>JASEKS010000125.1:0-263008 GCA_030770415.1 Pleoardoris graminearum
CCCTGGCAATGTGGAGTCCGAATTGGGTCCATGCGGGGGCTTGTCTAATTTTCAATAGAATAAGCCTGGCAACAGTATAGTCCTGAAGATTTGTGACGTGAAAAAATGGCCCTCGCTGGGTGTTATTTTTTTGGTGGGTTTTTGGTGTTGTTTGTGTAGGGGTGTAAGATCCCCCCCCCCCCCCCCCCCAAGACACCAAATTTACCCAATGGCTACACTAGGAGTATCCGGTGAGGAAAGCTAGAAGCTACCATCCGGAAATTAACCCAAGTCAGCCGAACGCGATCAGCAAACAGTAATTTTTGAGAATAATGCGGATAAAGAAGAGGAAGAAGAAGAAGAAGGTGAACACAAGGCTTTGGGAGCCTCGGACGTGTGGGACTCTTGGAATGTATACGCACGGCCTTTGGAAGTGGAGCGGGAGCTATTGGGAGATTATTACATTGTCCTCTGTACAGAAGGCAAGGGGTGGTGCACGTTCTTCCCCAGAATGGCACTGTAGCGGTATGCTCAAGTTCGAAAAGACGCCTCATTATAGCGATCGGCAGTGCCTGATGGGAAGATCGAGACTTGAACACCAGCGATATTGACCCACAATACACTATCATTCGCTCAGATCCCCAATGGAAATCGCCCAGAAATATACGCGCCAACACTGCGTTCTCGCTTTTGGATGAGGTCCTGGCGTAGTTCTTCTAATTGATATACGCGCCAATGAAATTTGGGACGAAGACTGGAACAGAAGGTGCAATCACACACCGAAGCCCGGGAAATTGAAGTCTAATTCTCCAGGCTGGATGCTCAAAAAAGACGAAGTTCCCAGCCCAAGGTCATCGTCGAAACCAGTTTCAAACAGGCTTCCGTCGTAAAACCCGTGTGAGGTCGTCATGGATGCCATTTGAGGCGACTGATCGAGACGAGGACCGGTCTGGTTTGTTCCGGGAAAAGCAATATGATCAATGTTTGTGCGTGGGTTGACAGTTTTCGAAGCGACTAGCTTCTCCAGTCCTTCAGCCATCATATGTACCAAATGATATTTCCCCACAGACGTAGCTCTGAATTGCTGTACCGCTTTGTTCGTGAGATCATAAACCACCATGTCATCGATATATTGACCACTATGCTGGGAGGCGACTCTAAGGAGGAAGACGCACGCAAAAGCGATCATGGAATGCAGATAGTGGGGTATGCCGACTAGGCTCTCCCGAATGTCGTGGTCGGACAAAAGCATTTCCACGGTAGAGGTTGCGGCTGAGACTGCTGCCGCTGCGCTGTCCCTGAAGTATGACGGAACCGGTCCGCCTTTGAGGCCGCGAAAGACATGGGAGTGTAGATGTAGTTTTGCAAGATGGTGATGAAGGATGACACCTTTCGTGGGAAATTCTCCGAGGTGTTCATGGAGTTCTACCACTGTTAGCTTTGAGCAATTGGAATGATGATGTTGACTCACCAAGTAGCTCTGTTGTCCAATACCCCTTCCACTGGTCGATCTGACGGCTATAGTTTACAAGCTGTGGCACGAAAGCCTGCGGCAAGGGTTCGCCAGTATTTGGTCCGAAGAGCTCGCGAACGTTGCTCATCATTGTCAGCAACGCCATCTGACTTACCAAACGCTTATCACTTTCTGTGAAGCCAGGTACCTTCATCAACTGTTCCCAGCCGGATATTGTGGCGTCTTCACGTACAATCGATGGCCGCCCGTATAGTATGGAAAGATGGTGGTCGCAAATGTATAGAACATACCTAAAAGTTGTTGGTTAATATGGCGGAGGACGGTGATGAGCCTATAACATACCATATCCTTATACTGTCCAATGCGTCTTCTCCGCCCTTTATCAAAAGGCGGTGAAAATTGTTGCTTAAATTCGCTTCGGTCGCTCGGCGGATGGCATAACCAGACAAAGTCCATGAAATGTCGTGCAGCCAATATGCGCCTGGAATACGAGCCACTAAGTTATCAAATAGCTATTCTACACAGTAAGTTTTGCCTACCTATACACATTGCCCGTAAGTGGTCGCGGTCTACCCTGCGGTCGAACATTGACGCAGCCATAAGTCGCTGGAATTCGCGTTTGCATATTGTGTACAGATGGTTGCCCATTGGGTCGTGCAGCGCTGCCACCGTGCATATACATGCCAATAGTAGGGGTGAGCCACGACGCAGCGTCTCAAGGTCGCTGTATTTTCCGCGGCCAATCTTGTACATAAAATGATCTATTCTGTTCAAGAAGAAATCTACGAGGCGTCTGGCATCGTCGATGCTGACGAGTCCACGAGAGATGAAATCTGTGTCCGGTTGATTTATGCTCCTGGTTGAAGTCGACTTCAGCTCCTCTGCATCATCGGAACGCAGCGCTCGTAGCCTGGTGATCGCGTATAGAGATTCGATAGGCACGTGCGGGATAGCGTCCTCGTGGGGAGAAAGACGAGGCGAATTATCGCACGAAGGCTCGGCGTCATCCTGCATCGTAGCATAGTCATGAGGCGAAGCTTCCGCATTCTCTAGGGCGTCTGTTTGGAGAGGAGGAAGCATGGGGAGAGAAAGCTTGCCAAGAACTTGCTGTAGAGCGCAATGCATATGGTTCAAATCCTGGATCACAATGCTCTTCCATTGCGAGCGCTCTTCAATCAGTGTCTGGAGGCTTTTGTTCAGAACGCAAGACAGATTACGTTCAGAGCATCTTTGACACGGTGGTCCATCTTTCATTATGCATTTTATCTAGAGTCACGTTAGAAATGGATATCGAGAATATCGTCCGCACAACCTTTTGTTTTCTGCATGCGGCGCAAGCTTTGACTCTCCGCGATATACTAGGTGCGACGGGTTCGGCCAGCAAGGGGCGCGTTGTCGTTGGAGGTGCTGATGAGCCATCGCCATCATTGACTTGCGACCACGTTCGCTTAGGAGGCATTGTGAAGTTTAACGGAGGTGCGATGCCTTCTGCAGACGATTTATCTCCGCGCCAAAACGGGAATGGCGGCAATGTGGGGAACACGTGCCGACAAAAATCAGCGTCATTCTATTGGCCCACAACAGTGGACAACGGCCGCACTAGACCAGACGCATTTTGGGTTGCAAAGTATACCATTTTGTACGCGGACAATCGGCCCATGTATCGTAGATACCGACTTAAACTACAAAGTGTTGGCGAATTAACTAGATAATATCTAGCTAGGAAATCGGGCCGCGTTTACTGCAGGCTGCGCTGGCATTCTTTGGAGGATAAGACCTGAGTAGACGAATACGCGGCGACATGGCATGTCGCAACAACGTTTCGAGATACCCTTTATTACGCCTTCTTGTTAATACACGGCTAATGTAGCTTATCTACCTTGTTTGCGAAAATTGCTTCACGTTAAGAAAATGAATTTAGAAAATAGACCTAGACAAATGCGTGTTTGCGAAGGGACGATACTACTAGTATTAGAGGCTATTGATTGGTAAGAGAGTGGTTCATCCAAGAAGTTTGGATCGCGGCAGATCTTGTTACACGGTATTTCTCGCGCGAGAAGCGTTTAGAGTTTTTCTAAGGTTTCCCTCACGTCTACCATCTTCCCCTGCGGTCCGGTAATACAAGTTATGACGACTCGTCCTGTCTCACTCCACTCAAAACACGTTCTTAACCTTAAACATGAAACAATCTCGCGGTGTTGTCGGGAAAGGGCGCTTATGGTGGCTGACGTCAAAAGCTAGGGGACCGATCTTTAGGCCCCCCAGCCCTCAGCCACAATGCGTCTCCCAGTACCCACCTGGGCAGCAGCAACTCCGAGCTCCGCCTGTTCCTGCGCGTCCTTCAACATTGCCCAGCTCCATCGCGACTACCGCTCCAAGTTCCACGGTCGTTCTCTGATCGCTGCGGATTCATCCCTTTTCGTCAAGCCTACTATCTGTTTCAGGCTACGCGTGGCACTGCATCCGTCCTTTGTGTTACTTATGGGGCCAAATCCTGGCAAATTTCCTTGACATATTATAGCTGCAGGGCCCCACGTAGTTCACTTCTATCTGCACCCAGCAACAACCGAATGTCCAACTGCCCATCGCTTTTCTGAAAATTAGTAGTCAACCGTCGTCCTACGTCGTCTCGCTCACCGAAATTTAACATTTACTATAAAACAATCCATTCTCAGCGTAACCTACGCTGGAACCTGCCGTTGGAACATCCTGAAAAAAAAAAATCTCCCAAAGGTTCTACGTAGCGACTGCAAGCATGGATCCTAACCAGTATCACCATACCGGCTATGTTGAACAACCTCCGCCGTATCAATTTTACTCTACTGTGCCAGGCCCGGAATCTCAAAGCTTTCCGAGGAAGAGCGATACAACAGAGCAGCACGCTTCTTATGTTCAACCACAATATGGAGCAGTACCTCCTGCGCTCCACATAGCGGAGCTTCCCGCAGCCTTCGTAGCAGAGCTTCCTGCGGCCCTTCCAACAGCGCCGCCAACCACGACATCACCACAGCAGCTGAATGAAGATGAGCTCCTCGCGCACAAGCTCCAAAGCATGGAGGTTGAGGAAGCAAGACGGAGATCAAGCAGTAATGTGGGCCACCAACCATCACATTATTCGCTGCGCGATGCTGCATCCTTAACCCCACAATCATCGCAAAGTCAACTTGAGCTTCCGCCAAGATTACCACCAAGGCCACACCCCGAGAGCTCCTCGCCAATACCTGTCTATGGACCTGATTCTTTTGGACCACCGCCCACGTCGTTCGAAACAACTGACAGGATAGCGCGGATGGCACAGGCTGGCGGCGACCGACCTCCACCAACCCCCCAAGTTCAGAGCCTTCCAGAAGTCGTTGTCGCGGCACGGCCAGTCTCTACCGCAGGGTTCGAGTACGCACCTACCGTGCATCCCCTGTCTTCAGCGACACCACCCCCACCAGCACCTATGGATCCGGTTTCATTAGCTTCGTATTTGGAACTGCACAGACAGGTTCCTTACCCGCCGCAGTGGATACTTCCTCCGGTTATTGACACTCTCTATGCGTCGATTACAAGAGCGCCGAAAGCAACAGATTGGCTCGATCTTCCGTTGTGCCGAGAATGGAGAAAGATGCGCTCTACTCAACACGCAGTCACGCCAACCGCGCCAACGTATTCCTTTACATTCAAGTCGGGGGGCGGTATCATACGGGATGCACGGTACTCATGGACCATGCTTCCAGGACACTGGACATATAATCTGAAATTGGACGACATGACGGGCATGCGGAGAAGCGAGTTCCTCACCTCGCCAGCAGGCCATGATCTCATTACCACCTACCTCCAAGCGCAGAACTACGACAGCCTCCGCTTCATCGGCCCCGACGGACGCGTCTATCTATGGGTCGCTCATGCGCCGCTGAGGTCCACCCGGGGCGCAAGATACGATACCCTTCGGCATGCGCTCTTCGTGGCGCCAAAAGGTCGCGATCCACTATACGGCGAGATCGTAGCAGACCACACGTATTGGGATGGCTTTATCGACTACGCCGAGGTTCATCGCGTCAAATGCACGGGTTGTGGCGCAACTCCGATCAACGGCTTGCGGTGGAAATGCAAATCGTGCAGCGACCACGACATTTGTGAGCAGTGTCGCATGGCTAACAAGTCTGTCAAAACCACCTGCGGCTTCTCCCTCATGAACCTACCGGCTGAGGCGCTGTACATTCGCTCGCCCCATGTGGATCCCGCGCTCATATGTGCGACCCTGCAAATCATGCGGGATTGGGAGTTCCACATGTTGAGACTCCAGAAGCGTAGGGATCTTCAGGGGTTCGAGATGAGCGAGGATCTAGCGAGGAAAGGGGTCCTGGGAAGATCAACGTATTGGAGAGCGGGTGATGATCCTGGCAGAGACATGGAAGCCGTAAAGGAGCAAGAGAAAGAGGCTAGTCCAGATCGGCTCGCGAAAGTAGAGAAGGCCAAGGCCAAAGAAAATAAGAAAGCAGAAAAGGCAAAGGGGAAGGAGAAGGCTAAGAGCAAAGACAAGGGGAAAGATAAGCGAGGCGCAGTTGCCGGCATCAGCGAGTTGATCAGAGGTTCTGCACAGGTTGGTGGCTCAGTAGGAGACGTTGGAGAAGCATTAAGAAGGGATTCGCGCAGTTCTGCGGGCACTTGAGGAGATTACATGGTGAAAAAGTTACGCCCAATGGGCTATGTAGTGGACAGAACCTGTGTGTGAGTCAAGACAGGACTTGCGGGCCGAACGGCGCAAATCTCCTCATACAGCAATGCAACACCGCTATAGCATTACAACGCGGACCGAGATCCCCAAGCTACCTACTTCGCCAACTCTTTGCACTCATTTGGCGAGTCAGCCCACCGCGGCGGCAGGTGACGCTCACATCTCGATTACTGTCTTTTGTCTACATAGAGAACACCGATCGTGCCACAATGGCATATAGCATTCGGAAGAGTCCCCATATCGTACATAAGTCGTGGAGGGATGTCCCACCACAAGGACATCCATCATGCCCTACTTGAATACTAGGTCAAAGTCCCAACGGCCGACCGCTGTACTGCCTATGTTGGGGTAATATGGTCGGGCTTTAGCTGCCGGACAGGAGGACAGTCTCACAGCTATTCCGTCACCTCCCTACGGTGCGGTTTGTCCCGCCCCTTCCACCGTCGAAGCGTAAGGCAGGTATCACACCACGTACTCTTTTGGCCTCGACAACTATGCTCATGAGATTCTTGCACAATCGACTGCCCAGCTAGCGGGTCAGGAGCCTCTCTACGAGGAACTTGCGGCGCTGGGTTCTCAATCGGGAATGAAGTTGCCTGGACCGCTTTACTGGGATCGTCTTTCGGCCTGCGATTGTTCTTGTTGAATCTGCTTGATGCGGTACCGCGAACGGTAGCTTGGGACTGCATCTGTTCGGTGCTCTGGATGTTCGCCTTAGACTTGCTGGCCAGTGCCGTTTGCTCTTCACAGAGCTTGCGAAACTTCGGCTCTACAGCTGGACCGTGATACCTCGGACCATAGGGTAGCTCTTCAGGTGGGTCAGGGAGCTTGTCGACCAAGGCAGGGTGCGGCTTTGCGGCTAGAAGGGCATACGAAAAGTACTTCAGCATCTCTAGTACATCTAACCGACTGGACCCTGCACGGGGTTAGGTGGTGCCCGCAAGACAGAGAAATACAAACTTACCAGAATAGATTGAGGAGAGAAGTCGGCATGTGTCTTGAGGATCTGTCATGTGCCTTGAGATTGGGGTTTTTCCGGTTTCGAACCTAGAAGCTTCAGTGCGATTGCCTTCTCTAGCCGCTCTAGACTCAAGGGCGGCTCTGGTGGATGATCTATTATTATTATTAGATATGCAGAGATCGAGGAAAGGCTTGCTTACCGGGTCTAGCACCATTTACACGTGTTGGAACAGGCCTGATTACGACGGTCTGTGGTCGTTCGCGCCGTCTCGCCGGTTCTGCCTTTAAAATTGTGTATTTCCGTGGTCCTAGTTCTGCTCCAAACCGAGACTTCTCGTGCGTGCCGTATCGTGCATGGATGGCGGGCGCGTCTCCTAGTAGCGGTTGACTCAGGGAATACCCACTTCCATTCAACGGCTGGAATTGATCACCTTGAGCTCGGCACTGTGACAACACTGTGCCATACCGCCTTGAATAGTTGTATGATGGTGTAGATTGACCCATAATCGCTCGAGCGTTAAAGGTATGGGATGGAGAGGTGGCCTAACGGTTGCTAGCACCAAAAGTGTCGAAGCTACTCTCTTTAGCCCTGGTGCTACGGCAAAAGCCCCAGCCAGTTTCCGGAGGAAGAGCAGGAGGGATGCGTGAGTAATCCTTTGGCGGCACTTGAAACGCCCATCGAGTCTCCCCGGTTGCTGTACATTGGAAGAATATGCGACGGCTCTCGTGATCGATCCAGGCGGTCCAGCCTGGAGCCAACGGCTCCGGTTGAGACATCTGTGACGGGTGAGCCAAGCGCCGTCGGTAGTGTTATATACCAAATAGTAGCTGTACTCACAGTTTCGTAGTCTATTCTAGCGCGAGCCCAATTGCAATTTACCAAAAGGAAAAGCTGTCAACGGTGGCGAAGTCAAAAGGCAAAGTGGGGGTGAGCAACCAAACACACAACATGAGCTGCAAACGAACGCGCTAGGCCTATTTGATGACTCCACATACGATTAGGAAGGAGCTGGATCACACCATCAACTCGGCAACCCTACAGCTTCGCCTTCGTCTCCAACGTCTGCTTCACCAGCTCCACCGCTTTCTCCGCCGTACCCCTACAAATCTGTTAGCTCCAATCAAACCTCCGACCAGCGTCAAGATACCATGTCACCCAGACGAGCAACACAGTACCCACGCCTTCGACTCCCTCTCCCTCTCCCTCTTCCCTCTCCAAATAAAGCAAACTCACCAAGAAGACTGATACCCCGCGCCCGCATGCCCATAATTATGCACGACCGGCGTCCCGTCCGCCCACCGCTCCACCTCGATCCTCGGGCCCCCCTTCCGCGACGGCCTCAACCCCACATTATGCGAGATAATCTGGAGATCCTCCGGTCGCCCCAGCTCAGGACACAGCTCGCAGCACCGCCGCATGATGTCCTCCGCGAGCTGCATGTCGGGCTCGGGGTCCCAGTTGCTATCCTGGCGGCTGCCGCCTAGGATGACGCCGCCGCCGTTGGAGCGGGGGAACTGCGGTGCGCATTAGTATAAACACGTGCTGTAGTAGGGAGGGGGAGGGTAGGTCAATTGGGAAATGAGGAGGGAGAGGGGGCGGAGCTTACGACGTAGGTACTCGTCGGGTCGATGCGCTTCGGGGAGCGGAGGTACATGCGCGGGATTGGCGTCTTGGGTTCAGCGACGAGTATGGTCTGTCCGCGCGTAGGATACATCTTCGTGTCCCTGACGTCCGCGAGGTGAAGGGCCCCGAGACCGGAGCAGTTCAGCAGCGCGCTTGTGCCCGGGAAGTCTGCGAGCAGCGCCGAGATGGACGGGTAGTGTCTGCGGACAGTCCTGATGCGTTTCTTGAGGACCTGCGCCTGGAGCCTAAACCCCCCATATAGTAAGCCTCTCGCTCTCAGGGACAGGGGAGAACGGGAACCCGACCCACCAATTCAAGTACACCTGCGTATTCAGCCGAAAGCTGGATTTAAAATCCAGCCCAAATATCGCTCCCTTGGGCAACTCGCTCTTCTCCAGAAACCGCATCCCCCCGAGCAACTCCTCATACCACACCTTCCCCGTTCCCTCACTCAAAATCCCCACCTCCTCGATCTCCCCGTCGTATATCGCTCTTAAGGGCATCGGCCCCAGACCAATCTACCACGCAAGTCGCACGTCAGCATCTCCCTCCCAACTTTTCTCCGCCATACACGATACTCCGCGTACTCAATAACCTTCCAGCTCAACGCCATTTCAACACCTCACAGCGCCTTGTTATCCCGCGCCTTCGAGAAGCCTGCAGGCGCGCGAGGACAAAAACAGCCGAGCCCTTCGGCGCGATGCAGAAAAAGGAAACGTAGCAACTCACCTCCCCCCCATCCTCCCCGCCCAGCCCCTCCTCCACCATCCTATTAAACCGCCCAAACGTCACGCGATCGTACCCCTCAAGCGGCCCATTATCCGTCGCCATGGAGTTCCAGTTCGCGCCCGCATACGGACTCGTGTACTCGATGCTCCGGTCGCCGGGGAAGTGCTTCGCGACGACGGTGATGGGCACGTGCGGGTACGCCTCGTTGAGGGCGAGGGCCGTGGTCAGGCCGATGACGCCGGCGCCGAGGACGACGAAGGTGTGGGGGTCGTGAGCTGGCATTTTGAAAGTACAGCAGGGTTAAAGGTAGGGATGGGGAAGTAGTTGGGGTGCTGGTAGCGCGGTTAGTGAGGTGGTGGGGGGAAGAAGAGAGGGGTGGGATGGATGGCTGGGGAGATGAGTGTGTGATAGCGTGCACGATAATGTGTACTTGAGTGCCGAACTATTTGCTCGTACAATTGGTCTTTTCCGGCGATGATGGAGAGAGCCCGAGGGAGAAAGAAGATCGATTGCCGCCGCGGACGTTTATAGAACGACATGCAGCAACTTATGCTAATGGATGGCGACCGAAGAGTTCCATAGGAGATGACCTAACACGGATGTGCACGTACCTTGGATAGCGCTTGATGGATGTTGGAGGCCGTTCGTCGCTGGCAGATGGCGTGACTGAACCAGTGGGGTTCGGCTAGCGTGCACTAGCCACTTCGTGTTCAGAGGGGTCGGATACGAGGAGCACAGAACAGTCGCAGTGCATGGTGGCAAGTGAGGTTCTCAGATAGCTCTAGCGTTTTGTTGCTCTCAATCTATTGCAAAAGTGTGTGCTGTTCGTAATCCAATGGCCATCTTCGCTCAAGAAACAATGTACTCCAAGCGATACGGACGTGACGCCCTATTCCTTCGGCAATCCCCTCGCAAATTCCATCGTACGGCCGGGCATCGTATTACCTCTCCCAGTTTATACACCATACCCAGAGCTCCGGCAGGGTGCACGTTACTCTCCTCAATCTCCACGCACATAAGCCCCGTCTGCTGACTGAGCCGTGTCGGCCTCCTCTCTTACCATCTTTGCGGCCGGACTGCGGTCTCGCTCACTACCCAAGGTATTTTGCCTCTTCCTCTTAGCGACTGGAACGTCCACCTCCAGGCCTTCCAGAACGGGCGTGTCCGCGACCGTTCCGTTCTCCACGCCTGCCATCGGATCCGCATCAGCGTGGAAACTGAGCTCCTCGCCCAATGCAGAATATAGCTTCTGCTCGATGCGACCCGTACTATCGATGCTCGACATCCCGCCCTTGTGCCCTGGTACAAAATCCTCATCGATGGCATTGACGTCGATGATGTCTTCGACACGAGCATGCGACGATGTGACAGTGGGTGTGTTGGTTAGCGCTTTATCGGAGTGTGCAGTTGGCTCGGCTTGCGGAAGTAAGCTCTTGTCGTGGCGAACATCGAGAGGGGAAGAGGTAGTGAAAGAGTTGATGCCTTCCTTTCTGGACTTGATCCTGCCGCTGGCTGTAGGGACAGGAGCTGGGCTGGCTTTTCCTTCCTTCGACTGCGGACGGCTGAGGACAAAGGTTAGCGACTTTGTTTACGAGGGCAACAACAACCGCGGCTCACCGGGATAGGCTAGACAACATGGACGAGGTATCGCGCATGGAGACGTCGGAATCCCATCGGTTCATTTGCGCTTGAGGTGCGACGAAGGGGTGGGGCGTAGGCACACGGCCTGGGTGCGAGAACCCGCTCAATAATCGAGAGCTGTCCTGCGCTTGCGACAGGGGGAAGTTCTCCTTCTTGGGAGATGCCCTACTCGGCTTCTTCTGGTGGAGCTCTTGATAGGAGGCTTTGCGAGCAAGTGCGGCAGCTGATGGGCGTATAGGGGCTGTGCCTGTCCGTTTTGCCGATTGAGCTTGCGAATGTGCCGTGAAGTTTCCAATGGAAGGATGTTGGCCAGAGGATTCGCGCTGACAGTCTTTCTTAGGTGGGCTCATTGCCTCAATCTGGGATCAAGGTATCAGATTAGCCGAATGCAATAGAAATCCACGGCACCATGTGGAAAATTTTGAGTACCGTGTCTGGCCCCAGGATAAGCAATACAACGGCCAAATGTACTTCAGTTTTTGACTGAATACTGCAAGACATAATGACGTATAACGTACCAGTTGACCCAGTTGATCTTCTCGCAACGTTACAACCACTTGCCGGGGATCCTTTTCTCTTCGAGCCTGCTTACTATCGCCGCCCCTGCTCGCCTGGAACTCAAAAGGTGGATTCATTGATGTCCAAGGATCGCCATTGCGACCGAAGACTGGTGATGCATATAACATATCCGGCATCGAGGTGTCGATGGTGGAATGAGAAGAAGTGCGCTTGGTCGGCCAGCTATCCGTACTCATGTCCTCCTGACTGCCAGAGAAGAACCCCGGATCATCCAAGTACGAATCCCAAAACCCCAACCGCCTTAGTTTCCAATCCACAGTTGGCTTGGGGAACTGTGACGGAAGGGGAGGAGGGTCCGTACTGGGTCGTGCATAGGGATCGGGATTGCGCGGCCTTGCAAATAGAGGTGGAGAATGCTGTGACAGGGATGAACATGCGCGGTATTTGGAAGCCAGGTCACGGGCATTTGCAGCGGGTGCCTGCCGTGCCTGAAAGCTTCTCATTCCGGGCGCAAGATACAATGGGTTGCGGATTGGCCAGGAGATGCCGGCTTGTTCGAGGATCTCTGCTTGTGTAAGCCTCGAAAAAAGCAAGGCCTCGTCGTGCTGCAACATGGATCGCTGCTTACCTTGAGGGGCATGCTGGAAGGCAAAGCAGACGATGTCATTACTAGCATCGAGATCCAGTTCACCAGGACTGCTGTTCTTTCCCATCAGCTGCTCCGATAGCAGCACTTTTATCCTTCCATTATGCTCCCGGGCATCCCACGATCGTTGCATGAGGACGTTCTGGTGGAAGGGTGGGAATTCGAGGAAGGGGCGTCGCTGGGTGGGCGGGTCGGTGGCGGACCGTTTTTCATTCGCTGTGACGATGTCAGGATAGTACAAATACATGATTCTGTATCATCGGTCTTCGTATTGTCCATCCTGGGGATACAGCGTGTGTCGGAACATGGTGATGCTTACCAATCTCTTGTGGCCACCTGGACGTGGCATCATAGAAGCCATGGCTGAGGATCTCATAAGCATGAGTCTCCGGAGCTTTTGCAGGGAAAGCCCACAATACTCTGGTCCCGTCAACAATCACCTGAGTGACATAGACCACTTTCTGTGTACTTCTTTTGCGGGACTCGATAAGCGAAGAGGGCTTCGCTGGTGAGATCCACGAGTGGATCGAGATGCGGAATGGAGCGGCGGGTGGGAGCGAGGCGATGTAGCACGTCAGCGTGGGCAGCAGGCTTCCATCTGGTAGACACTATTAGTAGGGAAATCACCAGTTGTGGCACCTTGCAGTAAGCGTCATTCGTATTGCCTATCCTGAGGTGACACCGAGTGTACGCACACTCGTCCTGAGTGGTGTAGCAGGCGGTTCGGAACTCCTGAATTGGTACGGCCGAATCCTTGGGAAAGAGGATCACGTCCCAATTATCGTAGCGCATGGCGGACGGGTGGCGCCGGTCAATTCGTAGCCGGCGGCTGATAAGGGCGGGGGCCCATTGATGAAAGCGCAGAGAAGGATGGTAGGTGTGCTCGTTTGGCTGCAGGGCAGCCGCAGTGACGCCTGATGCCGTTGAAAAGGGAGGAGCGACGCCAAGGGTGAACTTGCTCGTACTGGGAAGAGACTGTAAGGCATACAAGAGCGGACATGGCAATAACAACCCTCCACAACGAGAACTTAGTGCTGGAGAATGAATAAGTTAAGGGCTACAACACAACCTCCAATGTTCTTCCTCGTCACCAAACTCCCTATCCAATGCCCATTGTAAATGCATTCGATTCATAGATAACCAAGCACAGAGAATGATAAATAGATAAAAGTCCGTCAAAGATAGCAGGCCAATGCGACGACCACCAGCAAAGGCCATAGAGAAGAAGCGCAAGCTACCATACGAAGTGCAAGACCGCCAGCCGCTTTTGTAGATGGGTATCGCCATTCGCGCCAGACGCCATGCTAAATGGACAGACGAAGAGTCGAACCGCCTTTGCGCTTGAGACAGGATGCAGCAGCCGTGACAACACCTGCGGCTTCTATATCATGATTCTCGTGGAGCAATTGTACGTGCCGTTCGGAGCCGGGTCGATCGAGGATCGCGCAGGACCGCGGGTGAATTCAAAAAGGAGACTTAAGGAAGCTGCTGAGAGAATGCACCGTCGTGTGGGTCACCGCTCGACCCGTTCTGGCCATCGTGGCCATTCGCAACGTTCATAGGAAGGATCGGCTGGAATGGGCTCTGCATCTGCGGAACAGCTCCGCCGGCATAACTGTGAGAGCACACCGTCAGCCAATGATCTTTGCAGTCGCTGTAGCCATGAAATGAGAAGATGGAAACGCCAGCCGCCCCTCAACAACGCTCAATATGACGACCTATGGAAACAAGGCAGCTGCTGCAAATAAGTGGAGGCAAGTCGTCAAGCACCTAAACATTGAAAAGAATTGTAGATTGGAATGCCAATCAAAGCACACTTGTAAAGAAAGGCAGACAGCATCCGAGCCATGGAAAGAACTAGCTACAACCCAAGTTCCGTACGAGGCCAGCAGTGAGCCGGCGGTAGCTGTTATACAAGAGCGCATTCAGACATCCGGAAAAGGTGTCATACAAAGGGAAGAATTCTTTTTATGAAGCCGCCCAGGAACAAAGCAAACCAGATCGCTAAGTCATTACAGGCAGTCGTGAAGGTCGTGAGGGAGCCAACCGGGTGGATCATGCGCCGTGCAATGAGAGAGAAAGAATGTGCTTACTGCAAGGACAAGTCAGTAAACGCCCTATCGCGGAGCTAAGTGCGTCGCCTACCTTCATTGGTGCAAAGTTTCCGTAAGGGTGTTGGGGCGCCATGCCCATCTGCGGGTAGACCGGAGGCGGAGGTGCCGGGCGGTAAGGGGTACCGGCAGGGCCAGAGTTGTTTTGGCTGCGACCCCAGCTAAGACGAACGCGCGAGTTGCCGATTGGGTAGCCTTGCATCTGATTGATGGCCATCTCGGCAGCGTGACGCTGCACAAACTGGACGAAACCACAACCCTTGCCGGGGGGAATCTTGACATAGGTGATCTCGCCGAAACCCTGGAAGAAAGAACGAAGCTCATCCTCGGTGACATAGCCACTGAGTCCGCCGACGAAGACAGTGGTGTTGTTCGGGTCGGTGAACTGGTTCATGGGCTGCGGAGCGCCATAGTAGCCGCCGCCGCCTCCTCCTCCTCCCATCTGTGGAGGCGCGCCCATCGAGTACATACCTAGAGGACCGCCGCCACCTGGGGGCATGCCGCCCATGCCGGGACCGCCGGGTCCACCGCTCTTGTTCTTGGGCGTGGCGGTACTGATGCGCATGGGCCGATTGCCACAGAAGACGCCTTGCATCTCGGTAAGGGCCTTTTGCTGGTCGGCTTCGTCGGTGAAGCGGACGAACCCGTAGCCGCGCGACATACCACTGATGGGGTCCGACATGATTTTAGCGCTCTTGCAGCTCTGGTACCTGTTTTGAAAGAGTTGCACAAGCACAAACTCGTTCACCTCGGGGCCCAAATCTCCGACAAAGATGCTGTACTCCGGACTGCGGTCGTCGCGGCTAAGCGCGAATTGTTAGCGCATTCCGACCAAGCGGGCATTATCGAAATTACGGATCACTAACCTTCGATCGGCAAGCCCGCCACCAGAAGCCCAGTTGAGCTTGAAAGGGCGGTTCGAATTGGGGATCAGCTGTCCGTTGAGGCTCAGTGCCTTGGACGCAGCTTGCGGGCTGGCAAAATCGACAAAGCAGTAGCCGGCGTTGGAACTGCTGATGCGTAAGCAGCGGCCCAGGTCACGAATGCATCGCGCCGCTTACCCAGAGAACTTGTCACGAATCATCTTTACGTTGACCTGTTCGCCCATATTGTACCAAATGCTGCGAACGAAGTTCTCGTCGATCCAAGGCTCGAGCTCACCCATCCTGCCCAAGGTCAGCACATGTTGACCAGGGAGCCGTCGCGCGACTGCGACAAATGCGTCCAAGGAGGCGTGAGGGGCTCACCAAAGGGTGGTCTTGTTGCTGCCATCCTGCTGTGCTTCCTGCGGGGCGCCAGGAGGGCCTCCCATGGTTCCCGCAGGGAAACCAGGCGCGGAGTTGTCCATGGGCTGGCCGAGGTCGGCTTGGGGCGCGAGACCGCCGGGTTGCTCGGCAGTGGGCTGACCCTGCTGGGTGTAGTCGTTGTTGAAGCTCATGGCTGAAGAACGAAGGCTGGAGATGTATATATCGTGAGTGGAAGCTGGACTAAGATTGTCGTCTAAGTATGTGGGAGAAAGCGGGGTTTACGTAGACCTGGGACGCAAGGAGCTCTGTTAGCGTGGTGAAGCTGGGAGACCATGGCGCGCAGCGGCGGGTGAGGAGGGGTGAGGCCTGGGGACGAAGGCTGGGGCGCACCTACCGAATCACGCCGACAATTTTCTCTATCACTGCGGGGTGGTGAGAGAGGCGCGGCGAACGGCTCAGCGCAAGGAGCTTGCTCTGGAATGCACGGAGAGCAGGCCGGAGCGCAGAAGCCAAAGGAGACCCAGGGAAGCAGCGACAAACGCCGAGGACGCGCCAGAAGCGGACTGGAAGGTGAAGGAGAGGCCGTCGAGGCGTGGTGAGGTTGAGAGACAGGAACGAGTCTCGCGAACCTGCGCGCCGGTTAGTAAGTGGTCGCACCAGGCAATCACATGGGCGGGCATGAGCCGCGGTCGCACGAGGCAGGCGACAGCAGCGCAGGCAGCGAACAGACGTGCGTCTTTTGGCTGCTCGTGCGGTGGTGGGCGGGTGCGACAGACGCGAGGGCCTCGACGGCGCGCGCGTCCAGCAGCACACAGGCGCCGCAAGGCCCATTGAGGGAGGGGGTACGGGGACAGAAGAAGGCGGAGGCCCGCCGCGACGGCCAGCATGCGCGTCACCGCGGGAGCATGAGCCTGCTGGGCTGGCGCACAAGCGGGCGCCAAGCAGTGAAGAAAATTGAGAGGGGACGCACCGCAAAGGCCGGCAGAGACGGGCGTGCAACAGAAGACGACGTGACGAGCCCACCAGCCGCAACGCAAACACCGACAAGACGCAAGGAGAACAGGAACGTGTGCGCGGCCGATGGCAGAAGGATGGAGGGAGGGAGGTGGGGTAGCAGAGGGCGAGCGACGAGCAGATGATGTACGCAACCCCCGGCCCTTTGAACAAGCCCAGCGCTGCCGGACGAGCCCGCAAAAAGTCATGTGGCGGGAATTCGGTAACGAGGAACCAGGTCCCCCGAGCCGGCGCTGGGGAGCCCTGGAGCGATGGCGCAAACGCGGCCGGGCTGAATCAAGCTTTGCGGATCTTCGACGTGCGCATTTATCCCACCGCCTTCACTGGCTCGTCCCACGGCGCTGCGAGCGTGGCAGCCCTGCGCGATCTGGCCGGTCGCGGAGAGATTGAACATGCACGATCGCGTTATTAATAGCCCGCCGCCGAAGATCCCTGGGCGTTTCCTGTGCCCGCCTTGCCTCCCAAAGCCTGCGCCAACATGGCCCGAACGTTGGGGCGTGTCCTGGCGACTCCATGCCCTGCGACTGGCTGCTTGCTGCTCGAGCTATCGCGAACGGCTCTAAGCAGCTAGTGGCCCACCCTCCACCGCACCACATTGGACGCATCGGCATTGCATCGTCGACACAATGCAGCTTTTCGATATTGGCGTCCGTGGTACTGGCACACTCGCCTTGAACCCGACCCCGCCCTTATCATCATCATCATCACTGCACCGCTATACGTGTTGTTGGCTTGGCAAACATTTCAAATTCATTGGATATCCCCAAAACCCAACTCGCACCTCGTCAACACTCGTCCCTATTTCGCTGGGATGCCCGACGCGTGCTGCGCTTCTGCCTGCTGCTCCGCCTCTCCAAAGGCGCCGCGGCCCTCGGCAAACACCTTGTCGAAGTCGTACTCGAACCACCTGATATCGGGGCAGAGGCCGGCAAACTTCCACGCTCCGTCCACCTTCTTGTACCAGTGCGTGTTGTGGCTGTGCGCGTGTCCCTTGACGGCGACCTGCGAGCGTGTCTCGTCAGTGTACCGCTGGTGCGGCACACGAAGCTGGTGATAGCCCGTCATCTCGTCCTCGGCCGTCTTCTCCCACCGGGTGCCACCGATGAAGTGCTGTGTCTTCAAGAGCGGGTTGCCGAGCACAGCGGCGTCAGAGGCCATGGTGACAAACTCCTCCGCCGGCATAGCCTCCCACGCCTTGTTGAGGAACGAAGTGTAGTCGATCTTGAGCGTGGGTGCGATGCACTTGCGCAGGCGGTCCCAGTCCTGCCCGAGGTGAGAAGGTGTGCATCATCACTCGGGGACAGTCCTACCTTGGTGTCGTAGCTGTCTGCCCACTCAAAGCACGCCGCCTGGCAGCCCATCACATCTGTGCGCAGTCAGTTCTGCCGTTCCCATCTCGACTGTGGCACTTGCCCTCAAAAGTGAGCTTCTGTGGCGAGGCCATGGTTGCAGGTGGAATGTGCGTGTTGGATGGAATCCTTTCGTAATTGTGCTGGATATTGTGTGGACGGTCGCGCTTGTCTTCGTTGGTGATACCGGTGTATGCACTTCACATCTTCATTTATACCATGATGTTGAGGTTGCTTGCGCATTCCGCAGCTTGGTCGGCTCCCCACTGCACAACCGGCCTCCGAATATCCAGGACCAGCTTTGACAAACGCCTCACGCTCTCTTGCGGTATGTAACGGGGCCGATGCGGGGGCGCATGTCCCTATGTTCGTACATGGCGGATAAAGCTCGAAGCTCTTTCCACCTCCTGGGTCCGCTTGATTGCTTATAGAGAGGCTGACTGCGTTTGTTACCCCTCGGCCGGGCTTCGCATACACGCCTCGAGAGCCATGACGACACGGTGACCGAGCCCGACATTGTCGCAGCGCTGAATGGAGGTCGCCTGCGTTTGAAACGTACCGGATCCAAACGCTGTTCTGTGAGGTCGGAGGAGGAAGCCACGCACGGACGGCTCGGGGGAGCCGCGGAAAGGGCTTTGGGGTTCCGGCCTATGATACCTTGAGCACAGATTCTCCTTTATCGTCGTTACCGACCTGAATAGATTATATCATAACTAGTGTAAATAATAATATATTAATTATAGTAAAAAGATATACTAAATAAAAATATAAAAGGTAATTTATTACTAGAGTAGAAATAATAAAGAGTAGAGAGAGAGTATATTAAATAATAGTAAAAGTAAATACTAACTATATTTAAAAAAAATAAAAATTTATAAAAATATTTTATTTAATAATATTATTATTTCTATTTTTTTTTACTAATATTTTAATTATATCTTAAAAACTAATAGTTATATTTAATACTAAATTTACTAAAATAAATATTATAAAAATTTATATTATTAATAGTATTATAAATAACTTATTTTATTATTATAAGTATACGTAGATTATGTATATTATTAATATTTTTTTATATTTATATATTAATTAAATAAATAGTGTAGCTATAGTGGCTCAGAGCGACTAAAAGGGGTTTTAAAAAAAAAAGAGTATATGTATATCTTTATTTATATTATTAATAATAGTATTAAGTATATAAAAAAAATAAAACTATTAATAAAAGTATATATAAATATTTATATATTAATTAAATAAAAGAATATAACTATAGTAGCTGTGTATGTAATTAAAAAAGGTTTTTTTTAAAAAAAAAAGTATATATATACCTTTATACTTAATATGTTAAAAAATAATAATAGTATAAATACTAAAATTAAAACTATTAAATAATAATAAATATTTAAATTTCTAAAACTATATTTTAAAATTTTAAGAAAGTAAATTTATTAAATTACTTATTTTTATTAAGACCTTTTATATAAATAAGAGAAGATTTTATAAAAATAATTACTAGTATATTTAAAATTAATTTTTTCTTATTAAATAATTATTAAAAAGTATAACTATAATAGCTAAAAAAAAGAAGTAAATATTTTTTTAATAGAGTAAGGTATAGAGAAAAAAAATTAATAAGTATACTAATAATATATATATATTTATATACTAATTAAATAAATAGTGTAGCTGTAGTGGCTCGGGGTAACTAAAAGGGGTTTTTAAAAAGGAGAAGTATGTGTATATCTTTATACTTAATATATTAAAAAAGTACTACAGGGGGGTGACATTAGAAAAAAGTAATTAAAAAAGATACCTTTTTAAAAATAATATAACTTTATAATTAGTAAGCTAAAAAATACAAGAAAAATAGCGTTTTAAAGAGAAAAACTAGTATATTCTATTTACCCTGTTAGGGGCTGCTTACTAAGAGGTTTAGGGGTAAAAAAAATTAGTAAATATAGAAAATTTTTAGAGTCCTACTTTAGGCTATTATAACTTTTTATTTAAGGTATAAAATTTGCTTATTTTTATATATATTATAATAGTATCTATAATATATAAGTATATAAAATATTTTTAAATATTTATATATTATTTATATAATTATATATAAAAGTTACTTTTTCACATTTTTAATAATAAACTAGTAAATAATATATTACTAGTACTTAGTATAATAGCCTTTAGTTTCTATAACTACCTTATAATAGTTAGGGAGTAATAAAATATAATTATTAATAGCTTTTTAAAGTATTTTATTCTACTCCTCTATAGTAGCTTTTTTAAAGGCCTTTATACTATTTAAACTATTTCCTATACCTAAATTAGCCTTTTTATTTTTAATTAGCCCTAATTTTAATAAACCCTATATATTTTTTATAGGGGCTAAATTAGGACTATAGGCTAGGTAGGGAAATAGTTTAATTTTATTATTTTTAAACTAAGTTAAAATATCCCTAGTTTTATAAATAGGGATATTATCTTATTAAAATTACTAACCTAAATTAATATTAATATAAAGTTTATAAGTATAATATAATATAATAATATATATATATATATATTATTATATTATTAAAAATAGGGGTAAAAAAGTATTATAAAACTTACCCCTTTTTATATAGGATTTAACCTTAGGTATAAGGACTTTGTTTATATAGTCCTTATTAGTATAAAAAGTAAAAAAATTAGGTATTTTAATAAATACTAAATTACTTTTACCTTCTACCTAAATTGTACCCTAAATATATAGGATAAGGTCGTGGCCTATAAAATAATTAATATAATTAATATTAAAAAACTAAAACTATAGCCTAAAAATATATAAAAAGTTATATATTTTAATATTTTAAAAAGTTAAAATAACTTACTTCGTAATTAGCTAATAGCCAGTTCTCTTCTAACTCTATTATTACTTTTTTTTCTATAAAACTCCTTTTTAGCCCTACCCCTTTATATTAGTAATTTATTAGAAAATATTATTTTTTCTAGTTTTATATTTTTAATATTTTTTAATTATTCTTTAGCGTATTTTACTCTTTTTTTAGCATTTTCTTTATTAATTATTAGTTTTTTTTTTACTTATATTAATAGAGTAACCCTCCTCTTTTAAAACTTTTTATAACTGTCTTTTTAAAATCTCTAGATTATTATCTAGTAGTATACTTTTATTATTGTTTTTAGGACTTCTAGTTAAGTCTCTATTAATAACTCCTTTATCTTTTTTTATTAACTTTTTTATACCCCCTGTATAAACTTTTTTTATATTATAATTATTTTTTTCTTTATTTTTAATACGTTATATAGTATTATAAATACTCTTTTCTAACTTTTCTAAGGTAGTAGTAATTAAAGAAGAAGAATTTTTTACTTTTAAAAGTAAATTAACTTTATATTTAAGTTTTAAAAGATTTAGTGCCATTTTAAGAGAATAAGAGTTTAAGTTTATAAAAGTTAAAAAATATTACTATATACTATAATATTAGTAATATATTACGTAACTAGTAATTATATAAGTCTTAGTAATATTTTTATAATTAATATAATTTTATTATTAGATTACTAATATACCTTAAAAATCTAGTTACGTGACCTATACTAGGCCTAAAAGAGTATAGTTAAAATTTTAGTTAAATATATTTACTAACTAAAAAGTTATAGGAGCCTAAAAAAGGAGTTAAAAAATTTATTATATTTAGGTAATTTTTATTTATTACAGGTAATAAGTATAACGTAACTAAAATTCTAATATAAATCTTTATTATTTTCTTTCTAAACCGGTATAATTTACGTATTTTTAGGCTTAGTAATTAATTTTATATTAATTTTTAAAAAAGGTAACTTTTTAGATTACTCTTTCCTAATGTCACCCCCCTGTAATAATATATAAATTTAAAGTTTCCTAAATATAAATAAATAGTATAAAAAAAATTTAGTAGTAAATTAATTAAATAAGTATTAATTTTATATATAGTTATATATAATGTTAATAAAGCGATATAATAGCCCCGTATCGAAGAGCGACCTTAAGCACAATACCACTATATTGCGTCCCTCGACACCTATGTGAGCTTGAAATTCCCCCCTTTTATCGCTGTCGCTAGATAAACCCGTCAATATAACCTTGCTGCAAAATCGCGCGCCTCGCACCTCCTTTATTTCCTCCGCCGTGTCGCTTGACGCGCACCACCACCACGTAGACCGAATACGACAGGGCTTTAGACGGGTTGTAGCTCTAAACACGTCATCCTAGTTCTACGACACAGACCCCTGATGGCTCGTCCCTTGTACACTGCTATTATGCGAGTGGATAACATGGATCCATCCCCAGTGCAGGGCTGCACCAAAGGCTCGGTTGGCTTGAAGCGCGCCCCGGCCGTGAACCATGCCGCCTCGAACCGCGCATCTTCCGAGTCGGTCCATTCTAACCTTGTACATCCTCAACGATGCGAAGCTGCGCGCCGACATGCTGCTTCTGCTTTTGGTCGCTGTACCTTTCGCACGTAACAGTCAGCGATGATGGTACGAGCCGCCGGAAGAGAGGGGCACCTAGGACATCATGGTCTCATGTGTGTTGGCATTACCCATCCGCGTCTCGTCAGCGTTGAATGTACCTGCCCGACATTCCAAGCCCAGGTAGGCACACGCGAAAGGCCCGGCTTATCATTCTAAGCGTTTTTTTTCAGAAGTAGTGGTATGAACTCGTTTATACAGTTCGTAACGGCCAAATAGCCATGTAGGCAAAACCGATTGGTCTCCTTGATGCGGGTGCACTCAAATTCGCCGACACCACGAGGATTTCACTAGTATTAGGGGTTGTAGTATACCCCTGGACATCGTTGGTCAAACGAAACGCAATCAGCACAGACGAAAGATCCCATCACTTCATCCAGGAACCGCCAAAGCACGCTTTTCCGTGGGGTCGATTGGACATAAGCTACCATCGCGTTATAGTCCGAGCTACCTAAGGATTGATGATACACTAGCCAACCGAATAACTCAGCCGCTCTTGCTGCGGGCTATTCTGCAAAGTTTCGCAACGAGAGTGTCCATTTGGACACCTGATGATCAACAAAGATCACTGAGCTTCACATCGAAAAGACCACCAACTCGTAACATGTAAACATGGACATTATCCTTGGCCGTTCATATCATGCATCGTGAACATCGTACAGCTGTCCTACATTTCAGATCGCCCACGCTTCGTGGGATACGCCGTCCCGCCCTCAGGCGCCTCGTACAGCTGACTATCCGGAACTTCTAGCCCCAGTCCACCCTGTACTCCCGATCGTGCATCTCTAAGCCTCTGCGACCTTAAGCTCTCATGTACACTCGGGGGTGGCGGACTCAGCGTCCCGGCCGTCATCCAACTATCCCTGCCACTCGACATCGTCCGCATAGGCACCGTGTCCTCGTCCAACTGCGCATACTTCGATTTTACGCCCTCCTGCCCCCACTTGAAGAACCAGAACCCCGCGGCCGCAAACGCCAGTCCACTGAGGAAGCCGCCGACGATGGAGCCGACCAAGATACCTGTACCCGGGGTCGTAGTGATGCTCTTCTCGATCTTGGGGAAGCTATCGCAGCCGAGAGGTTGTATGTCCACTTTCCGCGCGGGATCAGGATTACCATTGGCAACTCCGTACTCTTTCTTCCCGCCGTCCCACTGCAGGACGATCTGGTCCGTGAACGGCTTCCCAAGCACCCACGTCTGGTTTCCATACGCGCCCCATGCACCCGTGCCAATCGGCACCGTCCAGGTCCCCGCGTCCTGCGCGCCGCCCACCTTCCCTGCTCCGGGCACGCTCACATTGACTTCGAGCCCGCCCTCAATCCTAAACGTCAAGATGCCAGTCTCGTTCGTCGGTGGGCCTTCAAACGCGACATAATCAGCATACTCCGCGCTCACGTTCCTCTCCACGATCTCCTTAAACGCCTGCGTCGCATTCGGCGGCAGAAGCAAGAACTTGACTCCCGGGTCGATGCACGCCGTAAACTTGTCCTGGATGAGCGTCGCGCCCTCGACGCCCGCAGAAGGGTGCCAATTCAGCGCTTCCACCCTCGCTTTGATGACGCACGGCAGGTCAGCGTTCACGGAGCGGTCAGTCGGGTGGAACGTATGCCACGCCCCCGCACTCGCTGCCACATCGATACACCCCAGACACAGACGCTCGCGCGTCAGACTCCAGCTCGTGCTCGGCACCATGCGCGCGTCGTGCAGCGCGGACAGGAGCGTGGAATTGGGCGCGAGCCCGAGCAGTGCGCTGCCGTACCCGCCGAACGTCTTGCCTGTCTCCGCGACCCGGAATGTGGATGTGATATTGCTCTCTGGAGGCAGAGCATTCGTCGCCGCGGTGTACACGTCCAGATAGTCCGCAAACCGCCACATGTCAGAGAAGTAGTGGAAGGCCTGGTTGTTCGTGCGGTTCTCTGTGAACGAGCGCGAGAGCACGGGGTTGTACGCGCCGCCGTAGACCTCTGCACACGCCGTCCACCAGTCGTCGCCCGTATCTGTGCTATTCGCACTTGCGAAGCGTCCCGGTGCGTCGCGCGCAAGAGGATCCGTCGGCGCTACATGGTTCGTGCGGTTCGTCTGCGCGTGCGTCGCATTGGGCGGGGCATCGTAGACGCACGTATTGGAATAGCGCGGGACAAAGGTGTCATCAATCTGCAGGGAGGGCACAAGGGCGATGGACTGCCACGGCGAACCGATTTGGAGCGGGATTCCGACGTGGAGGGTTGCCGGGGTGATCGAGATGTTGCGGATGGGAAGGTCCAGTGGCGGAGCGGCGCATTTCTCTGCTGCTGCGAGGCACGCGAGGAGTGCGTATGGGGCGAGGCTGGAGAAGCGCATCTTCATATTTGGCCGATTGTACTGGTTGTTTCTTAGCTCAGCGCATCGTATTCGTGGAGCCTGGCGTGCTTTGCGCGAGACCGCAAATTCAGCACTTCAACATTGCGAGAATGGAGAGGTAGGCTGTCTGAGAGCGCAAGGGAGGCGCCCAAGGGCGACAGGGAGCTCGGATATATTTATTGCTCGATAAACTCCGCAGCACAGCATTCTAGAAAGCGCATCCTGGTTCTATTTCAGTCGACCTATCATTCAAGCGAAGCTGGCGGTTCTCTTCCACACAATGCATTCAACCGTTCAGCCCCCACATGCTCGTATCCCTGGCCAGGGACGCGACAGTGCCATCCCTGCGAGCACAGCTTACACATTGCCCCGCTCTGCGCTTTTGTCCGCGAATTCAATAGAAGACGTCGACCTCAACTTCTCGCCCAACGCCGTCCAGCGCTGCGGATTAGAAAAGAGAAGTGGCGTGGGATGGAGACGAGCACCAAGTGGAGAGAGATCAAAAGGGGTGCGTGGCTCGGAAGGGGGGGCGGGGGGGCAGGTCTGTCGGGTGGGATGCAAGGTTGGATGCAAGGTGAGATGCAATGGGAGGGTGGGAAGGCTGCGCTTGGCGAAGCGGCAGTTGGGCACCGCAGAAATTCAAGTGTTGTCGTAATGCTCATCCTGGGTAACCCAGGGGCAAGTTGCTATCACGAAGTCAAATCCACCATTACTGGCCCTTCCAAGGAGGGATCGAGGTTGCTCGTCCAGGGCTCACATCAGGCCAGCAGAAACAACCCAGTCACACAGGAACATGGCAACCTAGTCCTCGTCGCTGTTGCCAAACATGTTGTCCATGTTGTCGTCCAGGCCTTCCTCTGGAACCATGACCTTTTCGATCAAGTTTAGCGTCGCTCGTAATGGAAGTCCTATTACGTTGTCGTGCGAGCCCTCGATTCTCTCGACTAGTATGGAGCCGGCGCTTTGGAGGCCGTAGCCACCAGCTTTGTCGTTGCCGTCGCGCGTTCGTACGTAGGCGAGGAGTATGTCGTCCGATACTGTGTTCGTTAGGCAATGCCTCCAATCCACGCGTTCGGGCACGTAGATCAAAACGCACCATTCGGGTCAAACTTGACCGACGTCATCTCCACGTGCGTCTCCATGTTGTAGCCCGGGTCAATGGGGTTCTCTAGCGGCTTCATGACCGCCACAGCCGTCGCCACCTTATGTGCGCCCTCGTCCCGCAGCATCTTCAGCATCTCCAGATGATCCTGTGGGCTCCGCGGCTTCTCCAGTATCCGCCCCTTGGAGCTTATTACGATGGTGTCGGCAGCGATGACGAGGGCCGGCTCGCCCTTTTCTTCATTGTTGATTTCACGCGTGTAGACTTCGCGGCACTTGTGGGCGGCGGTCTCGAGCACGTATTCGTAGGGCGAGATGGTCTTGGGGAGGTCTTCTTTGAATGTGGAGGGCACGATGTCGACTTGTTTGAGGCCGAGCTGGGGACGGTTAGAGCGAGCGCGGGGGTGCGTGGGAGAGAACCTGCTATGCTCAACAACTGTTTCCGCCGCGGTGAAGCGGAGGCCAGCACCACGCGCTTGTTCCGGAGCAGATTCAACGACGGTATGTCGAGAGGCAGTAACGGCGGCGGCCCTGGGGGTCTCCGCGGCGACCGTATGGATTCTGCAGGGGCGTTTGTGGTGGCGTTGATGGGCGTTGGGACGTTGCTTCGCGACTCCTCGTATGAAGGCGGGGGGTCCGAGGGCGGCATTGCGGCGATGGCGGAATAGCGATGAGCTAAGGAGGTGCGACGCTGCGGAGCGAAGATAAGCTGGAATTAAACGAAGTCTGCGAGGAATCGTCTATGTTTATTGTTTTGGAGCCGGCAAGGCCAAAGGTTGCATCGAGTTGCTCTATTGCTCTTTCTCGGCTGCAGCCAGGGCCCAAGCTCCAGCTATGGGGCAGGTGGTCGACACCGAACATTTCGCCATTCTTCACCCCACCACAATCCATCGTCCGTGTACGGTACTCCAATTCGCAACACGACATGGATACATGAAACGATGAAATGTTGTTTGCCATTCTGAGAGTCTGCGTCCTCGCCGTTTCGCCCTAGCTCCTCCCATGCGACCATGACTAATCCGTTAACTATTGGATTTTCATATACAACAATATCCGATTGTTCAAATGCTCAAACTTCAACTCGGGCCCGGCAAGAAAAAGCTGTGCTCCCAAATGGTCGCTGCGTCGATGCATGATACCCCGTCTATCACCTCGCTTCTGCTGCTTTGCATACCAGGCGACAGCAACACTATATCGCAAACACTGCACCAGATTGCGGGAATCTCGGAGGTTGCCAAGGAGGGACATTGGAGTGTTGATGAATAGACGGCCACGTACGTGTACTACTCTTCTCACGTCTGACCTGGGAGCTTGGGTGCCGTCCAAGAACGTAAGCCGCATTCTGATCTTCCACCGAGGTACAGTGCGAATCCAGCATTCAGTGCTTCGGAGTGACCGACTATCCTTTGGAGCCATCTCGAAAGTACACACTATATTACCTCCTATAGGCGTTAATACACTTGCGTAAGACAGTAATATTATAAAAATAATCTAATTAAATAAGATTAGTATTAACACTATTACTATTAAAAAACTATATTATATATATAAAAGTATAAAGATTTTATTTTTACTATACTTATATATATATTTATATATTAATTAAATAAAAAGTGTAGCTGTAGTAGCTTAGAGCGACTAAAAGGTATTTAAAAAAGGAGAAGTATATTATTAGAAATTAGGGTAGAGTAGTAATATAGTATAATATATTAAATAAATTAAATATATATTATTTATAAGTATAGAGAAATAAATTATTATTTAACTAAAATTCTATAATATAGACTATATATTTTTTATTATATAAGTATACTCCTATCTAAAATAGAAATACCTAAATTATAATATTATTTCTCTTTTAGGATAGCTTTTAGCCTAAAAATAAATAATATAAAAGTGTATAGCCTAAGTATACCTATTTAGTACTTTTTAAACTATTTTAGTATAATAGTATTAAATATTAAAATTAAATATTTTTTAAGGTCTTTTTTATAAGTTACTATTTAGTTGTATTTAATAGTATTTATTTTTTATTATTTTTACTAGGTATAGTTAATTATATAATAAGCTAATTAATAATATTATTTTATTAGCGTTAGTATTTTAGCGTCTTTAGTTATAAAATTAGGCTTTAGGGACTTTCGCTTCTACTTTTTATTTTAGCTTTAACTTTTTTTTTTAAAAGTAAGTATTTTATATAAGGTATAAAGTAGTAGGATTTAATACTAATTATACTATATAGTTATTTTAAATTATAATTAGCCCTTATCTATTAAATTTTTAGTTATATTATTAAATTTTAGACTATACTACTATAATATTTTTAAAATATTATATGCTTAAAGACTTCCGTGTTAAGTTAATTAAAAAAAATAGATAGTAAACTAAACTGCCCTATATTAGTTATATTAGGATTATAGTAAAATATAGTATTTTAGATAATAAGTATTAGTATTTAATAAACCCTAATATAAATAAGTAAAAATTATTTATATATAAGGGCTACGAAGGCGGAGTGGCACAGTAAATATATACTTAAAAATACTAAGATTTCTTAATTTTTAAAATTCTTCTATATATTAAAGGTTTAATTCCCCTCCCTATTACAGCGCTTCTTTAAGCGCGCCTACTTTACGTAGTAAATATAAAATTTTTTAAAAGTACAGAGTACTACTAAGAAATTAATATAAAACTATAGGAAGCTAAAATCTCTATATAGAACACGTTATATCTAAAAGTATTTTAGACTAATATTACTATCTAAAATTAGATAAGATAAAAAACTATCCCTAAATAGGCTTAGCGTAGCGAACTAAGCCTAATTAGGTTTATAATAGAATAGTAATCCAATATAACTTTATTTAATAATATTAGTTTAAATAGGAGTAAAATAGGCTATTAAAGAGAGACGTTTATAAAAACTTTAAAAAAGGGGTATATAGTTATTTCCTAATTAGGCAGGTACGCTAAATATTAGCGTCTATTTTTAAAAAAAAAAAAAAAAAAAAAAAAGGGCTACGAAATAAAGACTTATTTTACTTATTTTAATAAAAATACTACTTATTATATAGTAAGTACTAGTTTAGTACTACTTAGCACTATATAATATTAATTATATTAATTAGTTTCTTTATAATAAGCTGTATTATTTTAAGTAGCTAGAGACAGCCGTTAATAAGACTTTAGAGAATAATAAAAATAAACGTTTTACTTTAGGCTAAGAGACGTATAAGTAATATTATATAATACATATAATAAAGGCATACACATACTCCTCCTTTTTTAAAACCCCTTTTAGTCGCCCCGAGTCACTACAGCCACACCCTTTTATTTGATTAATATATAAATATATAATATATAAAACCTAATACGCAGAATATAAGTATTAAATTATAAATTTATATCATATTACGCACTTTATAGTTTTTAAAAAAAAATTAATTATACTATATAACTAAGCTTACTACTTTTACACTCTTTAATATAAGTAAAATACGTAAAAGGATCCGGAATAATAAAAAAAAAATTAATAAAAAAGTAAAATTTATTTATAAGCGTATTATAGCGGATTTAACTATATAAGTAAATAGTTTATAAAATTTTAGAATAATTTAGTACTAATTATTATATAATAGTAATATTAGATATTTTAAAAAGTTTTATAGTTATAATAGTACTTTTTATTTTATAAATAAGTACGCTAAGTCTAGCGTTCTTTTTTATAATTATAGCTATTTAAATTTAGTCTTTAAGAAGAAGCAAAAGCGCGCTAAAATAAAAAATAATTTTAATAACTTTTAATTAAGTTTTAAGAAGAGTAAGACGGGTGTAAGTATTTTCTATAATAGTATAATAGCGTAATTTAGGCTAATTTAGTACTTTTTAGTATACTTAATTACTAATATATTTTTTAAAAATTTAGTACTCCTTATAGAGTAGCTCTAACTAGTTTAGAAATTAAATAGAACTATTATACTATTAATAATACTACTTAGCTTTAAACTTAGGTTTAGGCTTTTTTTTTTTAAAATAAAGCTACGCTTTTAGCGTAGTACCTTTATTTTAAAAAAAATAACTAGTATAATACTTTTATATAGGTCCTGTAAAACGGCTCTGCAATAATCTAAATATAATAATAGAAAATAAATAGCGCGTAGTTATATATTAATACGTTACGCTAAAAATAGTTTATTATTATAATAAGTTAAAATAGCAATATATAAGTAAGCGTTATCTTTTAATTTAGTATACGGCGTCTATTTATAAAAAAAAATATAATAATAATAATTCCTTACTATTAATAGTATACTATAAAGTATTAGTATATATTACTACCTTTAGTACTATATATAATACGATATAAAAAAGTATAATAAAATAGCCTACTACTTTAGGTAACTATATTAGATTTCTCTATAAATATTATAATATAGCCGAACAGCTCTATAAAAGTAATAAGTATAATATTTAGTACTTTACTAAATCTATCCCTATAAAAACCGCTCTACTAATAATTTTTATAAAGCTTTAGTATACTACTAGAAGGCTTTACCTCTATAGGTAAGTAAGTATAAAATAAATAGTAAGTTTAATAACTATAAGTTACTATTTTATAGTAGAAATAGGTAAGCGTATACTATACCTACATAACTATAGCTATAGTAATAATAAGTATTACTAACCTATATAGTCGCGATAGTAATAAATTTTAAAAATTTTATTATTATAAACGCTAACCTAAACTATATCTATAAGTAAAAATAGTAGCTTTTAGCTCTATTAGATAACTAAAATAACTCTAACTATACTAAATTTAAAAATAAAATAGTAACTATTACTCTAATAATAGTATAGCTATAAAACGTAAAAAGCTAATAAAAAGAGTATTAGTAATAATAACTAAATAGACCTAGCCCTAAGGGTAAAAAGAAAAAAAGCTATATATAAAACGGTAATAGACGGTATTTAGTAATAATAGATATATATAATAGACGATAAATAAATATATAAAAAAAAAGAGTAAAGCGTTATAAAATACCTATAAGTATAGGCAAAATAATATATAACAGTTTAAGTATAAAGAAAATAGGTAGTTAGTACTAAAAAAAATAAAAAGTCTCTTTCTTATTATAAACCTATTAATAAATACTATTATAACCTATCGGACCTAACCCGTTACAGTTAAGCCTATAGGTTTAGGCTTTTATTATATTTTTTTTATTAACTTTTTTTTACTATAGTAACTATTATACTTTCTAGACTTTTAGTTTTATTGGTTTAGATTTTATTTTTGTTAATAGTAATAAGCGTAAAAAAAGTTATATACTTTAATACCTAATTTAATACTAACTATTGTATTAAAAGTAATACGACTAGTTCTACTACTAGTTATAATTATTAGAGGCTTATATTTTTTAGTAACTTTATTTAGGAGTTAAGTAATAGGAAGTAATACTTTTATAGGTCTTAGATAAATAATTAAATAAGTTAATAATTTTTTAAGTCTCTATAGTTATTACTGTAATAGATAGGCTTTTAATATAGTAATTTAAATATTAGGAATTAGGATAGAGTAGTAATATAGTATAATATATAAAATAAATTAAGTATATATTATCTATAAGTGTAGAGAGATAAATTACTATTTAGCTAAAGCTCTACAGTGTAGACTATATATCCTTTATTATATAAGTATACTCTTATTTAAAGCAGAGACACCTGAATTATAATATATATATATACTTTTATACTTTATAATATAAAAAGAGGTAAAGTGTAGCGTTAAAACACTAGTATTTTTATACTTAATATATTAAAAAAATTAAATAAGGCTAGATTTAAAAGAAAAAATAGTATTACACTAAACTATACTAGCGTATTTAGTACTTAGTACGTCCCCCTAGAAAAAATATTAAATTAAAAAAATTTAGTATAAAAAGTCGGTCTTAATAGAGACCTAGAGGTTTTAGAGTTATAATAAAATAATTAATATACAGGGGGGTGAACAATAAAAAGATCAATTAAAAAAAGTACCTTTTTTAGAATAATATAACTTTTTAGTTATAAGGCCTAAAAATACGAAAAAAATACTATTTTAAAGAGAAAGACTAGCTTATTATATTTACCTACTCAGGGGCTGCTTACTAAGGAGTTTAGGGGTAAAAAAAAATTAGTAAATATAAAAAATTTTTAGGACCCTATTTTAGGCTATAATAACTTTTTATTTAAGGTGTAAAATTTAGTTATTTTTATATATATTGTAATAGTACTTATAATATATAAGTATATAAAATATTTTTATATATTTATATATTATTTATAGAACTATATATAAAAGTTACTTTTTTAAATTTTTAATAATAAACTAGTAATAATAAATTACTAATACTTAGTATAGTAGCCTTTAGCTTCTATAACTGCCTTATAACGGTTAGGAAAAAATAAAATACAGTTATTAATAACTTCTTATAGTATATTCTACTACTTCTTATTAATAACTCTTTTAAAGGCCTCTATACTTTATATACTAGATCCTATACCTAAACTAGCCTTTTTATTATTATTTAGCCCTTATTTTAAATAACCCTATATATTTTCTATAGGGGCTAAATTAGGGCTATAGGCTAGGTAAGGAAATAGTGTAAGTTTATTATTTTTAAACTAGTTTAAAACGTCTGTTATTTTATAAATAGGGACGTTATTTTGTTAAAATTATCAACCTAAATTAATATTAATATAAAGTTTATAATTATAATATAATATATATATATATATATATATATTATATTAATAAAAAAAGGGGTAAGAAAAAGGGGTAAAAAAAGGTTATATAACTTACCCCTTTTTATTAAGGGTTTAACTTCAGGTATAAGGACTTTATTTATATAGTCCTTACTAGTATAAGAAGTAAAAGAATTAGGTATTTTAGTAAATACTAAATTACTTCTACCTTTTATCTAAATTACACCCTAAACTTATAGTTTAAGGTCTTATCCTATAAAATAATTAATATAATTAATATTAAAAATCTAAAACTATAACTTAAAAATATATAAAAAGTTATATATTTTAATATTTTAAAAAGTTAAAATAACTTACTTTATAATTAGCTAACAGCCAGTTCTCTTCTAACTCTATTATTACCCCTTTTTTTATAATATTATTTATTTTATTGTCCCCTTTGTATTGCTGACTTATTAGAAAATATTATTTTATTTAATTTTATCTTTTTTATATTTTTTAATTATTCTTTAGCGTATTTTACTCTTTTTTTAGCGTTTTCTTTGTTAATTATTAGTTTTTTTTTACTTATATAAATAGAGTAGCCCTCTTTCTTTAAAATTTTTTGTAAATATCTTTTTAAAATATTTAGGTTATTTTCTATTAATAACCTTTTATTTTCTTTTTTAGGGCTTTTAGTTAAGTCTCTATTAATAACTCTTTTATCTCTTTAAGTTACTTTAGAAACTCTACCCTTTTTAATCTTTTTTATATTATTATTATTCTTCTCCTTTCTTTTAATTCTTTAAATAGCGTTATAAATAGATTGTTTAGGCTTTTTTAAAGTAGTAGTAATTAAAGAAGAAGAATTATTTGCTTTTAAAAGAAGTTAAACTTTAGATTTAAGTTTTATTAAATTTGGCGCTATTTTAAGAGAATAGGAGTCTAGGTTTATAAAATTAAAAAGATATTATAATATACTATAATATTAATAATATATTACGTAAGTAATAATTATATAAGCCTTAGTACTATTTTTATAATTAATATAATTTTATTATTAGATTACTAATATACTTCGAAAACCTAGTTACGCGACCTAAGCTAGGCCTAAAAGGGTATAGTTAAAAATAGAGTTAAATATATTTACTAACTAAAAAGTTATAGCTATCTAAAAAAGGGGTTAAAAAAATTGCTATGTTTTGGTAATTTTAATTTATTACAGGTAATAAATATAATGTAACTAATATTCTTATAATTATCTCTATTATTTTCTCTTTAAACCGGTATTATTCACGTATTTTTAGGCTTAGTAATTAATTTTATATAATTTTTTAAAAAAGCTATCTTTTTTGATTAATATTTTTATTGTTCACCCCCTGTAAAATATTTTATGTTATTTAATTATATACTAAACTATTTATTTTTCATATTTTAGTCCTGTTAGCTATTATTTCTAATTTAAAGAATATTTTAATATACGAGCGTCGTCTACCTATTATACTTTTATAATATTATATACCCGCAGCTTTATAATATATCTAGTATTATTTAGTCTATTTTTATATAGATTCTTTAAGTTACTTTACTATTTTTATATAAAGTCCTTATTTAATTATAAAAGTTTTATAAATTATTAGTTTTAGTAGTAGACTTACCAAAATAATAGTTATATTTAAAATAATTATTACGTACTACTTTATACCGTAAGTATTTAGTAGGTATTTAAAAGTACTAATAATACTAGCTTTTTATTTAATCTATAAGTCGTTTTATCTTATTATCTATACCTTAATAAAATTTTTAGTCTTTTAGTAATAGCTACTATAAATATATATTATTTTTTAATTATACTAGGGGTACTATTATATAGTATTAAGCTAAAAATAGTATAAGTATTATCTACATTACCCTAAGCCGGTTATAGATAATTAGTTATTATAATTTTAATTTTTTTATTAATTTTTTTTCTTATTTTATTTAAGTTTAGTAAAGTATATATATATATTTTATAGTACGCGCTATAAACCGTTTATATATATATTACTAGTAAGCTATTTTATAGTACGTTAAAAGTATATATATTAGTTATTAAATACCGTCGCAATACGTACTATAAATAAATATTTTTTTATATTTTTTTTTTATAAATACCTACTTAGTATTAATTTATAGTAATAAATACGTAAGTATAAATTACTATATTAAGTAATTATACTAAGCTACAAAACTATTAAGTACTATTAAATAATTATTATATACCTATTTTAGCGTAGTATTTTTTCTAATTAGACTTAAAAAAATACTAATAACTGCTGTTGTGACCTATCGGTCACTTTTTTAACTTTATTTTTATATAAAATAAAAGTTATATTTATTTCTATTACTTTTTGCTCCGCTTATAAAGGTAGTGTAGTATTTAATAATAGTTAACTTTTTTATTTGTAATTATATCTCCTTCCTTACCTACAATAAGAACGCGATACTAAGTACGTTTTATACGCCTACCTAGCCTACGCACCGAACACGAACACACCTATATAATTAACTATTATATAGAAATACCCCGGATTTCCTATCGCCCTCGTCCTTGCCCTTACGCCGTCTTTATCTTTATTACTAGTATCCCTAGTAGTATCTTATATAGTTACGCTTTATACTTTAGACTATATATTTCTATTATAAATTTAATATTAACGCGCTGTCCTTTTTTTATTTTTTATAATTAGTGCGGTATTACTATATTTATTATTATTATTATTACCTTTATATAGGCTACTATAACTAATTTTAAATTTTTAAACTTTATTACTTTTATTATTACTAGTATTACGATTCTATCTGCTTTTTTATTATTTAAGATTTTCTAGTATTAATAAATACTAATTTTATAAAACTAATAGGTAATTACGTTACGTATAGAATACCTAACAGTATTAAAAAGAACTTATTAAATTTTATTACCCTATAGGTAGGATACGGCGGGGATAGCTTATATATTTAAAATTATATTAAGATTAATATAGACGAGTACTATATTAGTTAAGATAAAAATAGGAAGAATAGAAGGAGCTTTAAAAAACGAGAATATATTAGTAAGTGTTTTTTTTTATTTAAATATTTAACTAGTTTAGCTATATTAACTATAAGAAAAGATAGAAGAAAGATATACAGATAATAGTAGTAGCTACTACCTATATATATATTTTTAAAAGAGAATACAGTGTCCGTACTAGAGTTTATTAATTTAATATTTTTTTAGGGGGGGCGCGCTAAGTGTCTAGTATAGCGCTATACTTTTTTTAATCTAGCCTTACCTAACTTTTTTAATATATTAAGTATAAAGGTATATATATACTCCTTCTTTTTTAAAACTCCTTTTGGTTGCCCTAAGCTACTATAGCTATACTATTTGTTTAATTAGTATATAAATATATATAAACTTAATATAGTACCTTTAAAAGCCGATTATTAGATTTTATAATATATATAATACTTTTCTTTTTAATTAGGTAGTTACTAATAGTAATTTTAATATTAAAAAAAAAGTATAAATAGTCTAGTACTAATACTATATTTTTTAGAAAAGAAATACGTAAAATACTACTTATATATATATTTTTATTTTCTTTTATAGTTAACACAATTAAACGTTTAAATAAAAAAAATATACTTTTTAAAATATTTAAGAGTAAAGATATATACTAGAGTTTTACGTAATAGAGTTATACTTACTTATAATATATAACTATTTTTACTTTTTTCTTAACTAATATTATACTTATTTAAGTTAATTTTAATACGCCTACTATACTAAATATATAAACTATTTCTACTATATTCTATTTAGATAGTAATATATTATAAGTTCTTTTAAATACTACTAAGTATTCTATATATAAGGTAATTATCTAGTTTTATAAAAATACTATTCGTTAATTTCGCGTAATTTAGATAATTAGTATAATAAAATAGATAGCGTAGTAACTTTATTAATAGTAGAAGTAATAAAATTAAAAAATTTAAGATTAGTAGTACTAACTAATATAAAGGCGATAGTCTTGGTAAAAGTAAATAAAAAAGCTAAAGTAGGTGTAGTACTATACTAATTATAAAAAATAAAAAAAGAATAGTACGCTAATATTAGTTTTATAATAAAAATATATAGTCTAGAATACGTAGCGTAGTTATATAAAATAATACTAAGCGTACTAGTAGTAAAAATAAAGACGTCTTAAGCGTAAAGCCTATAAAGTAATAAATAAAAAATAGTAAAGTCTTTATAGAGATACTAGAGTAATTAATATTTAAAAGTTTTAGGGGGGGCCTATATATATAGGTATATTTAGTATATAGACTAAGTAGGTAAACTAGCGTACTTAGTATTATAATTAACTATCTTTATAAGTAAAAAAAAATTTATAATTATAAATAAAAATTTATTAATTATTATTAAACGCTATACCACCTATATATATATAAATAAAATAAAAAGTAATAAAAATAAATATAACCTCTATTTTGTATAAAAATAAAGTTAAAAAAAGTAACCGATAAGTTATAATAGTAGTTATTAGTATACTTATATTTATTAATTTTTATACGTTTTAAAAAATTTTCTATAACTATAATTAATTATATTTTATTTTTAATAGTAATTCTAATTTTATTTTAATATTTATAAACTTATTTTATAATATTATTAAATTTTACTTTTATTTAAATACTATAGTTAATAAGTTATATATTTATAAAAATAAAAACTTACTCTAAAAATAAAACTATAAAATAATACTTATAGTATCTTTTTAGTATATAATAAATAATGTAATATAATTAATAATTTTAAAAGTAAAAATCTACTTATAGTTTTATAAAAAAGTAAAAACTTATTTTTATTATAATAAGGTGGACTATTTTATAAAAAATATATTATTATAAATTTTATATATAAGTAATATTTTAGTTTTAAAAATCTTAAAAATAAAAACTAACTATAATAGTAATATAATAGTATAATAATTAAAAAGCACCTACTTTTAATAAATATTTTTTTTTTAAAAAAAAATATAATAGAACTATGCTAGTAAAATTTAGTAGTGTTAGGGTTAGGTTGTATTAATAACCTAGAAGTGTACGTAAGTAGGAATATTAAAGTCTTTCTTACACAGTATTTACTAACTTTTTAAATATAATTAATTAAATAATAATATAATAATATAATTTATAGTATATAAACTAAAGTTAAATTATAAACTATTAAAAGTATAGTTTATATTATTTAATATTATATAATTTAAAATTTAGTCTTCCTTTAAACGTAGATTTTAAATTATAGTTAACCCCTTTTAGTCGCCCCGAGCCACCACAGCCACACTATTTATTCGATTAGTATACAAATATATATTTAAATTATAGAATATCTAATAATATAAGCTATATTTTTTATAATATATAATTTAACTTTAGGCTATACGCTATAGATTATATTATTATATTATTATATAATTTATTATATTTAAAAAGTTAGTAAATACTTTTTAAAAAAGACTTTAATATTCTTACTTACATACACTCCTAGGTAGCTAATACAACCTAACCCTAATACTAGTAAAATTTACCAGCGTAAATAGAACCTATATTAAAGTAGTAATATAAAAAAAAAAGTATATAAAACTATTAAAAAATAAGAAACTAGCCAAGATAAATAATTTATAATCTTAGGCTAGGATACCTATATAATATCTAAATTAAAAAAGAAAATTACTCTACTATGTTGCCGACTTTGAACGAGATCTTCCGACTACCCCTCCAGGTACTGATGATGCCGATAACACCCCTTTACCAGGCCTCGAGAAATGGAGAACAGTTGCGCCGTGTCGGGAGATGGCAACCAACGTCGCTAGTACTCATATACGCTCTGCGACTGCACGATTGTTGTCGCCACGGTTATAGCTTACTAATATACAGACTCGCGGATCCTCGAACCGAGGCATGCCCTACGGCGGAATCTAACCTTTTGAGTACTGAAGCCGAAGCCTTCGTCATCGCCCCGCTCATTTCTTACTCGCGGCGAACAGCTGCGTGATCAGAATTCTGCGATAGGCGATTATCGTGCGTGCTCGCGTCTGCGTGTTCGTTTTCACTAGCTGGCTGCTGCACGCCCTTCTCGATCAGGCTCGACCTCTATTTCGAGAACCATAGATCTAGTATTCGGACGCTCTTCGATACGGAGCCGTTATATCGCTTTATTAATATTACGTATAACTATATATAAAATTAATAATTTAATTAATTATTATTAACTCAATTTTTTTTCTAATTTTAGGTTTTTTTATATAAAATTTTTTTTTACCTACTATTATATATAATAATTCTCTTTTTTATAGTTTACTATTTTAAATTAAATTTTTTTATAGAAGTATTTTTATTAATAATAGCTTAAAAAGCTATTATTTAATATTTAATATATATATATTTATAGCTATAATAGGCATTTTTATCTATATATATATAAATAAATATATATAAAAATATATATATACTTCTCCTTTTTTAAAACTTTTTTTAGTTATCCTAAGCTACTATAGCTATACTATGTATTTAATTAGTATATAAATATATATAAATAAATATATTTTTAAAAGTTTAATTTTATATTTATTATTAAATATATATTATTTTTATATTTACTTTATATAAGGTTTAGTTTAATTATTTTACTTTTATAATAATTTAATAAATTAAATATATTTTTATTAAAAATAGAAATATATACTCCCTTACTAAATTTAGTATTATATATTATTACTAGCTTTTAATAAATTTAAAGCAAGTTATAAAACTATCTTTAAATAAAATTAAGTTAAGTAGTATTAAAAGTTATAATTAAGGTATTAGTAAAAAAATAATAAAAAATACTTATTTATTTTTTTTAAGAAGAATAGTCCTTCGCTTTAGCGTTAGTATAAAATAATAATAAAAGTATATATATACTTTTTTTTAAACCTTTTTTAGTTATTTTAAGCTTCTATAGCTATACTATTTATTTAATTAATATATAAATATATAATAAAAAATATAGTTATTTATACTTAGGTATTTTATATTATTTAAAGAGTTCTTTTTTATAAAAGAGTTATCCTTTATTAATATATTAAAATTACTATTTATAGTATAGATACTTAAAAATCCTATTATTATTTATTAAATTGGTTTAGTTTTATATTTTTATTTAGTATACTTTTTTACTATAATTAATATATTATAATTCGTGCTAGCTGTCGCATAATCTGTTTACGTCGGTAACGACGATAAAAGAGACCCTCTAGTATTCGGAATCTTGAAGACGACTTGAGACGCCCCCATCCCATACACGTCGGTCTGATGCATTTGTCCGCAGTTAGCCGGATAGGAGCAAACGGCCGAAGAATGCAGTTTCATGATGATGCAACCCCTTCCGAGATTTTGTGGGCATGGTGGACCTTCAGATTTATAATCGCGGTCTCTGTGCACTTGCCCTTTTCGTCGTTTGCTTCCACAAAACTCACATATATACCCGCTTCCACTCTTGAACATACAACCTACTTTACCACATTATACATCATCCACCATGGTACAGAACAAAGGCATCATTTTCAAGGCAAGCGTCAGCGCCTGGCCAGAGCCTGGCAAGCACCTTACCATTGAGGCTCGCGACTTCGACCTTGAGCAGACTCCTCCAGAGGGCGGCGTCACCGTCAAAAACTACTATGCCTCCTTTGATCCTTATCAGCGCGGCCGCATGAGGGATCCCAGCATCAAGTCCTATACCCCTCCCTTCCAGCTCGGCCAGCCCATCACCAACTGCGCAATCATGAAAGTCATCAAGTCCAACACCTCCAAATTCCAGCCCGGCGATGTCATAATCGGGAGCGACTCGTCACCTATCGAAGAGTACTCCGTCCTGGGCAAAGACTGGACAGACAAGGCACGAAAACTGGAGAACCCTTACAACCTCGACCCCAAGGTCTTCCTCGGTGCGCTCGGCATGCCTGGCTTGACAGCGTGGTCATCCTTCTACGAGATCGGGCAGCCGAAGAGGGGCGAAACCATCTTCATCTCCGCCGCCTCGGGAGCGGTCGGTCAGATCGTAGGCCAGCTAGCCAAGCACGAGGGCCTGAAGGTCATCGGCAGCGTCGGCGATGACAAGAAGCTCGACTTCATCCAGAAAGAACTCAACTTCGACGCGGGCTTCAACTACAAGAAGGAGAAGCCGAGCGAGGCGCTGAAGCGGCTCGCGCCGGATGGCATCGACATCTACTACGAGAACGTGGGCGGCGAGCATCTCGAAGCTGCCATCGCTGCTTTGAAAAACTTTGGTCGCATCGGTAAGGAGGCCCACCCACCCTCTCTCCGTTTTGAGCACTGGCTGTGTGCTAATAACGTGAACCAGTCGCCTGCGGCATGATCTCCCAGTATAACACCCCGCCCCAGGAGCACTACCCGATCCGGAACCTCATGCAGGTCGTGTCTAAGCGTCTCACGATGCGCGGCTTCATTGTCTACGACCAGAACATGGGACCGAAGCACGCGAAGGAGCACCAGGAGAAGTTGCAGAAGTGGCTTGCGGATGGGACGTTCAAGGCTAAGCTTTCCGTCACCGAGGGTATTGATAATGGCATTGACGGCTTTCTTGGTATGCTAAAGGGCCAGAACTTTGGCAAGGCGGTGCTGCAGATTGCGGATTTGAGCAAGGAGTAGGAACGGTGGTCACGATGACATGAGCAAGAATAGAGGTCATAGATACTTTGATGATGACAATTAACGATCCAAACTTTTAGGATGAACATGAATTAACGTGAATTCGTCATGCAAGGTTGCTTGAAACCGTGGTAGTTACTCCCGTTGCGTTCCCAAAGAATAGGTCTCAGCAAGCCGCAGCCAGCCAACGTGTTATTTACCCTAGGGTAACTTAACCTATGAAGTAATACCAAAATAGTGTCTTATTTAAGGCATCGTGCCTATGCAGCGTTACTGGCGGCTGTTCTCCAGGAAACGCCATCTGAGTACGGCGTTCTCCTTGGGCTATTCGATTGTCACCTTTATACCAGTTGCCCAGAACATCTGTGAAATGTGAATATAGCAGTCGGATTCCTTCTCACGCCTATCTGTTTCGAAGGTCCTAAAGACAATCACGCGGAAATTTTCCCCAGCGCAGTAGGCACGACGAGAACGACGCGTCCTCTCTACCAACGGTTTTGAATCCATTCCTATACGCATGCTACTTAATTTTAGCAGGCCATAAAGAATCTCTTTGCCTTGTAGTATTGCTTTCAGTGTCTCCTTAACTGCTCTTTCGCCCACGTGGACGGAAGGGTTACCGCATCGGGAGCGGGGCGATTGCCGCACTTGGCGCAGGTGCCACCAGGCATTCCCGGTCTCTACATCCTTCTTTATATGTAGACGTACGACGGCGTTAACTACGAAGTACCGCATTTACGAGGTACAAGGAACGACAGTCCTCGCGCTATTAAGAGACGGATGCATTGGCGATCACGATGCTACACTCGCTCAAAAACACAAGTTCGTCCTTTGAGAAGCAACGCCGGGACACGGTCCGTAAAGAGCTAGAGCTGGCTAAAGAGGGCTTGGATGAAAAGGCCGCCAATCCGAACCACTACCTCCTCCATATGGATGAAGGATCGGCGTCCAGGTTTACACTTTACCGGTATCAGTATGCACACACGAGCAACATACAGGGGTGCAATCCCCGCATTCACGGCACGCATACGTCCTGGACGGGGATAACGAGCGATGATATGCTACCCTTATCACGTCCCTCGGGTCTGCATAAGTCAGCGCTGTGCCCTGCAGAAAGTGGGGATGTGGTACATCTTTCGCTCGCCTCTCTTCCACGTCTGTTGCAGAGCGTTGGGGGTCCGAAGACAATATGACGACCGACACTAAAGATGCAGACGCCCCGGTCGAAGTGCGCAAGCTGTCGATACATGAAGAGCATGCGGAGGAGATCGCTGAGGCGGTCGCGGTCGAGCACACGCTCTCGTTCTGGGAGGCGGTGAAACTCTACCCCAAGGCGATCGGGTGGTCGATGTATTTCAGCATCGGCGTCATCATGTTGTGTATGCCAAAGTTCTCCCTTTCTACCTGTTCCTTTTCACAATGAATCTAATTCTGCGGACAGCATTCGATCCTCAGCTCCTAGGTAACCTCTACGCCATGCCCGCCTTCCAGAGAGACTTCGGCTACATATACGAGGGCAAATACATTATCTCCGCAGCCTGGCAAACCGGTCTCTCAATGGGAAACCCCATCGGACAAGTTGTAGGCGCACTAGCAGCCGGGTATCCGATGGAGTGGTACGGGCGAAAAAAGACATTCAATGCGTGCGTAATCATGGTCGCCGGCATCGTCTTCATCCAGTTCTTCGCTCGCTCGCTCAAAGTGCTTCTCGCAGGCGAACTACTAGGCGGCCTCGTCCTGGGCGCCTTCGTCGTCATCGCGCCCTCGTACGCATCAGAAGTCACGCCCCTCGCTATGCGCAGCGTCTCAACGTCCTACGTCAACTTGTGTTTTGTAACGGGTCAGCTGCTCGGCAACGGCGTTACGGCTGCGACCAAAGATCTAACAAGCCATTGGGCATACTCTATCCCTTTTGCGCTGCAATGGTTCTGGATTCTGGTAATCCTGCCTGGAATGTTCTTCGCACCCGAGTCGCCCTGGTGGCTCGCTCGTCAAGGCCGGTACGACGACGCTGAAATGTCCCTCCGCCGCCTCTCTGGCAAGGGCGTAAACGTCAAAGCCGTCCTCGCGCAGCTCATCGAAACAGACCGCCTCGAAACGGAGATGGAAGCCGGATCCACGTACGTCGACGTCTTCCGGAAGGTGAACTGGCGCCGGACGGAAATCGCTATCGGAGTGTATGCCACGCAGGTACTATGTGGGATCTATCTGATCAACTACGGGACGTACTTCTTCAGCTTGGCGGGCCTGAACACGAGCCAAGCGTACTATATGGGCATCGGGTTTATGGCGGTGGGCTGGGTCAGCACCGTCTTCAGCTGGTTTCTCATGCAGAAGTTCGGCCGGCGGATACTGTACAATGCGGGCCTCGCCATCCTCACAGTCATAATGTTCTTGGTCGGCATTTTGGACGTTGTGCCGACCAAAGGCGCAGTCTGGACACAATCCACGCTGCTCCTCGTCTGGAACTTTACATTTGATTGGAGGTAATGTCCCCCTCGTCTCTTCTCCTTTGCAAAATCTAACGTCGGCCCAGCGTCGGACCCGTCGCCTACGCCATCTTCTGCGAAGTCTCCGCCACGCGCGTGCGCTCCAAGACCATCGCCGTGGCGACCGCCATCCAGGCCGTCGTCGGCATCGTCATGACGGTCGCCATCCCCTACCTGATCAATCCCGACCAAGCGGCCTTGCGTGGCAAATTGGGTTTCTTCTTTGGCGGGCTGAGTGTGCCGTGCTTGATCTGGTGCTGGTTCCACGTCCCGGAGATGAAGGGGAGGACGTATGAGGAACTGGATATTATGTTTGAAAGGGGCGTGAAGACCAGAGAGTTCAAGAACTACGTAATTTGAGGCTTGAGAGGAGAGGGTTGGGGTGATGTAGCTACTTTTTCTCTTGCGATTCTCCTTTCGCACTCGCTCGCGCGCATCACCAGGAAGCCTCCGCCGGTTCATAGAACCACATTGTATGGAAGAATTGGGCGCGTTTACCCGACGTAAGACAAAGTGAGGGGTCGTGTAGGGTCCCTTCCCTGCCTTCTCTCCCTCCCTTTCCCTCTCCTCTAAGCGTCAATACGCGAGGCAGCAGCCCGTCCACACCAACTCCACCCGCAATCCCTAGTTCGACATAACTTGCCCTCTTGAATTTGTGTTCCAGCATCACTCAACTAGAAATCGATATCCTTCGTTGCCGGGCTGATGAAGAAGAAGTGCAGACTTACCACGCGTTGGCTGCCATCCTCGACTCGAAAAGCTCTCACTAACACTTCGATGCTCCGCTCCCTATGATCCAGACGACCCGAATGCGCCGTCCATCAAGTCTTCCCCTTCCTTGGAGCAGACGGAAGAAGGACAAGAAGAAACGAGGCTCGTGGTGCGCGGCATCGCTACCTTAGACAGAACCCTCGCACAGTCGATATTCGCAGAGCTGGTGACGCCCAACGGCGATCTGCATCCCAATCCCTCGCAGATCAGACTTCTTACGGGATATGTCTCGGAAGTCGACGGTCAGCGAATGGGGGATGCCTTCCAGGAACTTCTCCGCTATATCGGGAGGCGATAGATGTGCGAACGAGATTCGCGGGACAGGCATCAGGATCATGCTACCTAGGTACCGTGGAGGAAATTCACAGGCGGGACAGGAGGCATACGCGGGGACAATGTTGAACAATCACATGGAAATGATCGCGGATAGTGAACATTTTATAGACGCCTGGAGAGATTTGCGGCTCGGGTTGGAATGAACTGGAGGGATGGAGGGTGGAACTTTCCACTGTCCTCCATGCAGTTTGGTAGTTCATGATGGTGCCATGAGGGAGGTGCGGTGTATGTAGGGCGCCCACGATACGGCTTCTGCACACGGAGGGTCGCTCTAAGCTTTTAGAATTATCGAGTTCGATCTAAGTGTGAGTAAAAATCAACATTTTGGTGCCCATTTGTTCAGCCGAACCGCATGTAGATGAGAGTAGTGAAGCAAGTGGGGCATGTCCCGATGCGGAAGGTCTACCGTTGAAGCCGTCCACGTGGTCAACGTCACGCCTCGGCATCTCTGCTAGCGCGCTTCGCCTGGATTCACATGTTACCCCGGATTTGATCCACCCGGAAGCCAGGCAGTGTCACAAGCCTGTCCGAGCCTCCGAAATAAAGGTAGACATTGTTCCCGGGGCATTGCCGACACCAGTATTACACGGAACCAAACTCTGCTGGCGACATTTGCATTGCCACGCGTGCACGCGACACGACCGAGTCACTCTCCCACGGTTCCAAAGGATAGCCGTTGCGCCCACCATGTCTCTCAAGTCAGGTATGTATTGCTTCTTCAGCCGGTTTTCGGAATGGAGGCGACAATGCTCCCCTTCTCGCAATTTACGCATACGCAGCTTCGTCCGAATGCTGACATCCATTCTCAGACGCCTTCCCTTCCTCCGCCGCCTTCGAAGCCATCGCCGCGTCCCTCCAGAACGACGAAGCCGGCCGCAAGGACGCCATCAAGCAAGGCAATGCCATCTTCGCCTTCACACTGAAGAACAAGGCCGGCGCAACGGAGACGTGGTACATCGACCTGAAAGAGTCCGGCACCGTCGGCAAGGGCGAGCCGCCGAAAAAGGCCTCCGTGACACTGCTCCTCAGCGATGAGGACTTCGGCAAGCTGGTGACGGGCAAGGCGAACGCACAGAAGTTGTTCATGAGCGGGAAGCTGAAGGTCAGGGGCGATGTGATGAAGGCGACGAAGATGGAACCGATTCTGAAGAAGGCGCAGACGAGTGCGAAGTTGTAGATTTGGGCGACGGTGTGTAGGACGCACTATACCGTGTTTGAATATTGGAAGCAATGTACCATGTTTGAATGTTTTGACACAGTCTAGGAGCGATTATTTCGACACATCGTTGATAGCCGCAGGCTACGAGATCTTCCTACCTTGGTAGACACTCCAGCGTGAACGTTCGTCGCAGAGAGCAGGCACTCCTCATCCATCATATACAGCTTCCCGTCTGGAAACGTCGTTACATTCGCTCCCGGGCCGCCCTCTTACAGTTCCACCCTGCATCCCGGTACCGCCAAACCGCTGTTCTGTCCCCAGTAGCCTTCCCACCCTATACTAGCGATTTCCGACAGGGTGTCAGCGACCAGTTGCCGAAAGACGCTAGCAATGCGGCTGCTGCGGTGTAGTATACCATAAAACCGACACCGTCGCGCAGATGCACACCCAATGCGCATGGAGACTTGAAAATAAGTAACTCGTATTCTTTCGGTCACAGAACGACTCAATCCTCGCTTCCTTTCTATTTTCGCGTGTGAATTATGCTTTTACTACGCAAGCATGACGTAGGTTATCATGTACCACCACGCGACTAGTGTCGCGACCTCGACCTTGATCCCAGCCTAAACTCACCTTCGCAACCTACTTTGACCCATTCGCCCTATACTGTATCTCTACAGGGACAGAATAGCACGGAGAACAACACAAGATGCCGCCGTATGTGTCTCGCTTAGCTCTGTCCCGCACCTCGGCCATTGTATCTCAATTCACAAAACCAATTGTCCGGTTCACTCACACTCAACCGCGCAGGACTTTACCTGAATTCAGTCTTGATGGGAAGGTTGCAGTAGGTGAGCAACGGACCGCATCCCCACAAGTACACAGCTAACATTGAACGCAGTGACTGGGTAAGCCATCAGTCAACAAAGTACGACCATAAGCTTACACAGCCCGCAGCGCCTCTCAAGGGCTTGGCCAGCAGATCCTAGCAGCATTCGCACTATCTGGAGCCCATGGAGCTGTCGTTGATCTCAAGGAATCCAGCGCCAAGGAGTCGATCGAGACCATACAGAAAGAAGTCAAGCAAGCCGGTCTGCCGCCTGCTCAGATGCGCGGTTACGAGTGCGACACCTCGTCCGAAGAAGCTGTCAAGTCGACATGGGATAAGATTGTCAAAGATTTCGGCAAAGTCGATATCCTCGTGACGAACGCGGGCATCACCGGTGGCGCACCTGCCGAAGGTATGGTGTATTGAACCAACTGTGAAACAACTGCTGATGTCTAGTCCAGACTACCCCTATGAAGACTTCAAGACGATGATCAGTGTTAACCTGAACGGAACGTTCCTCTTCGCTCGAGCAGCGGGCAAATATATGATCGAGAACGGCATCAAGGGCAATATGCTCATGGTCTCCTCAATGTCCGGATCCATTGTCAACAGGCCGCAGAAACAGGCGGCGTACAACGCGGTATGCTCTCACCCCTGTCCTCAGCCTCCGTCGTTAATGAAGCCTTTAGTCCAAAGCCGCGGCAACGCATTTGATGAAGTCTCTCGCGTCCGAGTGGGCACCGCACGGGATTCGCGTTAACGCGCTTTCTCCGGGTTACATCCAGACGACTGCTAACGAAGGTGAGGAGATGGAGAAACTGAGCAAAGAATGGATCAAGAATATTCCGTTGGCGAGGATCGCGAGACCGGAGGAGTTCAGAGGCACCGCTGTATATCTATGCAGTGATGCGAGTAGCTACATGACGGGAAGCGAGATCGTTGTGGATGGCGGATATCTGATTTGGTAAGGTCAAGTAATGTCCAGGGGCGGGGCACGAGCACGCCACGATGCAGAGAAATGTATGGATACCCCGTTCAATGCAGCACACGTGCTGTCTTCGATCTTTCGTAAGCGCTCGATGAGACCAAAGAAAGTGACGGGTAAGTAACGGACTCAGAAGACAGTCCCCAACTTACGATAATAGATCAGAAGCTCGAAGACCGTTTGTGTGGACCAAGACATAGACGACAGTTGTCGAAAGTACTCAAATTCAGCCCATACAAAAATTCAATATCCTTTCACACCATCCTCGGTACTACTCCCATAGGTTCCATCCACCGCTTTCCCTTTGATCAGATCCGAAGCCTTCTCCGCCACCGCATACACCAGCGACACAATATTACCCTGCACATGCGTAGGGAAGATTGACGCATCCACAACCCTCACATTACTCGTCCCGTATACCTTCAGCTCGCTATCAACCACGCCTCCCTTCTCTCTTGGCAACATCGCACACGTGCCAATGGGGTGGTACTCCGTTGCCGTGTTCGCTGCGGCCAACCTCTTTGCATCTTCAAGCGTCTCCGGGATCTTCGTCGTCCCTGTCGATGGATGGAACTTGATCTGGCCGTGATCATCGAGATCGAGCCTTGAGCGGAGGGGCTCGTACTCTGTGAGCTTCAGCACGTGGATGATGCTCCGGGCGGCCATATCGAGATCGAGAGGATGGGAGAAGTATGCGGGATCGATGGTAGGGTGCGCACTGGGCGAGGAGGACGTGATGTGGGTGCTGCCGCGGGAGAGCGAGCGTGTGGAGCAGGCGGCAAGGATCAACCAGTTGCCGGGCTCATCGTGGAAGAACATCTGGGAAGGCTGATCGCTATACGCGGGAGCGTTCCATTAGCATGCTTCCTACCGAATATACGGGAGCGCGAAGAACTCGTACCATTTGCGGATATCTACTCCAACGGTGAGCAGAACCACTTGGCTGACGGCTTCCTTTGGATCCATCAGCTGACGAGCTAGCAGCGGGTCTCGACCTGCTATATCCGCATCCGGATGCAGCTTTTGGTACTCTGCGACCAGAGATTGGATATGTTTCTGTGCTTCTTTCAGCTGGGGGTCGAGCAGCTCAAGCGAGACGAAGCCACACGTTGTCGGGGCGTTGGTGAAGGGGCCAGCTTTGTGGTTGAGGTATGCCTCCATTGCTTGCTGCGCAATCTCAGGGTTCCTGAGGATCACTTCTCCCGTGGGATATTCGTCTTTGACTTTCTGTGGATCGATTAGGGCTGCAGAAGGAGCGTCCGAGAGGATGCGCAACTCACAACGGCGATACCAGTTCCTGAGTGGTCATTCAGATTCTCGCCCACGGCGGGGAGATCGACGACGACTTTGACTCCGGCTTTGGATAATACGCTCGGGGACCCTATGCCGGAAAGCTCGAGGACCTGCGGTGAGTTGACGACGCCGCCGCAGACGATGACTTCTCGATTGGCTTTAGCATGGTGTATGGTTCCGTCGACGATGAACGATACGCCGGTCGCTTTCGCATCCCCTGAATCGGTCTTCTCCAGATCGATCTTGGCCACCAAGGCATTTGTCAGAAGCGATAGGTTCTTCCGGTCTTTGTTTGGCTCATAGTACGCTCGGGCCGAGTAGCTTCTTCGCATGGTAGCAGGGTCAACTGTAGTCAATTGGTTGAATCCTCCGATTGCTGAGCCTGTGCGCGGATCCTTGGGCACCGGGTACCCGGCGTTGATGGCGGTCTCGGGCCATATCTGCTGGTTCCAAGCAAAGTCTGCATCACAGAATGAGATCTGACTGTTACTCAGTATGCCCCTCCACCATTACGCTTGACCTGAATATTTCTACGCACCTGTATTGGTCCATCGGTTCCTCTCAACAACGGATCGACATACTTATCGTTGATCTTGGCACTCAACATATCCGAAGCCGGATTATACTTCTCAAACTTGCGATAGTACGGCGCGAGCGCATCGAAGCCCCATCCCGCGTTGCCTAGCTCTCTCCAGTTGTCCAGATCCTGCCTCGAAGCCATCGAAAACATGTTATAATTGACAGCCGAGGATCCTCCTAGGACCTTGCCACGCACCCACCCATGGACACGACCCTCCGTTCCTTTCTACCCAATGTATAAGAGCCAGGTACGCATCAGCCGGTCGGGAAGTCATACCTGCGGCACCGTCTTGTAACTCCAGTCATACTCGGGCTTGTCCCATAGCTGGAGAAAGACGTTCGGAGCATCGATCAAGGGGTCGTCGAGTCGGTTGGCACCGGCTTCGAGGACGCCAACGGTGACGGTGGGATCCTCGCTAAGGCGGGCAGCGACGACGAGGCCGGCTGTGCCGCCGCCGATGATGATGTAGTCGTATGAGGTCTGGGTGAAATCTTCTGGGGACATGATACAAGGGTGTAGTATTCGTCGTCTACTCAAGCTGCTCTACAGGGAACTTTGACGGAGTCTTTATAAAAGATTCCAGTATACCATCGTCCACCAAGTTGGCACCATTTCCCCGCAAATGTTAGCGCGACTTTAGGTGGGTTTGGCGGCCTTCGCACGACTCTGCGCCACTGCCAAGTGACCGGACAACACATACCTAGTGCGTATAGCCTGTGCCTTAGTAAGAGAGCTAAAAATAAGAAGCTCGTCACAGAACTAAAGCTCTTTATCCTCTTGGGTTGTCTATAGTGTTGCTTATTAATGTCGAGTCTCTAGTTGCCTTCATTATGTAGGTAGCGTTATGGTCGTTGAGCTTACGAAGTTACCTAAATAATAGCTACAACGAGGGCATGAATAGGAGGAACTTCTTTGCGGGGTCAGGTTTGGGCGCACTGCGCGGATGTCTATCACTAAGGTCGGCGCGATTGCATAGGCTTGGTCGTGGAATTCTCGTTTATTACCAGGTAGAGAAGGTGAAAAGACATGAAAGAGTTTGCGGAGTGGGAGACTTGGGAAGGCCGTGTGACCCAGCTGTTTGTAATGGTCCTGTCTACTGTGGGCCAGTTCAACACATGTCTTGCTATACAAGATCCATAAGCAGACGGAATCCAGCCTCCTTGCCATTATACGACGTACAGCTACCTTCTCAACCATGCCGACCCTTCTGAAAACCGCGCGTAATTCACGTCCAGTGAAGAGGAGCCTCCCCGTGCAGGTTACGCCAGCGATCATGTTCGGATCCTCCAGCTCTGATACCCACTGCCCCTCGCCACACGTCAGGAATACGTTCATTGCCTCAAGCCTATATAGCCCCAAATACCGAGTGGGTATCTGGTCTAGATTCCGCAGATCTATATCTTGTGCTGCAGCCCACTCAACGAGAGCGTGGGGGCCAAGTTAGCAGACGAATCCGGGCTGGCGCGCACGCAGTCCGACTGATGGACTCGCGTCAAATCGGAGAGCGGCTACTGCTCTGCCACAGAGATATATAGCACCTTAGGTGCCAGCTGACGGAGCTTATCCGAGGCGACTAGAGGAAAGAAGTCGTATGGAAGTCGTTCAAGCCCTCCGGATATATGCGGGCGGGGAAAATTACTCAACCACTCGGGCCGGTACTCTTGGCGAAGCTGCTTGTAGGTCCGCGTAAGACTGAAGAACGTGCGCGCCGAAGTCGAGGAAAGGGGCTATTGGTTGCGGCCGTCGTGAGAACAGCGCAGGAATGGTATCGGTGACTTTATCGCAGCAATGCTCGAGTAGAACTGCGGGTAATCGTTTTCTTTGGCGAAATCATAGATGCGGTTTCGGAGTTCTGGGGGTCGTATATCAGCGCATTGAAATCATATCGAGGATGGGCTTAGCTTAGCTCCGGGAAGACCAAGGAGGCCTTTTTGAGGCCGAGGACCAGTCATGCTTGGCTGGGCTGAGCTTATAGTGGGGTGCAGTTGTTCCTGCCGTTGGGGCGCTAAGGACGCGTTGTAAGTCATGCAGGCGGATGTTGATCGGGAACAGCTTGGTCAGTTCGATATGAATAAGGATATCGTATGCGTGGTGGAGGCTCCAGAGCAAGGAACGGGGGGCCTTGTTATCGGGAAAGCGCGTCCACGGGTAGACACTAATCACGTGCAAATAATTTCACCTCTACCGCCTATTACATAAATGCAAACAGCGCAATGACCTGGAGTAGGAGCGGTGCAGTGATGGAAGTGTAGGCTTATCGAAGTCCCTCCGAGAAAACAGCGACGGGCTAGCCTTAATTCGTATCCGAGCATCCCTCGGACCCGAGAACATCAACGGCCAACACTTCTTCGACTGTTGCATAGGCTGGACCACCAAGTGTGAAGTCCGCAGAATCCGTTAACTCCGAGACAATCCGTTTCCTAGGTCACAAATATTATAGTTATAAAGAGGGAAACTTTGGGAAATTGTATCATTTGCTTCACAGGTGTCTTAGCTCATTCCCTGGACTGCTCCGACAGCTCGATCTGTCCATCGATAGTTTGAATTGCTCTTTTTGGTTGTCTTACTTCAATTCTTTCTTTTCACCCTGCACGGAGTAACTCACGTCATGACTGAGCAACATACCAATGGTCAGCCGAACGGCACTGCGAACCGCATCGAGAGAGTCGCTATCGTAGGAGTATGTCGTGGATCCTCAATTCTTTGTCCCGCATTCCCTCTACGTCTTGAATGCAGGAGTCTGTCGGGATAACTTCTGACCTCGATCAGGCCGGCGGGAACATGGGCCGCCACATCGTCTCGCAGCTCCTACAAACAGGAAGGCACACCCTCACCGCCATCACCCGCCCTACCAGCACCGCCTCAATCCAGAGAGGCGTCAATGTCATCCGTGTCGACTACACCAGCGATGATGACAGCGCCCTAGTTTCTGCCCTGTCAGGCCAGCAAGCCCTCCTAATCACTATGTCAGTCACCGCGCCTCGCGACACTGTCCTCAAGCTCATCCGCGCCGCCGCCAAAGCCAAAGTCCAATTCATCCTACCCAACTGGTTCGGCCACGATCCCGCCAACGACGCGCTCTGCAAAGACAGCCTCCTCGCCGAAAGTCGGGACGCCGCGTGCCACGAGATCAAGAAACTGGGCGTGAGCTCGTACTTCCTGGTGGCAAGCGGCTTCTGGTATGAGTGGAGCCTGAGCGGCGGACCCGATCGCTACGGATTCGACTTCAAGAAACGCGCCTTGATACTATTGGACGGGGGAGAGACGCCGATGAACACTACGACTTGGCCGCAGAGCGGACGGGCCATCGCAAAGCTGCTCAGCTTGAAGGTTGCCCCGGACGACGAGAACGATCGGTCGCCGACGCTCTCGCAATTTCGCAACAGCCCGGTGTATATTTCCAGCTTTCGGGTGACGCAGCGCGACATGTTTGAGAGCGTCAAGCGGGTCACAGGGACCACAGATGCGGATTGGTGTATCACCCACGAAAGCTCGGAGCAGCGCTGGAAGGACAGTATGGACGAGATAAAGAAGGGGAATTTTAGTGCTTTCACGAAGATGTTGTATAGCAGAGCGTGGTTCCCAAATGGAGATGCTGATCATGAGTCCAGCCGTGGACTTCATAACGAGCTGCTTGGTTTACCGGTCGAGGACCTTGATGAATGGACGGCTGTTGCGGTCCGTATGGCTGAAAATGATGAGGTTCCATGGATTATGCATTAGGATCAGATCGGTGCCTAAAAAAAAGACTTGCAGCTTTCAATGAGCTTCCGATGTTTTCTGCTTTGCACTCTTCTCATCTGCTTGTATAGTTCTCATGCCTTTGCATCAATTTTCTCGTCCTCGCCGCGTTCAATTGCCGCAGAGGCAGGTTCTTTTTCTTCTGTGCTTGCATATATACCTTCATGCTCTCGTCTCCGATCAGTCCGTCTCTGCATCCAAACCAGCAACGCCGTCCAGATCGCCACTTCATCTCGTTAGCCTTGCATTGACTAGGGAGTGACTCCAGACTTACAGGCGATACTAGTGGCGATCATTGCCCACATGCCTCTCGTAAAATAAGGTGCAAAGTTCGCGCCGTAGAAGACAATGCTCCACCAGGCGTTGATAGCATTGTTGGCCATGTTCATGGAAGCAATGACTACAGCTCTGAGGCTGTCTTCTTCATAGCGCAGAACGTCATTTGCCCATGCGAAGAAAGTAGCTTGACAGGCGTACACACTTCCTGCCCAATAATACATTGCAAAATTAATCCCGGTGTTTTCTGGGTAAGCTAGAATGAGAGCGGCAGTCACCACGCCCGTGATGCCGATCCAGTATCCCACTATGCCGAATTAGCGTCGTAATTCTCTGAGGATGTTTGTCGTACCAAGATACCGTCTCCCACCCCAAAAGTCTGTCAACGTCGCCCAAAATAAAGTTGACACGATACCAGCAGCAGGCACACCTGTCGGGTAATTGTTGAGCTGCGAGACCGTATACTTTTTCGTAGGGTGAGCCTTCATATACAATGCCAGAAGCGCATTCGAGCTGAATGATTCGGTTTCACCAGCGATCATCCAGAGGACCACGAAGAAGTACCAGTACCATGTCGAAAAGCAATGTTTCAGGAAACCCCAGGAGATGGGCGTGCGTTCCGGGACCTCAGGGATGCGTGAGATGGCAAGGGCCTTCTCGTCCGCGGTAAGATACGGCGCCCTTGTGATTTGCGGCGTATCGGGGAACAATAAAAATCCGTAGATGGCTACAGGAAGCGTAATTATACCGTCGATGATGAAGAGCCAGCGCCAGCCTGACAGCCCGCTCAGTCCGTCCATACTCGAGTGGATCCCAGTCTGGATGAAACCACCTATCATGGTACCCGCAAGTCCCGAAGCTGTGAAGATACCTGATCGTTTACCGAGCTCTCTTCCGGTATACCTACGCATACAGTAAGTAATAGTTCACCTACGCGAGGTCCGCGGAGAGACCCACCAGGATCCCAGAATGTAATGGGTTCCGACAAAAGTGGACGCTTCAAAGATAGCTTGGAAAAAGCGAATAGCCATGATATCGCGTGGATGCTGTGCACCCGCCGTTGCCATGGTGAGACCCGCCCAAATCACCTTCCGCTTGTTAATGGTTGTGTATTAGCCTTCTAATACACGCTGCTTACCATGCAAGTCGGAAAGAAGATCCTGGGCTTGACATAGTAAAGTGCTATGTTGCATGGCACCTGCCCAACCGTATATCCGACGGTAAAGACGGTATTAATCTGGTTGAGCTGGTTCCCACGAAATGCCAGCTCTTCTTTCATTCCGCTGACGTACGCATTGTTGAGATTGGTCCGGTCCAGGTAGTTGAGGAAATACATGAGACAACAGAAGGTCAAGATGAAGAAGTCGAGTTTCAGGACCAGCCTCCGTTCACCTGGCGCCCTAGGGTCACCTCGGAGGTATTCGATGAATGAAGCCATTGCTAGTAATGTGCTGTGAAGAGTGCAACAAGCACGATGCGAGCTGATTTAAAGGTCTTCCGATAACGGTGGGTGAGACAATCTCTCCAACGTTGTACCGAACTGCCGAAAGGGCCGGCTGAAGATAAGACACCAGAGAGAGGTGGGTCCGATATACGACGATGTACCCCCTTCCTTGGTTAGTTGATCCTTCGCGTTCTGTTGCCGGATTGAGCCTGACAGATACGACGCCTTAGTCCATCAAGAAATGCGATAGGAAGGAATACCATCACCATTTGATGTCGGTCGATGAGTCTCCTGAATTGCGTGGGTTGAATGTAGTCCTCCCAACTGGCGGCAAGATAAAGTGCCACGAAGAAGGCGACTTTTTTGTTCGCTCAACTCCGCCTTAATGTTCTGCCGAGACTGCGGGGTTGAGCCGAAGCCCGAGTTAGCAGATCAATCGTCATGGAGAGGATCCCACGACCCAATAGCTCATTCGATTTGTGGAGCTTCGCTCTGCTTGGTCATAAAAGGTCGTCGCTGCGTGCAGTCTTGTGATGTATAGATGTCGAATTCCTCGCCTTATTCTGTCTGATTATTTTGGTTTGCCGCCATGACGCCCCCACTAAAGCAACATTGGGAAAAGATCGCCGCTAGTAAGAGGTTAGCTCTCGCGGAATCAATTCCGCTTGAATATCGCATTCCGCAGCAATTGTTTCCTCCTGATGATCAGCTTGACGTAACAACGTTTCCAAAAGAGTCGGGATGGTTTGATAACAAGGAGCTGGAGATTACAGAAAGCAGCGCAACACACATCTTGAAGAAGATCGCATCGAAATCATGGAGTTCCGAAGAAGTTACGCGTGCATTCTGCAAGCGTGCTGCGGCAGCACAGCAGCTGGTGGGACCCGACTATGTGGTTGTAATCGTATCGCTAATTGGTAAATTTAGACGAACTGTTTGACGGACTTCTTCCCCGCTGAAGCCATCAGCATCGCAAGATCACTTGATGAGCACTTGCAAAAAACTGGGAAGTTGGTTGGGCCTTTCCATGGCCTTCCCATCTCGCTGAAAGACAATTTCAACATCGTTGGGAAGGATAGCACCGTAGGATTCGCTTCGCTTGTGGATCAACCAGCGGCATCCAACTCCACTCTCGTTGAGCTCTTAGAAAGACTAGGAGCTGTACGATACTGTAAAACAAACGTACCTACGGCCATGATGATCGCCGAGTCTGTGAACAATGTCTTTGGACGAACACTAAACCCTCGAAACCGAAAGCTAACACCTGGAGGCTCGAGCGGAGGCGAGTCGGCCCTGATAACCTTCGGTGGAAGTGTTTTGGGTGTTGGAACGGATATTGTACGTGGAACCACCCTCTGGCATCATGTGGAGGTAAGGCCTAACAACGCACGTAGGGAGGAAGTCTTCGCATACCAGCAGCTTGCACCGGCATCTTCACCCTGCGGCCATCCTTCGGAAGATTCACGACCCAGAACTGCCGCTCCGGATTGGCCGGCCAGGAAGCGGTTATGAGCGTCAACGGACCAATGGCAAAAAATTTGGAGGACATTATCTTTTACTCCAAGACTGTGATAGATGCACAGGCGTGGCTGGTGGACCCAAAAGTCCTTCCCATTCCTTGGAGGCCCGTGGAGCGAAAAAGCAAGCTCAGAATTGCTATGCTGTGGAACGATGGAATTGTTCAACCGACCCCGCCCGTGACAAGAGCGCTGAAGGAGACGGTCGACAAGTTGAAGGCAGCAGGGCACGAGATCATCGGGACTTGGGACCCGGTCTTGCATCACAAGGCTGTGGAGCTTTTGGTGAGCGTTTTACATGCTTTTTCGCGAATATCGAAGTCAAGCTACTAACTTTCGTGGGTAGGCACGAATGTTCGTCGCGGACGGTGGAAAGAGCGTGAGGGCATTGCTCGAACCAACTGAAGAGCCGTGGCGCTCAGAGATGCAGAACTACTCAGAAGCCAGTGAGCTTGGAACATACGATATGTGGCAATTGCATTTAGAGAGATCCGAGCTACAAACGAAGTATCTGGAGCAGTGGATGTCATACGAGGGCCTTGACGCGATACTGGGTAAGAACACTGCGTGAAAGTGAGGTGCCATGGGTCGCTAACGTGGACTACAGCACCGACAACTCCATATGCGACCGTCGCACATGGCGATTTCGAATATGTTGGCTATACCGGTGTTTATAACGTAGTGGACTACTCTGTCGTATCGTTCCCTTGCGGTGTAATTGCCGATAAGGAGAAGGATCGGCCATCAAGCCATGAGCATTTGAGCGACATCTGTAAAAGTGTGCATGCAAAATGTAAGCATGGGAGTTGTGTGTTGTAACATCCATCCACTGACACTTAGTAGACAATCCAGACGTAGTTCATGGCATGCCAGTCAGCTTGCAGTAAGTTCGACTCTATTATGTGAGCGCTATACTAAACAGCTTAGACTTGTTGCGAAACGACTGGAGGAGGAGAAGCTCCTGGCGATGACGGAAACTGTTCTACGTGCGATAGACCCCTCCACGATATCATCTTGGATCTCGAAGATCAAGGCTAGAATATAGACGGCACAGTAAGCGGGAGGAAAGGCCAGCCACGTCCTCATAGAACACCGTGCCATGAGTTTGGATACAATGCGTTACTTCAGGATAGACAATACGATGGTCATTTAGACTTTTGACCAAATACTAGAAGTCTTACCTCTGCGTTGTTCTAGGTTTCTCATTTCAAGTCTGAGCGAAGCTAAGCCTAGGTAGGGTTTCGTCTATGTAGTCGGCTTTTATATTATACATCCTAGGATAAAGTAGAGGCGATAATTCGGGACAGTGCTTGACTACGTTTGTCATCTACTCTACAGGGCCTGCCATTCATACCACAACGAAATCGTCTTGCGGCTTTTCCTCATCCTCCAATCCTCCAGTTTCCAACAGCCTCGCAAAGCCACGGATATACGGCCAGAGCACCTCATCCCACTTTGCATACCCTTCTTCGGTCAGATGCACATGATCAACCAGCATGTCCTTCCCGATCAACGCACGAGCTTCCACCCACTGAATCTCCTGCACCCCTTCGCGACCGGACAACTCTTGGTTAATTTCCTGCACGACCGCTTCCATCATCTTATTGCTCTCGTCAACAACCGCATCTGGTATATCCTTGCGATAAAACATGTCACAAGCAATGACTTTGCTTTCAGGCGCGATCCGCAAACAGGCTTCCAGCAGCAATCGATATGACTCGACATCAGAAGGGCGGAATGGCTTTTTCCGGAGATTGTTCGTTCCGGAAACGAGCACCCACAGTTTGACGTCGCTGAAGGCTTTGAGTGCATGGTACATTGAATTGCCGTCGCCTCCGAGCCGATATATGACGTTTTCGTTCTTGTCGCCGCCGCAGCCTGCGTTCCATGCCGTACTTTCTTTTGCTAGGCGTGCAAGGTTTGTAGACATTCCTGTAGTTTTGAGGCGTTCGAGCATAGAGTTTCCCAGATAGATGACCTCGATTTTGGAGTTGTTCGAAAGGTGTGGTTTGGGCGCAAAAGGGTCGTCGCGCGCGGCGCTCTGCTGGCTTGATGGTGTAGTGTAGGTTGGGATTTCGATATTCAAGCCTAATCGCTTGTTGAGCTCTGGCCAGTGAACCTCAAGCAGTGTCTGCTCAGATCTCTCTTTCCAGATAGCCTTGGCCTCCAGCTTCGCTTCGAAGTCCTTTCCGGATACGTCTGGGTCCATGATGTGCGATCGCGGGCTACGTGCAGTGGGCCTTTGTTGTATGTATCTGGGTTAAGACAGGGTAGTTCGGAGTGTTGGTGCAAGGAGGCGGAACTTCCTGTGGAGCCACGCGTAGTCTGTTGAGCCAGCGAGAAGCAGGCCTTGCTTGGGTTGATGGCTGTGTTTCTGAAGATCCCTTTGTTTATGCACACATATATGAAAGTTGGCATCTTTTGAGTTGCACTGCTGCGTTATGTATTGCGACCTGGGCCAAGATGGGGTTGGTTGAGATGATAACCATGGAAGAAGGCAGTTTTGTGTTTGTGGCTGTGGCGGAAAGGGCGTAGGGCGGCGGGTCAGCAGCCGTGGAGTCATCACCCAATGAAGAACCTCGGGATAAAGTGTTAGGAATTAAGGTGGAGTAGCAATGTAGCACAATATGTAAGACTAATTAAGTATATATTATCTATAAGAGTAAAGAAATAAATTACTGCTAAGCTAAAGCCCCGTAGTATAGACTATATATCCCTTATTACGTAAGCACGCTCCTATCTAGAACAGAGACACCTAAATCGTGATATAAAGATACACATCGCTCAGTGTTCACTGCTACAAAACAGATTTTAATTCGCCCTCTACTAACTATAGTATATAGTACTTTTTGTCTATACTCTAAACTTTAAGTTATTTTTTTAATATTTATTATTAAAAGTATACTTCTATATTTTATATACCTTATTATTATTTTTAATAAAAAATACTAACTAAATTTTAAATATATACTTTTTTATTTCTTTTTTCTTTTCTTATAATTTTTATTAAAAATTTAATAATAAGTAGTTTTATATACCTATTAAATTTCTACGTAATAAAATTTAAAAATATAAGTCTTATAAAAAAAATAGTTAAGTTATAGTACTAGTATATAAATAAAAGTGTTAATAGAAAAAGGTATTAGTAGTTTAATTAATATATTATTTATATAGTACTTAAGAAGCTAGATTTTATTTTTAATATAAACTTATTTTTATTTAAATTAGTAAGTACTAAATAAATTTATACTATTACAATTATTATCGCAATAAGATACCTTAGAGCTTATATTACTAGCTTATAAAACTTTTTAGAATAGAGTATTTATTTCTCTTTTATATATATATAATACGGCTTTTTAGCGCTTTTTTTTATAAAACTAGTCTCTACTCTTTAATTTTAAAATCTAGTAATTTCTAGCTTATTTTCTTTTATAGTTATAAGTCTAGCGTTTTAGAAGTAAATAAAAATTTTCTCTATATATCAAATTATTAGAAATTCTATTTTCTAAAGCTCTAATTAATTTTTTAATTTTTTATTTAAAAGCTTTTAGTTCTATAAACTTAGCAAGTATTACTTTATCTATATATTAATAACGAACCTTATACCTTTAACTATTAAATACTTAGTAAGTTTTACAACTAATAATTCTTTAAGTATTATAATAACTAAAGCTATTTTTTTTTTAATTAATAATATCTGTTTTACTAATTTAGCGAGCTAGCTAACTTAGTATATATAATTTAAAATATAATATATACTTTACTATATTTAGAATTTTATTAATCCTAACCTTAAAAGCGTTAATAATTTTAATAATTTTTTTTAAATACTAAAGCTTCTACGTATTATAAAAATATCTAAAACCGAAATTATAAAAATTTATTATAACTATACTACTAAGATAGCTATATATTAAGCCCGTTTAACTAATTATACTATTAAAATAAACTAAGTAATAAATATCTAAAACTAAATTAGTATAATAGTAGTATTAAAGCTTATAAACACTATTTAAATATACTACGCTATTAAAAGAGATATCTTAACTTATTTAATTATTTATTTTCTTAAATAAGAGCTCTTAACTACTAATATAGTAGCTAAGAATATTATATAATAATAATATTATACTTATTTAAAGAAAGTAGAGTACGGAAGAATAATTTTTAAATTATAATATTATAAATAAAAAGCTTTTTATATAAAGGCGAAGGTATATAAGCTTAGTAATATTTAGGGTAAGTTAATTATTATTAACTTTTTTACTACTGTTAGCAAAAAATTAGTATTTAATTAGATAGAGTAAATATATACGACTTAAATCTAGAAATTAATATTTAAAATAAGGAGCTCTCCCTAATAAAAATAAAAAAGATTTTTTAAATAGTATTATAAAATAAAACTACTAAAATACTTTTTAAGAGTTTTAGAATTTTTATAATACTTAGCAGATAAAGCCTGTCTTTTTAATTAAATAGCTTATAGTTAAGAAATAAGGGTAAATTATACTAGTGCCTCTATAAATTTAAAATATACTATTAAAAACCTACTAAGTACTATTACCTATAGTTAGTATTAATAAATATTTATACTAGTTAGACCGTGCTACTTTTTAAAAAAAAATAAAAAAAAGCTCTTTAAATACTTTAAATTTAATAAATTTATAGCTCTTTATAATATACTTAAGTAAAAAGGATAGTATAAAAAAAATATTATATAGGGTAAGGTCTAATAAATTAAAATTCCCTAGCTCTTTAGTATATATAGTTATTAATTCTTTGCTTATTATAAGTAGTAAATTAAAATAAAGTAATAGTCTATATTTTATATAAAATTATAATATCTATATACTTTTTAAAAATACTATTTTTAATAATAGTACCGCTTTATATTTACTAAATAATAGATTACTACTTATTTTAAAATTTTTTAAAAAAGCTAATAGTATCCGCACTATTAAAGCTAAAATATAAATGTTTTTAATTTTTAATATAAAAATCTAAGTAATTAAAAACGCTTTAAACGGCCTAAATAGAAATTTTAAAAAAAATTTTATATTAAAAGATATAGCTATTATAAAAAGATTTTACTTAAATATAGTATTTAAAACTTACCTATATAATAAAAAATTTTAGTATTTAAACTTAGATAATATACTACGTATAAAATTTTTAAAATAAAGTTTTATACTTACGACGCTTATTTATAAGTATAATTTAATATTTATTAAATATAAGCTCCTATTTTTTTATCTCTTAGTCTAGAGAGTAATACTAGTATATTAAAAACTTTATTTATAGTTAATATATCCGCGTATTAATACTAAGGATATATAGTATTAAAGAGTAAAATATTTAAATTAAAAAACTTTATATATTTTAGTTTATAAAGTATAAAATATTTATATTTTAAATACTAAATATATATATTATAAGTAATATTCTCTTATATATACAGCTTAGGTAATTTTTTAAAAATTTAAAAAAAAAATTACTATAACTATACTAGCGTATTTTATAAAATTACTTTAATATGCCTAAAGAAAGGCTTAGAAAGTAGTAAATATTATTAATTAAAAATAATTATAGTAGAAAAATTTATATTAATTAACGTACTTCGCGAGTTTTATAAAGCTGTGGTATAACGTAATAATAAGAACTTAATAAATACTAAATAGCTTATATAATACTAATAAGGCTATATATAAGTAGTATAAATTTTAAACTCTTAAAAGTTATATATTTTTTTTTTAGTAAGAGTAAAATACTTTACTAAATATAGTAACGCTCTGCTTATACTCTAATTATATATTTATAAATTAGCGACTACTTATAATTATTTTTAAGGTTATTAGTAATTACTACTTATAATTATATATAATATAGTTAGCCTAGGGGGTTGCTAAGTATATAAATTTTAAAACTAAAAAAAGTTATTAGGCTATTACCTAGAGCCTATATAACTAAATATTTAGTCTTTAAGTAAGTCTAACTGTCTATTCTATACTTTATACTATATTATTAACTCTTACTTAAAAGTACTTTACTATATTATATTTTTATAGGTCTTTTTTATTTCCGAAATATCTTATTATTATATTAATTTTAGCTAGGCGCCTATTATACCGTTTATTATACTAACTACTTCTAGTAGTAGTAATACTCTAAGTAAAAATAAAGTTTAAAATTAACTAAAATATAATTCTTTTACTTATATACAGCTTATTAATAAATTTTATACTAACCTACGCGTACGCAACTTTTTAGTAAAAAATAGCCTTCTTAAGTATATTATCGTTAACTATTTTAAAGCCCTTTTTAGTACGCTACTATCCTCTATAGCTATATATATAGTTATATAAAAATCCTAAACTAATAAAATAAAGGCTATATAAAAGTAGATAGTTAAAGAAAAAGTACTAAAAGACCTAGTATTATTAAAAGAGCTAGGAGTAATAGAGTAATTTAAAAAGTAAACTAATAAAATAAAGTAGATCTATTAGTACGCTTATAAAATCTAAAAAAAAAAAAAAAAAATTTAAGTATTATAAACTTTAGAGCAGCTTACTAGAGCGCGTAGGTTAAATAAGTATACGCTTTTATTCTTATCTAGTAAGTATTACTAACTAAATAGTAGATAATATAAGTAGTATAGGTACTAATAATAGTAAATATAGCTTCTTTTATTCTATAAGACTATTAGATAAGCTAGATATATACGTAATTTACTTTAGTAGGCCTTTATAATATTATTATTTTAGTAAAAAGTTTAATAAGTACTATAGAGGCTTATGCAGAATTAGGTAAAAAAATATTACTTTAAATTATATAATAAGTCGACGATAACGTTATTAGTTTATAATATTAATAGGCGGAGTAAAACGTAATAAAAATAAAATATAAAAGAATAAATAAGCCTTTTATACTCTTACTCGGGAGTGCAGATGATTTATATATAAAATCTATAAATAAAATTACTTTTAAAGCTTATAAAAATATTTTTAAATTTTACTACGTAGGTATATACCTAATATAAACTTAAAATTATAAAGATTTTTTAAAATAATAATATTGCTACCTATTTATAGTATAAAAGATTACGCTTTAAAAAATAGATAAAAAAGCTTAATATAAATATTAAAATACTACCTTTTTATATATATAAACTAAACGGCGGCGCTAAACGCGCTAGTTAAAAAATTATTAATAAAACTATTACTATAAGACTTAGTATAAACTTACTAAAAAAGCTTTAGCTAAAAATTATAAAAATAATTATAGGACTTTATAACATTAGTCTAGTACCTTTTAAGAGTATATAATTTTTAAATAAAGTTTTTTATAGTTAGTTTAGATAGTATTTTTGTTACTATAAATCTAAATTTATAAAGTATTAAACAGCAGATCTATATTTAGATTAAAATAATATATATACTTATAGTTATTACGTATATTCTTTAAATCGAAATTACGCAGCTAAATATAATAAATATAAATTTAAAATAAATCTATATACTTATATTAAATATTTAGTTAGTTACGTAGCTTTTAATATCTATAAAAGATAAATACTATTACTTAACTAGGTTATTATAACGTATAATATTACGTTTAATAAAGCTCTTTTTTACAAAAAAAAAATTAGTCTATTTTATAGAAAGAGGCTATAAAGCTTATAGATATTTTATATACTATTAAGGTTATAGATATAAGTAAAGCGTTTAATAAAATTTTTAAAACGTAAATCTATAATTTTAATAAGTCGGGGATTAGTAAAAATATTATATAATTTAAGTAATAGTTTAGGGGTATTTTAGCGTAAATTTTATTTTATTTTTTTAGCTAATTAGGTAAGTAAAGCTTTATATAAGTAGTATATACGTAAGCTATTAATATAGCTAGCTAATAGCTGTAAATCTATATATTATATAATATAGATATTAGTTTAATCTCTCCTTAGCCTATTTTAAAGCTTAAAAAATTTAAAAGTATAAATTTTAAAAAAGATAAATACTTTAGTATTTTTTATAAAGTATATTTTAGTAAAAAAGTAAAATAGTTTAAAATAAAAAGTTTATAAGATCCTTAAATAGTAGATAAAAGCTTATCTAATATTATTACTTAAATTAGTAATATAAAGCTCCTTTTATTAATTAAAATAATTAGTATTTATACTTATAGAATACGGGGACCTATAAAAGACTATAGCCTAATTATTTAATAAAACTAAAAATAACGTAGGTTAAATTCTAAAGATTTTAATAAACTAAAGGGCGGGAATAAAAACCTTTTTAGTATTTATATATTATTAAGTCTGAACCTAAAGAGTGAGCTATTATATAATATAAAACTTATAAATACTTTACTAAATAATATAGATAGCTCTTTTTAGTATAACTTTATAAATATATTTATTTTTAGTATAAATCTTATATAGGAAGAGTATAAAAAGTTTATAATTATTAATATAATAGTTTAAGCTACTATATAAAATAAGATTTTAAAAAAAATAATATTTTAAAATAAAATTTATATATACCGTAACGAGTTTTTAAAAAAACTAGTAATATAAAAAGTAATTTTTTTATATTTACTTAGCCCGCTCTTTTACTAGGCTATATAAAAAAAATAGATTATACTTTTTAAAAAATAAACTTAATAGGTAGTTGCGCGCTCTAATAGTATTAAATATTTATTTTTACTTAAATAAGTATTTATTTATAAATTTAATTAGGATAGTTATTTTATAAAGTATAAAACTTACTTAGTTATTAAAAGTAACCTTTAGTTAAGAGATACGCTATTATTAATATATATTATAATATTTATAGTACGCTTCTTTTATATAGCTATAATAATTATAGTAGAGTTTAATTTAAAAATTTTATAGCTTAATATAATTAGTATATTTCTTAATATACTAATTAACTCCTTAAATCTAGTATAGTATAAACTATCTAATAACTATAAATAAAAAAGTAGTTATATAAAGCTTAATTAAGTCTTATATAGCCTACGCGACTTATTTATACTATAGTATAAAAATTTCTCTAGTACTTTAGCTAAACTTAGTCTTATCTACTTAAAAAAAAATTTTTATTTATTCTTTAACGTAGTTTATAAGATCTTTATACTTTTTTATATAAATAATATTCTACTTTTATACTATAAAATTTATTAATAAAAAGCTTTTAAACTGCGCAATAAGCTTTTAAAAATATATAAAATAAAAGTACGCGGAGCTGTAGAATAGTATTTTAAAATATAAATAATTAGAAATTAAAAAAATTAAATAATTACGCTAATCTATAATTTATATATTAAAAAGATTATAAAAAAATTTAGAATAGCTAATTTAGTATTTTTTTTATTAATATTATTACTATTAAAAGAGCTAGTTAAAAATAAAAGAAGAGTAATAAAAGCTAAAATTAAGGTATATTAGGAGTGCGTTAAATTTATATTTTATACTACTATTATAATATAACTAGATATAGTATTTACCGGTTTAAAATTTTTTTATTTTTTAATTAATTTAAGTAAAGAGTATTTTATTATAGTAAAACATATAATTGCGTTTTTTTATAGATTATACTTTTAAGTAATCTAATATAGAGTATATAAGGGCCTAAAACTTATAATTTATTTAAACGTTTTATTTATAGATAATCTAAAGAGTAAATAATTTTTATATAGCTATATTATTATATTATTTAGAAGTATAATTATTTAAAAAGCTACTAAATAGGCTATTATTATAATATTAACTACTAAAGCGGAGCTCCTCGCGCTTAAATATATAAATAAAAAAATAATAGCTCTAAAGTACTTTTTTAAAAAACTTATTTTAGATTTTAAAGCTACGTAGCGTATATTTTATAATAACTAATAAATAATTAAACTAGTTATAGATAAAAATAAACGTATAACTACCTATTTACGCTATATAAATATATAGAATATATAGCTACGCTAAAAGTATTTAAAAGAAAGTTTTAAAATTAAATACCTTTAAATAAGTAATATACTAGCTAATAAGTTAATAAAAGTTCTTATAGCTTAGTAATTTTAAAGATTTAAAAAGTAACTAAATTTTAAAAATATAAAAGAAAAAATTACTAAACTAGAATTTTAAAAATTATATAATAATAGAGCGCAAAGCGCTTTAAATTAAATAATAAATAGTTTATTAGCTATTATTTATAATAGTTAATTTAAAACCGTACTACTTAAAAAATTTCTATAATAAAAAAGTAGAAAAATAATAAAATAATAAAAATTATATAATAATTTAATAGATATACTTAGTAGATTAATAACTTTACTAGCTTATTAAATTTTTAAATAGCTTAAGTACGGCGTAAAATAATTTTATTAAAAATATTATTTATAAAATTACTACCTAAGTTTTTATCTATTTTAATTATTTACCTAATAATAGTTTATAATTTATTAAACTTTATTATCTATAAAATCTACCTTAGTAAAAATTAAAAAAAGTAGATTAAAAAATTATATTTACTTATAAGTAAGCTCTTTCGCCTTCTTACTATACAGCGGCTTATAATAAAATAAAAAATATTTAATAATTTTTTAAACTTAAATAAAACTATAATAGTAAGTATACGATTTTTCTAAATTATTTAAATTAAAATATTAGTATATATATTAGTTTATAATTATACCTACTCTTATATACCTAATAATAAGAGTCTTATATTTTAGTATTATAATAACTTCTATTACTTTTACTAGATAAAGTACTATCTAAATAATAAAAGTAAAATATAGAGTACTTTAATACTATAAACTATTAATAATATTAAACTATATAAACGCTGTCTAATAATTTTAAAACTTTTTTAATTTTAATATAAAAGGATAAACAGAGCTTTAAAAAACTATAAACTAAAAAATTTAAAATATTTTTTACTAATATTATTTTTATTACTACGGCGTAATAAAGTTTATAAAATAAATAGTTTACTATTTTTATTTTTTTTAGATTTATTTTTAAATTTACTTTTTACTATAGGGCGCAGTCTATTTTTTAAATCTAATTTAGTAGAGCTTAAAAAAGCTAAATTAAAAAGGGCACTAATAGTGTCTTACGCCTAAAAAGGCTAGACTAAAGAAATAGGCTAAATAAAATTAATAATCTTAAAACCTTTTTAAATTTTTTATTAGTATTAAGCTTTTTATATAGTATTTATTTACTTATAAAATAACTAATAGATAGTAGTTATAGAGCGTAATATATATATAAAACTAAAAAAAATTACTAGTATTACTAAAAAATTTTTTTAAAATTTTAGGGAGTAAATTATAAATAATAACTAGAACTATTATAGTGTTTAGACCTATTTAAGGCGAAGTTTTAAGTAGATTTTATTAAGCTTATAATAGTACGCGGATAATATCTTCTAAAAATTAAAAAAATTTATAAAACTTCTGCCGAGGCTGCAAGTTTACTAACTAAAACAAAACAACATTTTTTGCCGTCCTTATACACGCTCATTTTTAACTGTATCCGGGGGAACAACTTTTTTTAGCCTATACCTTTTTTAGACTAGTGTCTCGACGCTACACATTACCTCTCTTCACATGATAAAACTTCTTAATTAGAAAAAGCAGGCGGATTTTTATTTATTAAAAATATAAAATAATTTTTTAGAGCTTACAGCAACTACGTATTATTTTATAAAAAAAAAAAAATAATTTTTTAAATATTATAGTATAGGAGTTTCTATTTAAGTTACAAAAATATTAGTTTAAGGCTAAATAGTATTATAGCTCTACTAAGCTACCTATTATTAGTACTTTTTATATTTTTTATTTTTTTTTCTTTGCCTACTTCTTCTTGCGAAAAGTAATTATAGGCTAAAAAATAATAGTAAGTAAAGTATAAAAAACTAAAAAACTAAACTTTATTAGTTTCTTACTAATTTTAGTAAGTTTATAATATTTAAAATACTATTTTCTCTTAATTATATTTAGGTTATTACTCCCGAGTATAAGTATAAAAGGCTTATTTATTTTTTTTAAGTTACTATTTTATATTACGTTTTACCCCGCCTACTAATATCGTAAACTAATAATATTATTATAGACTTATTATATAATTTAAAGCAACGTTTTTTTACCTAATTCTGTATTAAGCTTTTATAGTACCTATTAAACTTTTTACTAAAATAATAATACTACCTAAAAGCCCGCTAGTAAAGTAAATTATGTATATACTAGCTTACCTAGTAGCCTTATAAAATAAAAAAAAAGCTATACCTACTATTATTAGTACTTATACCACTTATAGCACCTACTGCCTAGTTAGTAATACCTATTAGATAAAAATAAAAAAGACTTCCCGGTATTTATAACGCTTAGTTATTTTTCTTTTTATTTTAAATTTTATAAGCGTACTAATAAATCCGTCTTATCTTATTAGTCTAAGTCTAGAATTACTTTATTACCTCTAGCTCTATTAACAATATTAAATCTCTTAGCTCTTTTCTATTAACTACCCGCTTCTATAAAGCCTTTATTTTATTAGCCTAGAATCTATTTATATAAAATAATATATTAAGAAGGGCTTTAAAGTAGCTAAGAATAATATACTTAAAAAGACTATTTTTTACCGAAAAGTCGTATACGCGTAAATTAATATAGAACTTATTAATAAGCTGTATATAAGTAAATAGTTTTAGTTAACTTTAAACTTTATACTAGCTTAGAGTGTTGCTACTACTAAAAGTAGTTAGTATAATAGATAGTAAGTTAGTAACCTATTTAAGATTAGTATAGTAATAGATGTTTTAAAAATAAAAAAGACCTATAAAGATTATAATATAGTAAAATATAACTTTAAAAAGTAGGAGTTAATAATATAGTATAGAGTATAAGACAGATAACTAAACTTACTTAAAGGCTAGATATTTAGTCATAAGGGCTCTAAATAACAGCCTAATAACTTCTTTTAGTCCTAAAGTTTATACGCCTAGTAACCCTCCGGGCTAACTACGTTATATATAATTATAAATAGTAATTACTAATAACCTTAAAGATAATTGCGAGCAATCGCTAATCTATAGATATATAATTAGAGTATAAGTAAAGTATTACTATATTTAGTAAAGTACCTTACCCTCGCTAAAAAAAAGGAGCATAACTTTTAAGAGTTTAAAATTTACACTACTCGCACATAGCCTTATTATATATTAAGCTATTTAGTATTTATTAAATTTTTATTATTATATTATACCGCGGCTTTATAGAACTCGCGAAGTATATTAATTAATATATTTAAATTATTAATTATATTATTTTAAAAGGAATCGGAAAACTTTACTTAAAACTATTAAATAAAAATTAATAAAGTTTTTAAGAGACGGAATTAGAACTTAAATATTTAAAAAAACTTTAAAAAGTAAAAATTAAAAAGAGTATTATAGCTTACTATAATTATAGCGGTAGTAATATAAATAGTTAACTTATAATACTTATAATAGTTAGGGAGCTTAAAGAACTATTTAAAAAAATAAAATTAAATAGAAGAGTATAGAAATAGTATAAATAGTATAAAAAAATATAAAAGTAATAATTAAAAGTATAAAAAAAGTAAAGATTATTTTAAAAGAGTTAATAGAGAGATTATATAAATACTTTTTACACTACTAACGCTAGTGTGTTTATTATAATTAGTCTCTTACTTTAAAACTTTATTACTTAGTAACGCTGCCCGCTAAAAAAAATTACTTATAAAGCTCTTACTAAAATTAATTCTATAGTTATAATAAGCTTAAAAAGAATTAATTTTTATTTACTTAAATAGTTAAGCTGTTTTTTTAATAGTTTAACTAGGGAATATATTATAGTAAAATACTTTAGAGTTTATATTATTAGTTTATAAAACTTTTTAGAATAGAGTATTTATTTCTCTTTTATATATATATAATATAGCTTTTTAGTGCTTTTTTTTATAGAACTAGTCCCTACTCTTTAATTTTAGAATCTAGTAATTTTTAGCTCGTTTTCCTCCACAATTATTAAAAGTAAGTTAAAAAGAATATAGGCTAGCCTAAAAGTAAAGTAATAGTATAAGAATCTATATACTTTTACTATATATACGGGTACAAGGAGGCGTATAATAAAAAATAATAATAAAGGCGCTATATTAAGGCTACTAGCTATATTTATAACTAGTAATAGTATATATATTTTTACTAAAAAGGTTTTAATAAAGGAAATAATAAAGTTTAGTAAAAATACTATATTAAAAGGTAGTATACTATAGAGTAAATTATAGCTATCTTATATATATTATTTCTTTTATAATAGTTTTTACTATCGTAATTACCTTATTATTATAATAGCTAAAAATTAATAGCTAATATATATTATAGTACGTTATATATAGTAGGCTAAATTTATTAAAATTTATATAGTTTTAGGTATTCTATATAGGGATCTGCCTTATATATAAATTAATATCATAATAACCGTAGAAGGAACTAGGACTAATATTTAGTAAAAGATTATTTAATAGTTAAATACCTAGTAACTAAATAAGTATAGTTTAGTTATTTACTAAACTATTACTATTATTAAGGTATACTATATTATAGATATTATCTATATAGGGGTTTTAGAAGTATTTAAACTACTATAACTTTAAAAAATAGTAAAATAAGATTTAGAGAATAGAGAGACTAAATATATATAAATATAGATATAAGTAAATTTAGTTAAATAGGGCCTCTATAATAGTATTAATTAGTACTAAAATAATAAATAGATTAAAAATAAAATATTATAAATAATAACTAATAAAGAAAGTATTACTAAAATTTAAAAAATTATAAAGATTATTATATAGATAAAGGCAAAGGCAAAGGCAAAGTTAAAGTTAAAAGTAATAAAATTATTTTAAGTACTAAGCGCGGAGCGTAAAGGGCGAAAAGTAATAAAAGAAACAGCTATATAGAGTTAGTATATTTAGGGATATAAAAACTTATAAAATATAAAAAGTAATAGGTATAAGTAATAATACTTAAGGTATTATAAGTTAGTAGGCGGCGTAGTTAGTTATATTTTTATAATTTTAAAAGTAACTATTAAATAGCTGCCGGAGCTAAGCTTTTAATAGTTATATAACTAATTTACTAATAATAAAGGGACAGTTTAATAAAAAGGATAATAATAACTAAATAAATAAGTGCCGGCCTACTATTACTTATATATAAATTAGTTTACTTTTTACCTAAGAAGATTTTACTAAGAATATTACCTATTATAGGTAATAGTTAAAATAATTTTAAAAATATAAAAAAAATAGCTAAAACATTTTATAAGTAAAAAAACTAAATAGTATAACTAAAAGAGGTAAATATAATTAGCTAATAAGTATTAAGCATAAATATAGGTACTAAGAGTAAGGTTTAGGCGATTTACTTTATCACTTTAAGTATTAATTATTTTTTACTTTTAAGGAAAACGACGTTTTTAGCTAATTATTTTCTATAGCTTATTTTTAACTATATGTAATACGTAGGCTGTTTAGTTAAAACGAGCTATACTAGTAATAATAGTATTAGGATATTTAAAATATAGTAGATAACTATACTAATTAAAGTTTTTATTTATATAGTTTTTAAAAATTTTATTAAATTTTATTTACTAAAACTAATATTTATATTATATAGTATTTAGCTAATTTTTATATAGGGGTTTTCGCGTAGATATATTTTATACTATACTTTACTAATAGTAAATATATATATAGTGCTAGTATTTTATAATTCGTTTTAGTATACTATATTATATTAGTTTTTAAGTATAAATTTATTAGTTTAATATTAATAATTTTTAGTAATTTTATAGATATCTTTTCTCGTTATATAATAAAAATATACCGCTAATATTAGAAAGTTAAGTATATATTCTTTATCTTTAATATTTTTTTTAGAGGTCTTATAATTATTTCTATATATAATATTATTTACTTCTAAGTAGGAGTATAAAAGGCTTATTTATTTTTTTATATTTTATTTTTATCGCGTTTTACACTATCTACTAATATTATAAACTAATAATATTATTATAGACTTATTACGTAATTTAAAGTAATATTTTTTTACCTAATTCTACGTAAGTTTTTATATTACTTATTAAATTTTTTACTAAAATAATAACACTATAAAGATCTACTAAAATAAGTTATATATACGCCTAACTTACTTAGTAATTTTATAAAATAAGAAAAGTTATACCTACTATTATTAGTACTTACGCCGCCTATAATACCTACTATTTAGTTAGTAATATTTACTAAATAAAAATAAGAGCGCGTACTTACCTAACCCTACGGATACTAATAGGCCCTAAAATTTATATTTAGTCTTTCTTCTTTTTATTTTAGATTTTATAAGTATACTAATAGATCTACTTTATTTTATTAGCCTAAGTTTAAGATTATAATTATCTTAAGTTTTTTAAATTTACTTTTAGTTTTTTTAATAACGCTAGATTTGCTAGCCCTTTTTTATTAAATACTTACTTTTATATAACCTTTATCCTATTAGTCTAAAATCTATTTACATAAAATAGCGTACTATAAAAATTTATAAAATAAAAAAAAATAATATACTTAAAAAGGCTATTTTTTACTAAAAGTTTACGTACGCGTAGGTCGGCGTAAAACTTATTAATAAGTAATACGTAGGTAGACAGTTTTAGTTAATCTAGATTTTATACTAGTTTAGAGTATTACTACTACTAAAAGTAGTTAGTATAATAGGCGATAAGTTACCTATCTAAAATTAGCACGGTAATAGAACGTTTTAAAAATAAAAAAAACCTATAGAGATATAATACAGCAGAGTACTTTAAGTAAATAATAATATAGTATAAAGTATAGGATAAATAGCTAGACTTACTAGTTTAAAAACTAAATATTTAGTTATATAGGCTTTAGATAACCGCCTAATAACTTTATTAGTCTTAAAATTTATACGCCTAGTAACCCCTAGGTTAACTAACTACTTTATATATAATTATAAGTAGTAATCGCTAATACCCTTAAGAATAATTATAAGTAGTTGCTAATCTATAAATATAGATTAAAGTATAAGTACGTTACTATATTTAGTAGAGTAACTATAGCCCTTACTAAAAGAATAAAGTATAACTTTTAAGGGTTTAAAATTTATACTACTTATATATAGCTTTGTTAGTATTATATAAGCTATTTAGTATTTATTAAGTTCTTGTTATTATGTTATACCGCGGCTTTATAAAGCTCGTAAAGTACGTTAATTAATATAATATTATTATTTACTTTATTATTAAAAGGTTTTTTAAAGTCTATAATATAAGTGACTAATTTATTATATAATAATACCTAGTTATGGATATTTATAAAGAAGATAATATATTATATTCTAGCTTAAAAATAATTTATATAATTATAATTTAATAACTACTAATCTTTTTTATAGTATATAAAGTACCTTTTTTTCTTAGTCTTATATTATTATTATTATATTTCTATATAGTAAAAGGTTTACTACGTTATTAAAGCCATTTATATTATAGTTACTTACTTAATTATAGAAAATAAAAATTATATTTTTAATTAATATAAAAAGTAGTATATAGCTTTTAAATATACTAGTTACTATTCTATTAGTTTAGTAAAACTTATAGTACTAACTAAAGATTACTAAATAGTTTTTTATATATTATCTTTACTAAAAGTAAGGCTTACTTAAGCTTAAGATATTTATAGTATACTTATAATACTACTATATAGAGTTATATTTTCCCTTAAAACTATAAGCTAAGTAGTTATTACGTAAGAATATACTTATTAATTATAGTCTTTAAACCTTTATATATTTGTATACTAATCGAACAAATAGTGTGGCTGTGATGGCTCGGGGCGTCTTTAAACCTTTATATAGTATTTTATTAAAAAAATTTAATTTAATTATATAAACATTATTATAGTTTAATCTATATAGTATTAGCTATAGTTAATATTTATATTAAAGTATTTATTAAAAGTCTTATATAAATACATTTAGGTTTAACTAAGGCTAATAACTATAAAATAGTAAATATTTATATACCCTTTTAAAATATCTAAAAAAAATATTAGAGAATAAATACTTATAGATCTTAAAATGCCTATAGCGCTTAATAAAGATTTATACGTTATTAGTAAAAATATTATATAGTTTACTAGTATATTTATTTCGTTTTCTCTACGCCTTTTAAAATTAAATAAGCTTTTTAGGCGGTAGAGGTATATTTATATATTTTTAAATTAGTAAAGATTTCTATAGGTTATATACTTATATTAAAAATAGTTAATATAATAACTAGATATTTAGTAAAAAGACTAAAGTTTATAGTACTAAAAAAAAGGCTATTACTTTAAGTTAATATAGCGGGTATACTAAAACTATATCTTATTATTAAAAAGGTAAAGGTAGTGGAATAAATTTTTAGAAAGACTTAAGTATCTAGTATAATAGTTAAGGGCCTTATTAAAGGCTTTTTTAAATATTTTTAAAGCTTAGTGTCTTCTTAATGTTCCTATATAGATTATAGACTATTAAGATTAAAATTATAAATCTAGTATTATTAATACTAAAATTTTAATATATAATATTATATAGTTACTATACTTAACTACCCTTAGTATTTAATATAAAATATATTTTTTTGAATTAAAAAAGAATTTTAAACTCTCATTTAAAAAAGTAATTAACTTAGTTCTAGTAATTAATAGTCTAGTCTTAAAAATTTATAAGAAAGCTTTATATAAAGATATTTTTAGTTATACTTATTATATATAAATTAGTAAACGTATATTTTGTAAATAAATTAAGTTAAATAATATTATTCTTAAAATAAAAAAAATATTATTAAAGTTAATTTTATTAATTTAATACTTAAAATTAACGTTTCTTTTTAGTATAGTTACTAAAATATATATTTAGTAAAATTATTTATTTTATAAACTATTATTATTTTTATTTTTAAGTTACTGTACTTTTCTATATAATAATAATAGTTAAAGTTTTTATTTTTATTTTAAAAAGAATAAAAATACTTTATTATACTTTATAGACCTTAGATAAGAGACTTATTTTAATACTATAGTATATTTAACTAGTATTACTTTTATATTTATATAATAGTAGTTTTATTATATTAGGTTTATATAATTAAAGATTTAGAGTATTTATTATAATTATATTTAAGTAATATAAAGAAGGTATATTTATAAAGAGTTACACCCTAGGTTATTTCTTCGCTAGTAAGTTATAGAGTACTTCTTTAAGTCTAGCCTAGTAGAGTACTAACCTTTAAGTATATAACTTCTTTAGTTACTAGAGAACTTTACCTTCTTATTAAATTTATTTATATTTTTTATAGCATTTTTACCCTTAGTAGCTAGCTTAATATATTAAATTTAATTACTTCTTCTAATTATAAATTATTGGACGTATAATTTATTAAAATAATTAAAATACCTTTATTAGAGAATATATTAACGCTTTTTATAATAAATAATCTACTAGAACGTGTTTTAATAAGCCTTTAATAAGTAATTAAAAAGCCCTAATAAACTCTTAATAATCCCCTTCCCTAGGATTATTACTATAATATTACGCGACCCTAGGCTAACTATTTAAATTTTTACTATATTACGTAATCGACTAACTCTTAATAAGCTTTTTATATAGTTACTATAATAACTTTTCTACTAGCGCTAATAACCTATAACCTTTTTAAATAAATAGTAATTAAAGCTACTTTTTATAAAATTTCTTAATTCTTTTATAATAACTACTAACTTTGCTAATAGTTTTATATAACTATTTTATAGTACTATAACGTATCTACTACTTACCTTCTACCTATTTTACTTTTACTTATATATATATCCCCGCGCCTAAATAATTCTAATTATTTTAACTAGCTTTTTTTACTAAAGCTTTACTTCTTTTACTACTTTGAGAAAGTTTTTTTTATTATTATTAAGATACTACTGCTGCCGCTACTATTCTCTATATTAAATAAAAAAGTCTTACCTCTCTTATACTATTATATTATAAAGTTTACTATATTATTATATAATTTAAAATAGATTTTAATATCCTTATAGGTATTATTAAGGCTAAAAATTATATTTATTTTAAATAAAAAAAGGCGTGTTAGAATTAAATCGGAATTAAAAATATTAACTAAAAAATCTAGTCTATTAAGTAGACTAGCCTACTATACTACGTAGAGATAAAAGTCGGGGTAGTTTTTAATATAACTTAACTAGTTATTACTATTAGCGAAAGTCTATACTATATATACTAAGAGTTACTTAGTTTAATTATTAAATACTAAAACGCCGGCGTCGTAAATATAATAAATTAAAAAATAGAAGGTATAGTTCTAATAATAGTACTAGAAAGATTTCTAAAATTTAAGTATATAGTATTTATAAAAAGGAGAGAAAGCTATTATAATCGCTATTTTAAACGTACTATACAGCCTATAATTCTGCCTATAATTCTACCTAAAATAATAATAACCTATAAATACTTTATTACTATTTTATAGTTATTACTCTACTATTATTATAGCTACTATTTAATAAGTTATTTATTAAGTTATCGCTCTACTAGCTATAATAAAATTTAAAAAAACCTATATTTAATAGGCCTTAGTTATAGCGTTTTTAATTTTTACCTATTTTTATATTAAGTAAGGACGTAGTGTACACTAAGTTAATATAGCTCCTATGGATAAACGTAAAGAAACTTTTAATAATATAATAATAGAAAGAAAAACTAGTTTTTATTATTAAAGAGGGCCGATAACCACTATAGTAATCTATTAGTTACTTTTTTAACTTTATTTTTATATAAAATAGAGGTTATATTTATTCTTATTACTTTTTACTCTATCTATAAAAGTAGTGTAGCGTTTAATAATAGTTAACTTTTTTATTTATAATTACATCTCCTTTTTTACCTATAATAAGAACGTAATACTAAGTATACCTATCTAGCCTACGGTTTAAAGAAACTAAGAAACTATATATAGGCCCCCCTAAAACTTTTAAATATTAATTACCCTAGTATTTTTACCTATTAAAGGCTTTACTATTTATTACCTCTGCTATCACCGCCGCCTTTATCTTTACTATATTTTTTATACCGAGGAGTACCTACCGTATTTATAAAATACTTACCTTACCTATTAACTCTATTATAAATTATACGTTATATTTTTTTATTTTTTTTTATTTTTATTATATTTTTATACGTGCCTATTAAAGCCGCTGTTAATACTATTAACCTAATATTTATAATTTTAACTACTTCTTTTATTAATAATTTAATTAACTTATTACGCTAGTGCCTATTATTAAAAATAGTTATAATTTTATTTAAGTTATAATTAACTTCTATATTAGTATTAGCTACTTTTAGATAAATAAGGTACTTATACTAGTAAGTATTTACTAGAGTTATGTCTTTATTACCTATAAAATAGAAAAATAATATAAGAAGAGCTTAATTAACTATACTAGGCGCCTTAGGATTAATTAAGATTATCTTGTTATTAGTATTAATAAAAAGAGGAGTAGTATTAGTAGAGCTTTTAAAGAAGAATAATATTTTAGTAGGTATATTTTTTTATTTAATAAACGTTTAGCTATACTATTAACTATAAGAGAAAATAGAAAAGAGATATATAAGTAGTAATAATAGTTATACTCTACGTATTTCTTTTTTAAAAAATATAGTTTTAGTACTAGATTTTTTAATTTAATATTTTTTTTTAGGGGGGCGCGCTAAGTATACTAGCGCGGCGCTATTTCTTTTTTTAATCTAGTCTTATTTAACTTTTTTAATATATTAAGTATAAAGGTATATATATACTCCTCTTTTTTAAAACCCCTTTTAGTTACCTAAGGTTACTACAGCCACACTATTTATTTAATTAGTATATAAATATTTTACTAAGGAGATATAATTCTTATTCTAGCTTTAGTAAAGCTTATCTAAGGGATATATACCTTAAGAGTTTTTTAGGAAAGTATATAAGGGGAACTCCTTTACTAACTATAAATAAAAGGCTATAATAATAATAATGTCTAGGAAAAGATAAACCTTATTAAAAAATATATGTTAATAAGTATTCTAACTAGATACTACTAGCGTTTATAATTTCTTTATAAGGAATGGACACCCCTTTTTTAAGCTAATAATAGCTAATTTAAACTCCTCTATTAACTACTTAGGAATTTATTATTACTTAGCTATAACCTTTATTTACTCTAACTTAAAACCTATTAGTCCTTTAAAAAAAAAAGCTAAGGATCTTAAATCTTTCCTCCTTTAAAAAGAATTATTTAAATTAGAAATACAAGTACTTTTAAATAAAATATAAAATATTTAAGAATTAAGATTAACTAGGTACTATCCCTAGCTATATTATTAACTAACTAAAAAATAAGACTACTAATGTTACCCTTTTCTAAATAGAGTAGTATCCTTATATAATTAAAAAGAAGTTATAGGGGTTTCTTAAAGCTAGCTTTTAAGATAATCTAGCTGAAAAACGTGCTTAAACTAGGCTAGTAAGTATTTAGTAATAAAAGTAGTAGCTTTCTAACTTTAATATAAATTTTCTTAGCCTAGTAAACAATACTAAAGAGGCTAATAATAATAAATACTTAAAGAATATATACCTTTACGCTCTTAAACTAAGCCTAAGGCACTATATACTTATAGTAAAAATTCCTAAAAATTAAAATATTAGTTAATTTATATATTATATAGTCGTAATTAAAGAGAATATTTATTAAATAAAATTAATTAGCCTAATTATACTACAGTAGCTAAGAGTTATAGTAATATAATAAATTAGAAACTAACTTAAATTAATAATACTAAGGCTACTCCTTTTAAAAAAAACAAAACTAGCGCTAGATACTAAGCTACTTAAGTATTTAAGGCTAATATAAAAAAATATTATAAGAATAATAAGTACCTTTATATTATAATATTAAGACTAATATATCCTCTCTAATTATAGGTTAATTATATAGCTAGGTTACCTAATTACTTACCTATTATATATATATTTAGTCTTAATTAATTTATCTAATAGATAGTATTAATTTATTTTTTACTTTAAAAATAAGTATTATTTAGTTTACTATAGTTATAAGTCTAGCGTTTTAAAACTATAAAATAATTTTCTCTACGCGACTTAATATTAGTAAATACTTATTTCTATATATTTTAATTATTCTTTACTATTATATTACTATATTTAATTATTTCGTAGAGTATTTATACCTCTTTTTTAATTATTTATTAATTAATCTATTATAATAACTAACTTAATTCTAATAAAACCCTATTAGCTAATAAGCTATTTAAGCTAACCTAATTAGTATATATAATTCTAATTTCTTACTATATAATAATAAATTTAAAAAAAGTTAACTCTAATAAAGAAGTCGTTACTTTTATAAAAAATTATTAATTATAGTACTTTTTATTCCCTATCTAATTAGCCCTTTAAAATACCAATAATCTTATAATTAAAAAATAATATAAAAAGAATTTTAAAAAATATAAAAAATAAGTATAGTAGTACTCTATATAAATAATAAAATATAAAGTACTATTTACTAATTAATCTATAAATAATAATTATTTTAAAAACCTTAGAGACTAGGTAAATAAAATAGTATACTCTTATATATTAAAACTAATAATAATTAAAAATTTTAATTACTAAAAGCTAATACTTTAAAAAATAATATATATACTTAGAGCTAATTTAGTACTAATTAATACTATTATATAAAATTTAGTATAAGTATAGTACTATACTTATTTTAGAAAAGTTAAATATAAAAGATAGAATTTTAAGTAAAAGTATAATAAATAAAATTTTTTTTATAGAAAGACGCGTATATATAAAATATTTAATATAAAAGAAAATAGCTATTTATAATTATTTAATTATACGAGAGTAAAAAACTACTTTTAACTAGGCGTAATTAATAAAGTATAATAATATATATAGTAAAATACTTAGATAACCTCTTTTAACTCTAAATAAAATTAAATATATTTTTTTATAATACTTTAGTAGTAGTCTCTACGCACTAATTATAAAAAGAGTTTAATAGTATTTATAATATTTAGTAAGTATAGATCTAATATTAACTTAAATACTAATAAAAATTAAAATAAGTGTTAAACTAAGTATAAGTGTACTTATTTATATTTAAAATTAATTTATTACTACTAAAAGCTAATTTATTACTATAGACCTAAGACCGTAGTTATATAAAAATATTTAAAAACAATTACTACCGATTATACTATTTAGCACTAATAAAAATTTTTTTTTTAATTACTTATAGTAAACTAAATATACCAATATATAAATAAAGATAAAAAAAAAATTTAAAAATTATAGTAAAACGTAAATACTAATAATAAAATAGTATACTTAAAAAAAGTTATAGTAACTATTATAGATTTTTTAATACTTATATTTATTAAAGAAAGTATAGGCGTCTATAATACTATAATATTTAGTATATACCATCTTTTAGAAAGTACTATTTAAAATAATAGTTCTACTATATATTTTATTAATAATACCTTAATACTTATTTCTAAAACGTTTAAATAGGTAACTAATATTAAAAGTATTATAACTAAAATATAAATATTAGTAATTATTAAAATAGGCAACTAACTTTTAAAATAAGTATTATATAGTATAAAAGGCTCTTACATTAAAAAATTAATATTTAAAACTAGTATAATAGGAAAAGGCTTTTATATTAATATTATCTCTAAAGCTTATTTAAAAAAGACTAGTATTTAGTACTTAAGTCTTAATTATACTTTATATATAGATACCCTAAAGTAAAATATTATTCTAATAGAGTTATAATATAAATATAACTTTACTTTTATTAAATATAAACTAATTACCTTTACCCTATTATTAATACTATAATAAATAATTATAAATTTTTTTGACACATTGAGTATAAAGGCATGCACATACTCCTCCTTTTTTAAAACCCCTTTTAGTCGCCCTGAGCCACCACAGCCACACTATTTGTTCGATTAATATACAAATATATAATAATTATAAAATTTAAAAATTATAAATTAACTATTCCCGTACTAACAGCGAACAGATATAGTATTAGTAATTAAAGTTTTTAAAAACAATTATATTATAAATATTAGTATAGTATACTTAAAATATTAAAATTAATAATATAACTTATTTAAAGTACGTATACTACTTTTATACTTATATAGTATAAGTAATTTTTAAAAAACTAAAAAAAATAATTACTATAGCTACTCTTTTAAGTATTATACACCTCTTTAATATACTAATAAGTAGATTAGGGAAGTAATAGAGTGTAATTCTAAAAAATAATTTTAGTAGAAAAATTTATAATTATAACCTCTACTTAAAAAGCTTAGAATTAATTATAAGAGTCCTTAAGAACTTTACTAAGCTATTTTTAATATAATATAATTTTAGAATCTATATACTTATCTAAAATAATAATACTACTATAGTACTATAGTATAGTTATTTATACTTTAAAAAAGAAATAGTTAATTAAAGAATTAAACTTATTATAATCCTATTACAGGGGGGTGACAATTGAAAAAGAGTATTCTAAAAATTATTTTTTTAAAAATAATGTAACTTTTTAGTTATAATGCCTAAAAATACGTGAATTATATCGTTTTAAAGAGAAAGTTATAGAGATTTTTATAAGGATTTTAGTTACTACTTAGTGAATATATATAATAAATTAAAATTACCTAAACCTAATAAATCTTTTTATTACTTTTTTAGGTCCCTATAACTTTTTAGTTAGTGAATATATTTAATAAAAATTTTAACTATACTATTTTAGGACTAGCGTAGGTCACGTAACCTAAATTTTAATAAGAATTTATTATATAATAATAAATTTATAGAATTAGTAAAAATTTAGCTCTTGCTTATATAATTACTAATTACGTAATATATTATTAATATTATAGTATATAGTAATATCTTTTAACTTTTATAAACTTAAACTCCTATAAGCTATTTAGTATTTATTAAGTTCTTGTTGTTGCGTTGTACTGCGGCTTTATAAAGTTCGCAAAGTACGTTAATTAAAACTTAAGCTCCTATTCTTTTAAAATAGTACTATATCTTTTAAAACTCGAATTTAAAGTTAATTTACTTTTAAGAGCAAATACTTCTATTTTTATAATTATTTCTACTTTAAATAAGCCTAAAAAGACTATTTATAATACTATCCAACGTATTAAAAATAAAGAAAAAAATAAAGAAAAGAATTATAATATAAAAAAAGTTTCTAAAGGGGGTATAAAAAAGTTAACTAAAAGAGATAAAAGAGTTATTAATAGAGACTTAACTAGAAGTCCTAAAAAGGAAAATAAAAGAATACTATTAGAAAATAATATAGAGATTATAACTAGATAATTATAATAAGTTTTAAAGAAGGAGGGTTATATAATTAATAAAAGTAAAAAAAAACTAATAATAAAAAAAGCAAACGCTAAAAAAAAGATTAAAATACGATAAAGAGTCTATAAAAAATATAAAAAATATAAATTTAAATAAAATAATATTCTCTAATAAGTCAGCAATATAAAGGGGATAAGAAAATAAATAATATTATAGAAAAAGGGGTAATAATAGAATTAGAAAAGAACTGGCTATTAGCTAATTATAAAGTAAGTTATTTTTACTTTTTAAAATATTAAAATATATAACTTTTTATATATTTTTAAGGTATTGTTTTAGTTTTTTAATATTAACTATATTAATTATTGTATAGGCCGAGATTATACCCTATAAGTTTAGGATGCAATTTAGATAGGTAAAAGAAGTAATTTAGTATTTATTAAAATACCTAATAATAATACTTCTTTTACTAGTAAGGACTATATAAATAAAGTTCTTAATTCTATAGTTAAATCGAACATAAAAAGCGGTAAGTTTTATAAAGTTTTTTTATCCCTATTTTTATTAATATAATAATATATATATATATATATTATTATATTATAATTATAATTATAATCTTTATAATAATATTAATTTAGATTAGTAATTTTAATAAGATAACGCCCCTATTTATAAAATAATAAACGTTTTAAACTAGTTTAAAAATAATAAAGTTATACTTTTTCCTTACCCAGCCTATAGTCTAGATTTAAATCCTATTAAAAATATATAGAGTTTATTAAAATCTAGACTAAATAAAAGATATAAAGGCAATTTAGGTATAGAATTAAGTTTAAATAGTATAGAGGCCTTTAAAAGAGTTATTATTAAAGAGTAGAATAATATATTATAAAAAGTTATTAATAACTATATTTTATTCCTCCCTAACCTAGGCTGGTTGAACGGGTTGCCCCACTTTTTTTTTAACCTTTAATAACTTTAGTAATACTAGTCCTAATTAGGTAATTTTTAGCTTATTTTACTTAGTTACTTAGAAATTTTAATCTTATTAAAAATTACCTAATTAGGACTAGTATTACTAAAATTATTAAGCAACCTGTTTTTATAACCCTAACCCAACCCCACAGTAGGGTTACTTAGACAAAAACCTTAATAACTTTAGTAATACTAGTCCTAATTAGGTAATTTTTTAACTAAATAAAAACTTCCGAGTAAGTAAGTAAAATAAGCTAAAGATGACCTAATTAGGACTAGTATTATTAAAGTTATTTAAGTTTTAAGAAAAGGCTTAGCATTTTAGATTTACCAGTCTACCCTAACCGTTATTATATAAAGAGAGGTAAAGTGTAGCGTTAAGACACTAGTCTAAAAAAGGTATAGGCTAAAAAAAGTTATTCCCCTAGATACAGTTAAAAAAATAAGCGTGTATAAAAATAGTAAAAAAAGTTTTTATTTTAGTTAGTATAATCCCTAACCGTTATAAGGTAGTTATAAAAGCTAAAGGCTACTATACTAAGTATTAGTAATTTATTATTACTAGTTTATTATATAAAATTTTAAAAAGTAACTTTTATATATAATTATATAAATAATATATAAATATATAAAAATATTTTATATTCTTATATATTATAGTTACTATTATAAAGATATATATATACTCCTCCTTTTTGAAAATCCCTTTTAGTCGCCCCGAGCCACTACAGCCACACTATTTATTTAATTAATATATAAATATATAGTTACTATTATAATATATATAAAAATAAACAAATTTTACACCTTAAATAAAAAGTTAAAATAGCCTAAAGTAGGACTCTAAAAATTTTCTATATTTACTAATTTTTTTTTTACCCCTAAACCCTTTAGTAAGCAGCCCCTAACAAGGTGTACAGAATACGCTAGTCTTTTTCTTTAAAATAGTATTATTTACGTACTTTTAGACTTTATAACTAAAAAGTTATATTATTTTAAAAAAGGTAATTTTTAGAGTACTTTTTTTTAATTGTTACCCCCCTGTATATACTTATAAGCTAAATAGTAGTACTAAAAGAGTAAACTAAAAAATAATTTTAAAGGTAATTAAGATACGATTAAGTACTAATGTATTTACTAAGCTTTAGTCTAAAATAATAAATACTATAATATAGTTATATAAAATAAATCTTTTATTATTTTATTAAATATAATTATTAAATAAAGTACTTAATAACTAGTATAAGTAGTACTTTAGATAGTAAAAGCCTATAGTTATAAAAAAATATAATAATAGATTTACGCCCTAATTAAAATAAAATCTATATATATAGCTATTATACTGTCTCTTTAAATAAAAAATATTTAGTAGGTTATAATAAGCGTAGATTTAAAGTAAATCTATAGAGCTATATTAAGTATTTAGTAAATTATTATACTTTTAATATTTATAAAATATAAACCCTAGTGCTTAATTAGGTAATTATAACTTAAAATATTATTTTTTATAAAAAGTATTTCTATAAGAAGCTATCGGATTATAAAGTATTTAAAAAAGAAGTAGTTTTAGTTATTAAAGTACTCCATAAGAATAAATTTATAAACTTAATATAGTATTTAATAATATACGCTTACTAAGCTTCTAATAAGTAAATAAAAAATAATAAATATTTAAACTCTAATTATAAACTTAGGGGTACCGATTATAGTTAGTATAAAAAAGTAATAAACTAGTCCCGTTTTAATATTATTAAAAATTTAATAATTATATAAGATAATTATTTCACTAATAATTATATAAAAATCTGTATAATATTAGATAAATAATTAAAATTTATATATATTTATATATTAATTAAACAAATAGTGTAGCTGTGGTAACTTAGGGCAACTAAAAGGGATTTTAAAAAAGGAGGAGTATGTGTATACCTTTATATAGGTATTTTAGTAAATAAAAAGTTATAATATATAAATAATTAAGAGAAAGAAGATTAAAATAAAAAAGTTATTATTAAAGATAATAGTTAAAAAGATTAGAATTAAAAAGAAAAAAAAATAAAAAAAATAAGGTAGGGTGGCACAGTAGGCAAGTGCCTAGAAATATATAAAATTTATAAAATTTTTTAAATTTTTATTATTATTTACATATTAGAGGTTCGTTTCCTTTTCTTATTATAAGTATTTTTTAAATACGCCTACTTTACTAGTAAAAAGCAAAGTTTTTAAAAGTATAGGATATTACTAAGGAATTAATATAAGACTATAAAAAGCTAAAATTCTTATATAGAATACGTTATATCTAAAGATATAAAAAAAATTTTAGGCTAAAATTACTATCTAAAGTTAGATAAGATAAAAATCTATACCTAAATAGGCCTAGTATAGTAAACTAGTTTTAATTAAATAATAGATTAGTAGTTTAGTATAACTATTTAATAAATAATAACCTAATTAGGAAATTAAAGACCTGGTTCTAGTTTATTTTAGAGATAAAAGTACTTTTCTTAAATAGTTAGGTAGCCTTAATATAAAAGGCTTATTTTTAAAAAAAAAAATAAATAAACCTTTTTATTCTATTAATATAATACTAAGACTTATAACTACCTTTCTAACTTCCTACTATTAGATAAATAAATAGGAAGAAACTACCCATCTAATAAGAGACGAGATAAAGATTAGTTAAGAAAATAAGTATATTTATTCTACGCTAGAAGGATAAATAAATAGTAAATAATAGGTATATAATTAGAGAGGTAAAACTAGGGAAAATATTAATAAATTAAAAGTATAAAGACTAGTTATAAAACCCTAACTTAATATATACTTAAGAATAATTATAAAAACTTTAAGACTAGGCCCTACCTTAAGTTTAAAGTATTATAGATCCTTTATAGAAATATAAACGTATAGCCCTAAAGTAAAATTAAATACTCTTAAGAACTAATTACTTCTAAACCCTTATTATAGTAAACTATATTAGATACTAGAATAGCAGGGTAGTATAGTAGGTATATACCTAAAAATACTAAAAATTTTTAAATTTTTAAGGTCTTCTACGTATTAGAAGTTTAATTGTTCTTTTTATTATAGTATTCTTTAAGCGCGCCTACTTTATATAATAAAATATAAAGTTTTTAAAAGTATAGAGTACTACTAAAGAATTAATATAAAACTATAAAAAGCGAAAATCTTTATATAGAATACGTTATATTTAAAAATATAAGTAAGGTATTTACTATCTAAAGTTAAATAAGATAAAAATTTATACCTAAATAGGTCTAGCGTAGTAAACTAAGTCTAATTAAATTTAACTTAGTAATTTAATATAACTTTATTTAGTAATTATTAGTTAGAAATTAAAAAACTAGTTCTAATTTATTTAGAAAATATGATACTTTTCTTAAATAGTTAAGTAGTCTTAATATAAAAGGTGTTATAGATATAAAGGTGCCCCTTACTTAAATATAAGCGCTAAGATAAGTATATCCGCGCTAGTAAAGCTAGCATTTTAGTATATACCTTTACCTTGCCCTAAGGCACTTAGTAAACTCCCTATATATAGATTCTTATTAATTATTAATATTTAATATTTACTTTTTTAAGTTTTTATAATATAATCTACGTGTCCCTTTATACCTATAAATAAGGCGCTTATAAAATAACGCTCTATAATAAACTATATAAGCGCTAGATTCTAAAAAATCTATGTTCTACTAATTATATAGCTATAGTAGACTAATTCTCTATACTATATAAAACGCCTATTAGTGTAGATAAAATAGTAAAATCTTATATAAAAACCCTATCTAAATAGGCTAGTAATAGCGCTATCTATAAATAGACTAGTAATAGCGCTGTTTAGAAACCGGCTAGTAATAGTACTACCTATAAATTAGTTAGTAATAGCGCTACCTAAAAACTAGCTAGTAATAGTATTACTAAAAAGTATAATATTTAAAAATTAATTTAGTATATACTAACTAATAATACGTTACGTAATTAGTTAAATAAATTACCTTTACTATCGCCGCCGTAATTGCCTAAAATAGTAAAAAAGATTACCTTTAAATTTAAAGTTAATAAGTTTTATAAGAGTATAATCGCCGAATTACTAAATACTTTTTATAATTTTAGTAAATAGTTTATAAATAGTTTTTTTATTAAAAAAATTAAAAAAATTCTACTAATAGTAAACGCTAGTAAAAAATTCTTAAAAAATAATTATTATAAAAATAGCTTCGGCGTTTTATACCCCGTTCTACTAAATATTAGTAATAATAATAAAAATTTTAATATAATAACTATTATCAGTTAATCTATAATAAATTAATAATTAGAATATAGCTTTATAGTTAACTATAGGGTGTTTATTAAATAAACTAAGGCTATAAAAGCTAATATTTTATTATTTATTAAAATAGCTATTATAACTAATAAAAAGTACCCTAAAAAAAAATTTAAGTATAAATATTTTATCCTAGTATATACCCTACCTAATAAATAATTTATAAATAAGTATATTATCGCTACTATTTTTTTTACTAATAATCTTTAAGTAAGTATTATAAAATACTTAGAAAATTAATTTACTACTATTTTAAAATACGTTTATTACTAAAGTATATTATACAGTAATCTAGACGCGGTTAAATAAATAATTAAATTTATAAAATAATTAAAAGTAAAAGCGTAAAAATTATAATATATTACTAAAATAAATATAGCGTAACTAGAACTATAAATTTAGTAGTAAAAATAAAATTTTAATAATACTTTTTAGTTAGTTACTTATATTTATTAAAAATATAATAGCGTAAGAAACGATACGTATACCCTATAAAAGAAGTTAAACGTTAAATAGTAGCGCTAACTAGTAGTTAATAAAGCTCTTAGTAAGGTAATATAATATAATAATAAATATAAGTAACGCTCTATTATAATAATTTAAAAAATACGTAAACTATAAAACGAATTAAAGTACTTAAAATTATTAATAAAAGCTTCCTATAGTATTATAACTAATAATAAATCCTCTAAAAAAATAAAAGATATAAAAAAGATAATAAAAATAAAAAGCGGAGAACGCTGCTATATAAGTTATTATAAAATTTTATATTCTTAAACCTATTTAATAATAATAGTAGCGATAACTCTAGTAGTTTTAATAGCTCTTTTTATTATAATAATATAGAGTTAATATTATTTAATAAAGTCTACTTCGCGCTCTATAAGGACTAATAGTAACACAGCAGTATACTAATATTAGTAATTAGTATTACTACCTCTAAAAAAAAGCGTCGTTTAAATAATAGATAAAAGGATATTAATAAGTTTAGTAGCGCTGCCGACGAGAATCTAAATATATAAATTAAAAATATAAAGATAAAGTTTTAGTAATTATATAAGCTCTTTTCTAATAAGTAGTCTAAAATTAAATATCTTTATTAAGTGTATAAAAATTATATACTTATTTATATCTGTAATTATACTATTATAACGTTAAATAACTTATATTAAAGTATATAAAAACCGTATAATAACTTATAAAAAATATTTAATTTAATTAATTAATAACTTACCGCACTTAGAAAATTTAACTTTAGTAAATTATAATAACGTAATAATAAACTTTTTAGTAAATAGTTAGCGCGCTTTAAAAATAAAATAACGTAAGTATACCTAAAACCTATTTTAATAAAGTTTAAAACTATAATTAATTTTAACTTATATTTAAAAGCTACCGCGACGAGCGCAGCCCTAGTAAATAAAATTTAAATATAATTTATTTAGTAACTATTCTAATATAAAACCCTTAAAGACGTTACTTATAAGAAGCCTAAAAAAAAATAATAAAAATAATAAAAATAATAAAAAGTTTACGTAGGCCAACGCTCCTATTAGTAAAAGACCTAACTTTAATAATAGATATAACTTTACCTTTAATCTAAATTATTATCTATTAAGAGAATTTTATATAGTTTAAGCTAAGAGAGTATATATCTATTATCTAAGACCTAGTTATATACTTAATTAAAATTAACTTAACTTTTATAAAAAGGGCCCTATAGCCCTAGTATTAGTTAAATAGCTTTAGATAATAGATATTTAGAACGCTAATACTAATAACGCCTATAATAATAATTATAACGCTAAATATTAGAGAAAAGTATAGTTTTTAAAAATAGTTACTTTTAGAGACTCTTATCTACGTATAAAAAAAAGATTTTTAATATCCTTTGGTATTACTTTATAGTAGAGCAATATACACTAATAAGCTAATTAAGTTTATAATTATTTTTTACTTTATTAAGTAACGTTTACTATATAATTTATAGTTTATAAAAAGAATAACTTACTATTACAGCAGTATACAGCGTAATAGATTATTTATTTAATTATAATAAAAATCTACTAAATAAGCTACCTTATAGCGCCTAAATAAAGCTAAAAGTATAAGTTAATATATTTAATAAAATATTAGTTACTATACGCGTTCTTCTAAATAGTAGCTATACTAGACAGGTTATTAATACTAATTTTATACGCGCTTATAAGCTTTAAATAATTATAGTATAAAGTTTTATTATTTTAAAACTAGCTAATAGCAACGTTATAGGTAAGATAATATATATAACTAAAATACGTATAGTAATTAAAAAATATATTAGTAAAAACTAGCACTAGGTTATAGATATTATTAGCTATAATATAATAGTTAAATAACTATAGCTTAAAGCTTATAACTCTTTATATAAGTAAAGTAAAAAAATAATAATATTTAAGTTAGACTATTATCGCGGTAACTACCTATATTAGTTTTTACCTATTAAAGTAATATATAACCGACACGGTAACAGTTATACTAAAATAATAAAACTAAAAAATAAAAATAGCGTTAATATAGTAATTATTTTAGCTAAAGCTATTATAAAAATAACTTACTATAATCTAGACTCTATCGTCTAGATAATACTAAAAGATTAAATACGCCTTAAAATAAGTAATAACGTAAGTAATATCTAATATATTTATATAACTTTTATAAAAACTAAATATGTTGCTACTGCAGCTATTTAAGCTAATTTTAATAAATTTTATTTAAAACTAAATAGGCCGCCGCCTATAAGTAATAAAATTAAATAAAAATTACTAAAATAATTTTATTATATCGCTAACTTTTAGAACCCTAAAAAGATAGCTAAGCTGCTACCCTAATAACTAGGTATTAATTATAAAATATATTTTAAAAAAGGTAGCTAGCTAACTACGTAACGCTATTTTAAGACTTTACGTAAAAAAGCTAAAGTAATTAAGACCTATATATAAACTAAAATAGCAAAAGAATATATTTATAAAAATAACTTTTTATTTATTACCCTACTACTAGTTATTAAAAAGCCTAAAAAAGGTATCTATATATATATTAACTATCGCCGCCTTAATAAAATTAAAATAAAAAATTATAACGCCCTGCTAAAGCTAAAAGAGATATTCGCTTATATAAATAAAGCTTATATTTTCTTTAAATTTAATATTATTACGGCTTTTAAAAAAATTAGGATTAAAAAGGGTAATAAATATAAAATAGCCTTTCTTATACAGTTTAGTCTATTTAAATACGTAATTATACCCTTTAGGTTATATAATACCCTAGACACCTTTTAATAATATATTAATTAGTTATTACGCAAGTATTTAAATAACTTTTATTTAGCTTATTCTAATAATATTATTATCTTTAGTAAAAATAATTAGAACTATAAGTAATATTACCTTAAGGTATTATATAAACTTTATAAAGTAGAACTATATCTTAATATTAATAAATATAAATTTTTAGTTTAACGCGTTAGTTATCTTAGTATAATACTATTTATAAATAGGCTAAAAATAAATCTAGCTAAGATTAAAGCCGTTATAGAGTAGCGGTAACCTAAAATAGTTAAAAATATTTAAGTATTTATTAGGTTTATAAACTTTTACTAGTAATTTATATACTACTTCTCTTAGATTATAAGACTGCTAATTAATCTAATATATAACAGCGCTATAGAGAGGATTATATTAATACTAACTACTAAAGAAATTTTTAAGTAACTTAAACGCGCCTTTATTAACGTTTTAATACTTACTTACTTTAACTTTAATATACGTATAATTATAAAAACTAATATATCTAATTAGATTATTACTAGTATACTCTTTTAGTATAAAAATAGTATTCTATAGTCTATTACTTTTTTTTGTATAAAAATAAAACTAGTAAAACTTAACTATTTTATTTATAATAAAAAGCTTATAGCGATCGTTTAAGCCTTTAAAAAGTAATAATCTAAGCTTACTAGTACGCTTAACTCCGTAAAAATATTCTCTAATTATAAAACTTTAGAATATTTTATAATAACTAAATAGTTAAATTACTAATAAGTCTAATAAACTAAGTTTCTATTAAAATTTAACTTTATAATTAAATATAGGCCTAGTAAAAAAGATATAAAACCTAATACGCTAATATAATAAACTAAAAATATCCCTATAAATATATATAATAACTAAATATAGTACTAATAGTAGGTACTATTACTTTTTAAATAATTTAATCTACCTATATATACTACGTATAATAACGGCTCCTAATACGCGATACACTTAGCTAAAATTTTAATAGATATAATAGAGTTAAACGCTGTAAGCTTATTTTAATAAATTTATAAAATTAATAAAGAGCTATTTATTTCTAATAGTTAAAATAAGGATATTACTTTAAAATTTTATAATAGTTATAAGGACGCTAATAATATAAACCTATTAAGGCTACTTAAAGTAGTTAATCTCTATAATAATATTATTAAAGCTATAGTTAATATTATAAAAAATAGTATACGCCGTATACCTTACCGGTTTTATTATAACTTTAGTATTTACTTTAAACTATAAAATTATTACCTAAATAATAACCTATTATATATTAATAGTAAAGTCTTCGTACTCTATAATAATAAACTTTAAATACGCCTTATATAACTATATTATAATAACTATACTACTAGATATAACAGTAAGTATAAAATATATATATAATTATTATAATATTATTACTAGCTATACTATATAGACAGCGTTGCCTATTATATATATAACTACTTTACTTATTCTAAAATAAAATTAAAACGTAAAAGTAAATATAGTCTACTATACCTACTACTTATACTAAATACTTACTAAACTAGCATATTTATTAACTTTATTACGCTATTACCTAAGAGCTATTATAATAGTTATAATTATAGGCATATTATAGTCCTTATAGATAGATTATTAAAAAAAAAAAAGTTTATACCCTTAATATCTCTTAACGTAAAAATTTATATTTAAGTTTTTATTAAATATATTTAGCGTAAAGAAGATTACTCTCTAAAGTTTATTATTAACTATAGTATATAATTTACGTTTTAGTTTTAAAAATAATTATATAAAAGAGTTAGTATAATACTAAAGTTATTTATAGCCTTCTACCTAAAAATAGATAGATAAATAGAAATTACTAATTAGGCGTTAAAAACTTATTTACGCTACTTTATTAATTATAAATAAAATAACTAAACAGAGTTACTACTAGTTATAAAATTTAAAATAAATAGTAGTATTATATTAATAAGTATAATACTATTTAAAGCTATAAAAAAATACTTACTATATATAGGTACTAAATCTTTTAGTATACTACTAAAAAAATAAAAAATAATACATAACGCATAAGCTGTAGACTAACTTTTTATATATATAAACTATATAAAATAATAACTACGTCTAGTATTAATATAGGTATAAGTAAAAATAATAAAGTATATTAATAATTAATAACTACCTGCTCTAGAGATCCGCGTAGGTAACTAGATTATATTTAATATATATAATATTTATATATATCGCTTTAAAGAACTAGAAAGTAAAAATCTAAAACTATTTAAAATTATTAATATTTATAATAGATAACTAGACGATTATTATAGCACTAGCTAGATTTTTAAATTTAACTTTACTAGTTACGCTACGCTTAAAAATATTTATCTATAATTTTACCTATAGTTACTTTATTTATAAAATATAACGCTGCTACTAAAATAGTAATAAGAACTATAAGACTCTATTACTATAAAAAAAAAACTATCTATCTATAACGTTAAAGTAATACTAGACTATAAAATTAATAAATATATAATTAACTTAAATACTAGCTGTAAAGGTCTACTAAAATTTTTTATTAAATAGGATAACTACGATAACCCTAACTAGTAATTTTATTTTAATATTATAAGCTATTAAGAATATTTTATAAAATACTACTAGCGTTACCCGTAAATACTATAATAATTAAGTATATTCTTTCTAAAGGCTTATAATATATAAATAGCTATTATTTAGCTTATAATAAATAAATAATTAACTAACAATAAATAGTAGTAAAAGGCTAAAAATAATTTAATAAATAATTAATAGATAACAAGATATAACTAGTAGATAAGTAATATAATAAAATTTTAAAAACGATACGGCTTAGCACGAAGGGCTCTCTTAGAGATATAAATAATAAATAAAAAAAACTACGCTTATCTATTATACTTATAACTCTAATAATTAGGTTATAATAAAAGTAGCTTTATAACTTATTATTTAAGTAATTACGTAGTTTGCTACTTTAATAAAAATATTTTATTCTTATAAGCGTCTAACTCCGTCCTGTTATATAAAAGTTAAAAATAAAGACTAATTATAAAGCTTTAAAAATAAAGCTTCTTAAAGGGGGAAATAGTATTATAAGTATAAAGGCGCTTTTTATTTAGGTATAAGTGTTAAAATAAATACGCCTACGCTAGCGAAGCTAGCGTCTTAGTATATACTCTTACCTTACTCTAAAATATCTAGCGAGCTTTCTATACGTAGATTCTTATTAATTATTAATATTTAATATTTACCTTTTTAAGCCTCCGTGACAAAAGGCTTATTTAAAAAAAAAATACTAGAGTATTTTAAACCTTAAGGGGGAAGGGAGTATATAAAGAGTTATACCCTAGGTTATTCTTTAGCTAATAAGCTATAGAGTACTTTTTTAAGTCTAGCCTAATAAAGTACTAGCCTCTAAATATATAACTTCCTTAGCTACTAGAAAACTTTATTTTCTTATTAAATTTATCTATATTCTATATAGTATTTCCGCCATTAGTGGCCAGTTTCTAATAATATTATAAGTATATATATATATAATTATTATTAGTATATAGTAGCTATACTATTTTATTTTAATTATTTAGTAATAGAGGTATAGGTAGCTTTAGATACTATTACTAGTATATATAAAAAATTAATTTTTTATTTATTTAAATATATAAGATAAAGTTAGAATATAATACTTATTACCTCTGTTTTACTTTTTATATAGAAGAAGTATTAAATAGATTTTAAATATAGTATAAAGTTTTTATTTTTATACTTACTAATTTATAATTTTCGCTATATAGGGTAGAAGCTAGTTATAGTTATCTATAGCCTTTATTATATAATTTAACGAGTAATTAGTATTAAGTAGCCTATTATTTAATTAAAAATATAATAGTAAAAATATAATATTAAAAATTTAATTAAATTAATAACTAAATTATATATATTTATATATTAATTAAATAAAAGAGCGTTGCTATAGTGGCTGTGTAGATAACTAAAAAGGGTTTTAAAAAAAAAGAAGTATATATATACCTTTATACTAAATTATATATATATATATATATATAAGAGTATAAAACTAAAATATATTTAATATATTATATTTTAAAAGGCTTTAAAAAAAGTGCTTTTTTTATTTATAAAAAGAGCGCGCTACTTCGTGCGTAGCGAATTACTAAGGTAAGTAATTAATACGCACGAGTACTACGCATAGGCACGTAATTAGTATACAGGATTAGTACTAGAACTTAGTACACTAATATATATTCTATTATATAGTATACTATATATAAAAACTAGCTAATTTTATACCTTAAATATAAAGTTATATAGCCTTAAAAATAAAAATAAAAAATTCTTTAAGTTTAAAATTATATAGAGTTTTATCCCTATTTAGTAAGTAGAATATTAAATTATAACTAACATCTTCTTAAAATTCTTTTTAATATAAGCTAATTTTATAATTATAGCTTAACTAATAAGAAAGATATAAAGGTATAAAAAGCGTTAAAATAATTATATTTTTTTTATTACTCTACTATAATACTTACTTATTATTTTAATATTTATAATATAACGTATTATATATCGCTTTATATATTTATTATTATATATAAGCTTTTATTATAAATATCTAAATAAAAACAATATTATCTTAAATATAATATATTAAAATTTAAAAAAATATATTCTAAATATAGATAGTAAACTAGTTAGAGAAAAATCTTTACTATTTAATTAATTAATATTTATAATAGATATATATATTTATAGATTTTTAATAAATAGTTTTTATATAAAGTAAAATTTAATCTAAACTAATTTTATAGCTATAATACTAGAACTTATAAGTAAATATCTTAATATATTATATATATATATATATATATATATATTTTCTATAAGTTCTATAATTTATTATAAAGGTATACATATACTCCACCTTTTTTAAAATCCCTTTTAGTCGTCCTAAGCCACTACAGTATACTCTTTATTTAATTAGTATATAAATATATTATAATTTATTATAACTATTTACTTAGTAATATAAGGATTAAATCTTAAGTAATCTTATTAACTTTTAAGTTTAATAACTATTCTTATACTAGTTCTATTTAAGTAGTTATTTATTCTATTTATAGCTCTATTCTAGGGCTTTTTTTTTTTTTTTTTTTTTAAATAAAGCTACGCTTTTAGCGTAGTACCTATATTTTTAAAAAAAATAACTACTAGCTACTATAAGAGTTCCTATAAAACGGCTCTATAATAATTTAGGTATAATAATAGAAGACGTAGCGTATAGTTATATATTAATATATATACTAAAGACGTATTTATTATATAATACTTAGTTATAATAAGTTAAAATAGTAATACGTAAGTAAGTGTTACCTCTAACTTAGTACTAAACGCCTATTTATAAAAAAAAGAAATATAATATTAATAGCTAGTTGCTATTAATAGTATATTATAGGGTATTAATATACGCTAGCGCCCCCGCTACTATATATATAAAATAATAAAAAAGTATAATAAAATAGCCTACTACGCTAGACAGCTATATTAGATTCCTTTATAAATATTATAATATAGCTAAACAACTTTATAAAAATAATAAGCGTAATACTTAGTACTCTACTAAGTATATCTACGTACTAAAGAAAAAGACCCTTTTATTAGTAATTTTTAAAAAGCTTTAGGATACTACGGTAAGCTTTAGGCTATTTAAGTAGTTAAATAGTATAAAATAAATAGTAAAAGTAATACTTTTAGACTATAACTTTATAATTAAAATAGGTAAGCGTACGCTACACCTATATAAGTATAATAATAGTAATTATTACTAACTATTTACTATATAGTAAATAAAGGCTATATTACTAATACTAACCTAAAATATATTTTTAAATAAAAGTAATAGCTTCTAGCTGTACTAAACGACTAGGATAACCCTAACTATATAAAATTTAAGAATAAAGTATTATAATATATAATAATAATAACTCCGGTATAATAGCTACGAAACGTAAATAAACTAATAAAAAAGATATTAGTAATAATACCCTAAGGACTAGCCTAAAGGTAAGAAGAAAAAGCTATATATAAAACGGTAATTAATAATAACAGATAAATATAGTAGATAAATATAGTAAATAATAAATAAATATAAGAAGGAGAGGAGGAGTGTTATAAAATACCTATAAGTATAGGTAAAATAATATATAATAGTTTAAGTATAAAGGAAATAGGTAGACAGTACTAAAAAGAAATAAAAAAGTTTCTTTTTTATTATAAACCTATTAATAAGTGCTATTATAACCTATCGGACCCGGCCGTTACAGTTAAGCCTAATATTCTAGGGCTTTAAAATAAGCCTATTTTTATATTTAAATTAGCCTAGTATTTATAAAATTATTAAGCTTTAAATATTATTAAAAATTTTTAATAAAAGTGCAACGATCGTTTATATACGATACTTATACGTAAAGTACGTTATATCTTATTTAATAGTTTAAAAAGTAAGTTATACTTAAGCCTATTTTTGAAGTTATAATATATTAGGGGAGGGAGTTATGATTATATTATCGCGCATAGTATAATTTTTAATAGGGTTTTGGTAGAGGTGGCCGACTCGCCCGTGAGGTACGATAATATAAATTACTCTGATAGAGGCGCCACACGCTTATGCAACGAACCAGCTTATGCAACACCAAAACAAGGTCAACATACAACTTTCAAAAATTCGTAACAATTCAACCACCATAGGTCTCAAGCCCCAGGTCGGCTCAATTCTGTCGCATGAGTCGGTGGAATCGGAAAAATCGCGAATCAACCCAAATTTGCAGTTCAACAGTGTGGCGGCGCCAGCAAAGGCTTACCAGCTCCCAGCACCACGGCTACGAAAACCAACGATTATTGAAGAAGCAGGACAACGAAGCGGTGGCGGCCTACATAAATAAGCCGTAATCCGCCGCTAATAGCTACTTGTATTACCTATACACTGTCCCCGCCAAAACCATCTGTCCCCAGAAATAAAGTCCATATCCCAATACTATCTTCAGCCAACCATGTCGCGCCATACCTGCCTTCCCAGCACCCCGAGGTACATCCGATGTCCCAAACTCATCCTTCGCGACGAAGAGGTCACTGATGACGAACATGCCTGCTCCGAGAAGCCGTTGGTGCGGCCAGGCAGAGGAAGCCGGGGGGGTAGTCGCGGCTGATACTGCCAACATCAAGCTAATGATTACTACGTAGACGAAAACTAGCAGCCGTATTTCCGCTGGAATAGAGAGGTCGGGAACGTTGCTCCATTGCGAGGGTCTCGGAGGCGGATATATGATGCCGAGCCATTTCGCGGCCACTATCGATGCCACGAATGTGCCCGTGAGCAACGGCACGGATACTTGATCGGAATGTCCAAGGAAAGCTAGGATGTACGATATGTGCGTCATTGCAAACGCTAGGACGCCGAGTTTGAATGAAGTCGAGATTTTCCCCGGTTTTGGCCGGTTGCGTGCGGTGGCATCTTTGCCTACAACCCCACCAGAACCTTCGACTGGAGGAGAGTCGAGATGGAAATATTCGTTTCGAGAAGGAATCAAGCATATATCGCCGATGAAGGAGAAAAGAAGGGCAGACGTGATAAGGATACGATAAGACGACCATTCTGCTGACATAAGCGGTCCACTGACGAATGCAGTCGAGCAGAGAATCTTGAATACAACATGGCCAGCATAGAAGGACTTGGATGTGGAGAATACGAGTAAAGGCAGCGATATCGAGAGCAAACACAACGTCGGGGTTGGAGGGAGAGCAGGAGTCGAGACTGAGATATTGGAGATCATGATGGCAAGCAACGAGATAAGCCTCAGAGGTGCGGGTCGACGCTTGTGTTGGAGCTGGCAGCCCCGCTGATCGGCATTTATACTCGCGGGCTCGCCATCGTCACAAAAAGTAAATGTGCAAGCGCTTAGTATGAATATATGATTGGTTGTCCTTGTCCACCGGCTTCACCCAGCACGGACTAGCCTTCCCTCTACTAGGCTCAGGTGGCAGTCCGTTTACGATTCAAAGCAGCATGGCTGAGCTGAGTCTCTAAAATCACGCCACAAATTTGAGAGCATCACTTCCCTTTTTTTGGATTTTGAGGGAGGGAGCGTCTGTTAGATTGTCTATTTCCCGCCCCTTCGCTTACCCTTGTTCTACTTCTGCATTGCCGGATTGATTTTTCACCGGATTTTTTCACCGGATTTTTTCACCGGATTTTTTCACCGGATTTTTTCACCGGATTTTTCACCGGACCTTTCACCGAATTTTTGGTCTTTACTTCCCAATAGTAAATATTTTTTATGTACAATCACGGATTGGTCAACACATACCGTTTGCCCTATCAATATTCGTAGTTCAAATTGCCGTAACACCCACCCCGAACAACAAGGGAACATTTGGAACTCCTCTGAGAAATACTCCTCTTACTTTTGGATTCCGTCTCTTCTTACAATGGCACACGTCTACCGCTCAGCCAGTATAACCGTACTTCTCCTGGCGTTCTTTGGAACCGCCGGCGTTCAAGCGCAGCAGCCACTCGCGGAGGTAGGGGGTTGGCCGTCTGGTGCATTCACTCTCCTTGTAGGAGCATGGCTCTGCATTAAGTGCCTTTCAGAATCAAAATATGACGTCCTACCAACTATCTTATTCGCTCGCATTTTACATAAGATCACCACTCTAAGAAGGTTTCTTACGTCCGACGTCCCGTTTGGTTCCTTGACGAAGGAGGTCGTGTTAACGCCGATTGGGTATTCAGGGATGCGAGTCATTCAGGAATGGGATTCCCTGATTCTGCTATCAGAAGGAGTAGAATTTAAGCCCGACGATCGCTCTTTCACCTTCCGACAGGTGGAATGCATAAATGGTGATACAGAAGCAACTGTCATACACGACAGGATGTTTAGTCTGAAAATTGTCACGGGTCTGGATATGGTGAAGTTCGCTCAGGCTGTCGATCAATTCCTACAAGAGATAGGTTTAGAGAAGGATGGCGACAAGCCTCGAATTAGCGAGTTGCTAAAGCTCTGGAGGGCTCTTCAAATATACCAACAGTATCAGCAACAGACGGAATGGTCCGAGGGCTATGACCAGGGCCTGTTCAATGATGGTATTCAACACTACAAGCGTATGATGAAGTCAACTAGCCCGACTGCGAACCAAAACCCCGAAGAGAGCAACGAAACTCCCGAAGAGAGCAACGAAACTCCACGAGATATTTTGAATAGCCTCGAAAAAACAAAGATGTCGCTTCACTATCCCGATTCCCCGTACGAGGCTAATGAGTTGCCCGTGGGAGCTACAACAGAGGATGAAGCAGTATCAGCGAGGCATCTCGCTGCTATGCTAGCATTTGCGGAATACGTCTGTGGAGACAGTCATAAGGGGATTAATCCTCTCATTCTCTGCATCTGGATTTGGATGCAAGGAAGGCTGCACCCATCTGACAGCATGGTGATTACATTACCGCCGTCAAAGCGCTTCATCTATCCTCAACCAACAACCCAATGGACACCAGAGATCGAGGAGCCGAACGAAAATTCATCCGCGCCGAATGTCCTTGATCTCTCAAGTGACTATTGGGATGTTGACGGCGGAACTTTTATAAACGTTTGGAAAGTCATATGGGTCTTCAGCCTTATCACTGGCGTCCTTATCACCTTCTTCGTTATTGTATCTGACGGTGGCAATCCCAATCTAGCGACAACTCTGGGTCTACTGTTCCTAAGACCTTACAGCATAGATTCAAATCCGTACGACTCTGGCTATCCTCCGTCCTGGAATGGTAGAAGACGGCTCCGTTGGGGCGACGGTTATGCGTGCGGGTTTTTCAAGGGCAGCCATTACAAGAAAATGGGCCCAACTGGAAATTCTCTGTTCAGAACCATTGTGGTTTATGTCGCTAGCTGGATCACATGGTACTGGAGGACGCCCCTGCGAAAGGTAATGCAATTCTCACGACGAGCACCCACCTCAGCCTGGGTACTGTGGGTGGCCCTATGTTTCGAATTTATGGCTATGCTGGCATTGTTTATGGCTATATTCATGCTCATCGCGTGGCGACAGGTTAAGGCAGCTATTGCTTGTACGATCAACTTTATTTCCCTCGCGATATGCTTTGCCTTGATGGTTCGGTATATGGCTACGAAACAGGGACACCATGCTCTTTTCTGGTATTCTGAATTGTGCATTATGACGGCTATCCTCTACGGAGCGGTTATACATCGTGGAGTCGGGCCATCTCATGGACCTTTTGTCTGGTATAACGCCCTGGTGTGGATCCATACCATAGCTTCGTCCTGCTTTACTTAAAATTAACGCCATTTTTCATTAATATTTTAGCCTTTTTACTTAAGTTTTATTATGCGTTGTAGATGTATTTAAAATTTCATTTATCTCATCTAGCGTTAGCAATCCTGTCGGGTGTTAGTGAAGCAGGGCCTGTATGACGAGGTTGAAGCAATGCACTAACGAGATTGGGAGGAATAAGAGGTATATCTGTTAGTTGCAAAAATGACTAACAGATTTAGCGGGACCAAAACAAGAACCTGAGCTTTATTTTCAGCAAGAGGAGGACTTTCGGTGTCTTTATGATGATGGCGTCTCGTTACGGTGTGTGTCTCGCGTCCCAGTGGGAGACGTTATGCTGTGAGTCTACTCTTTACTAATACTAAATTTCACCTATGACAGCACTAATTTTTAAGCGGCCGTAAAGGTTACGATATGATGGTAATTTTTGTACTAAAGGGGCGGAATATGTTCTTAAGAAGGCAAAGTATAGTATTTCTCCCTAAAATCGTAGATTGTTAGCGTGGTGGGAGCTTTACATTAAGTGGGATCCAAAGTATCTTTGATTCGTCTCGTTACACTGTGTGTGTCTCGCGATATTGTTGGGGACGGTAATCCATTCTTTGAACAACTCATTTTCACGATCGTCTGACTAGCTTACAATCGGTTTTAATGTCTCCGGCAACTGGCCCCTACTTTATTACCCTACTTCGCCCCATCCATCTTGGTCTGCCCATTCTCCTTATTACCCTTATCACTCTCGCTAGCTTCCCTCGACGAATCATCCCACTGGTACGGCCCATGGTCTTCCAGAAACACCTTTCGATAGGCGTGGTCGGCAATCTCTTTGTATGTTTCTATCGGCCATTTAGCGACTTGCTTCATTTCTTCTTCAGTAAGTGTGTCGATGCGGGCGTGGTATTCTCCATCATCCTTTACATCGGTCTTGGAAGAGGGTAAGGACATGGTGTTGGATTATTTGGGTGTGCTTTTTGGGGAGTTGAATCGGGTTGCTTTGAGGGTTTGTTTGAGGGGTTGGTGTGTACGCGGAGAAAGGGGCTTTATATGGTAGGATTGCTTCTTTGTTGCATTGTTAGTGACGGCTTATTGTCGTTGATAAATGATGGGAAAGTTTTATGGCGACCTGCACAATGTGCTAACAAGGGCCCGTATTCCTGAGCCTCGAGAATGTCCTAAGCTCACTGGAGGTAGTCCGACACAGTTCCGATAAGTTATCTTACACAATCTATGTGTCGCAGGGTTTCACATAACGGAACGTCTCATTGCTTAAGCATTCATTTCTGTGCAAGCAGTTCTTTGTCGTTCAATGAAGCTAGCGAGCGCTACCATAGAGGGTGAGTGACGAGCTCACAACCTGGAATGGAAAGGGAGCGCGGGTTTACCACCATTTCTAAGCATCCTCCACGATGAGTTATTTTAGCCTAGTATGTTCTCGGTGAGGCGCAAGATGACCAACCTTTCCCGGATTGTTGTCAAGTTGTTCGAAATCATGACCGCCCGACGTCTCGCCAAGCCACAACGCTCATATAAGATTTTCTCCTGGTTCCCGACTTACCCTAGTATTACTAGTCCGAAAAATTGACACGAAAGCACTCTAAAGATGTACCATGCAGCGAGGTGACAGTGAAGATCAGGTCGCGCTCTGCATCTTACCCGCTGGCTCCTGCTTGACGTTTAGTGTTGTGTCCTGCTTGCCGGAGCTTTTGACTGCTTCGATTGTGGGAGTTGTTGTTTAGTATGGTCTCTGAATGTTTGGCAGTAGAGACTTGCTCGAGCGATAGGGTTGTGGAAGGTAGAATATAAAAGACGCCTTAAAGCCGTGAAGAAACTGTTGGCACTCGTAGAATCCGCTTGAAGGAAGTAGATGAGGCTCGCGGGAGGAGAGTTGAGCGCTTTTGTGGGATGCGTGAACCATCCAATAAGCGAGTTCCGAAGACGAAAATAAAAACGAGGGGATGGCGACACGAGCAGGAGAGCCCCCAATCGTGCAGTTTCGGCAATTGGGAGATAGCTAGTCACTGCGAAACCCGGGTGAGAGGAAGAGAGCTAGTCAGTGAATGCAAGACGTAATTACTCTGGATACAATGCACGGTTTATCTGAACGTAGCAGGCGACATAGATCCAGGTTCAGGCGAGATAGCACCACTAACACTGACCTCACTCGACCCACTACTCCCCACCTTCCTCCCCTTGGAACTTAGATCATCCATCCGAACCAGCTGCTCTTCGTCATCCCCGTTCATCCCACGCGTAACCTCAAAGCTCTTGGTATACGTAATCCCCTTGTTATTTATCCTTCCGCCAAATCCACTCGCATTCCCACTTCTCTGATCCCTACCGAGTCGGCTTCCCACCGCACTTGACAGATTCCCGCTCTTGCCCGTGTGAGGGCCGCTTGCATAATATTGCTTCGATGTAGGGGTACGAGTCGTACCCATGAGTTTGGGGAAGGCGTGGACGAGAAGAACGCGCAGCGCGGGCATACAGGCGCACATTATGCCCACGTTGATTTCGATGGTGGACCAGTTGCTTACGTCGGCTTGGTCCCAGGTGGGGTTTGTGGAGTTGGCGAAGTGGATGAGAGACTGGAGGCGGATGATGGATACGACGGTGACGCTGCAATCCTCGATTAGCTTGATATGTTAGATGATTTCAGGAGCACGAACAAGGTTCCAACGCAGAATATAAGAGCAACACTAATTTTCTTCTTCCATGCCAACTTGAGCGAGAAGACTTGGGAGAGTGGAAGCCCCAGCATCCAGAGGTCCAGCGCGATGCTGACAGCAGCGTTCGCCCAGCCTAGTCCGTTGATGTCAATACACCTCCCATTTTGCCTATCATCAAACCGGGTCCAATAGTAGCTGACGGGCTGGCATTAGAAGATAGCTGCGATCACAAATGCGATTCCAAATGCAATGTCGAACGCGATCGTCCCCCAGATAAAGCGTCTTATACCCCTCCCGGGAAATATGCGCAAGTAGAAGAACAGGAGCGAGAGCTTAAGGAGCGCGACGATAAGAAAGTAGAGTATCTCCATGATGTAGAACTAGCGAGTAAAGTCGATAATATTCTCAAACGAGATCTTTGATACAGATCCGTTAAGTTATATATTAAGTCTCTTATAATGTATAGTTTAAAGTTAACTTTGTATTAGTATACCTACTTCCTATACTACTAGTTTAGTATCTCCTAGATCTACCTTTAGTCCTACTTATAGATCTTTACTTTAACCTCCCTCTTTTTATTATTAAGCTTATTACTCCTATTATATTTAATAATTATAGTAAGAGTAGCCTTTTATACTGAAATATACTTATAATCTTTACTATAGTATTTATTACACTCTATTTTAGTAAGAGGTGTATACGTAAAAATAAGTAAACTTACTTATAATAGGGTTTATTTAGTTTTATTAGGTTATAGACCTTCTGTTTATTAAATAAAATAAGAATTAAGAGACGTATAGGCAGTATTAAGTTAATAAGAGTTAATATTAATAGTAATAATATAGTATATAAAATTAATAATAAAATCTAAACTACGTAGGACTTCTACTAGCCCATATATATAGCATATACTACTAGCTCCCTAGCTTCGTCCCTATACTAGTAAATAGGTCGGGGTTACCTAGTATTAGATTAGGATTAAATTAGAGTCGTATAAACTATAGATTAGAGTTAAATTAAAATTATATAAACTAGGAGTATAAAGGTATATATATACTCCTTCTTTTTTAAAAACTCTTTTAGTTGCCCTGAGCCACTACAGCCACACTATTTGTTCGATTAGTATATAAATATATAGACTAGGAGTTAGAGTTAAATTAAAATTATTTAAGGGCTAAGTTAGGGTTAAGTTAAAATTATTAGTGCTTCTTCTTTAAAAATTATTAAATTAAATATAGTATAAGACTTTAGTTTGGTTGATATACTTATAATAATTAAATTATAATAATTATTAATTATAGTACTTTATAATAGCGTATAGACTTCTAGCGCTTTTATAAAAGAAAAAGTAATTTATTTTTATAGTTTTTAGTACTTTTTATTAAATTTCTATTTACGCTATACGTATTTTTTATATACTCTTTAATAAGCTCCTAAAGTATTAAAAGGTTTAATAAATTATTAATTTTATTATAAATAGTTTTATTATCTTCTATTTTTATTATCTTCTATTTTTATTATCTTCTATTTTTATTATTTTCTATTTTTATTATCTTCTATTTTTATTATTATATTTTATAGTTTAGTTTACTGTTTCGTCTCTTAAAAAATTAAATTAGTAAAAATTATAATTTACTAAATAAAGGTATATATATACTCCTTCTTTTTTAAAATACTTTTTAGTTGTCCCGAGCCACCACAGCTACACTATTTGTTTAATTAGTATATAAATATATATAATCTACTAAATTATTTACGTAGAAAGTTAATATCTCTAATTATTAATAATATTCTTAGTAATATTAAAAATATACTTAATACTAACTTATATAATTCGTATAGTAAATATATTTTTATATGTCTACTACTAATTTAGTATATTAAAACCTTTAGTTATTTTTACGTAGGTAATATTTAAGTAGGCTTATTCTTTTTTATATACTTAATTATTAGCTTCTTTAGCTTCTTTTATAAAAGATACTTAGCTTATAATTAAAAAACTACTTAATAAAGTGGTAAGCTTTTAAAACTATTTACTATTTTACGATTATTATATAAAGAGATTTAATATTAGTATATAACTTATACGCCTATTATTATTATAGTAATGAAAGTAATTAAAAAATTATTTTTAATAAGTATATTTATAGTAAAGTTTTTATATATTATTTTAAACTAGTGGTTAGAGTCTTAATATAATAAATATTTATAATAATTATATTTTATATACTATAAGCTTTTCTATTAGATTAAAAATAGTTATATAGTTAAATAAAAACTTATACTCTATATTTATCTTTAAATAGTATTTACTTAACTTAGTATAGCTACTTTTAGTTATAGATTATACTATTTTTAACTATTTAATATTTTTTCTATATTCTAAGTTTTTATTATTTAATTTAAATATTATCTTATATAAGAAATTAGAGAAACAGTTATATATACGTTAATCGAAAAGTAATAAGTACGCCTAGACGACGATCCAGGGATACGAACGCAGTAAGGAAACTCTGTTAAGTGCTAAACCGTGTACGCAATGATTAAATATATACGTTAAATATATTAAAATTAAGGTTTTTAGTTCTTACTAATAAAATTTAAAATATTTTTAAAATATATTAGTATTTTAGTAAATAGTTTAAAGTAATACTACTTTATAAAGTATAGTTTAAGTTACTTAAGGTTATAAAAGTTAATTTTAGCTATATTACTATTAACCGCGCTAATAGTTATATTAAATATAATTTTTTATTCTAACTATTTATTAATATATTTCTAGATTTTAAGTACGCGCGTATATATATTAAATATTATATTTTATTATATTTTATATAAAGGTATACATATACTCCTCCTTTTTTAAATCCCCTTTTAGGTCGCCCTAAGCTACTACAGCTACACTTTTTATTTAATTAATATATAAATATATTATATTTTAATGTAATAAATAATAGATAGTTATTTTTTAGGTAGTAAATATTATTATATAGTAATAAAACGCTTATAACATTATAATAATACGTTAATAGTAATATAAATAGTCTAGATCTAGTAATTACTTAGCATATAATAAATATATATAATAAAAGTATACATACTTTATAAAAAAAGTTTAGCATAAATGCCTACGCATTTAGCTTTTAAATATATTATTTTTATAATATTTTTTTATTTTTAATTATAGGTAATACTGCTAGCTTAAGATACTTAATAATATTTTAGATAATAAGATTAATAATATAAACTATATATAATATAGTATTCTCTTATAAACGCTAAAAAATACTTTTATAAACTAGTTTCTTTTAAATAGCGTAAGTAAGCGTATTATTATTACTAGTATTATCATTACTAGTATTATTATTACTAGTATTATTATAAGTAATAATTAGAAAATATAATTTAGTATTTATTTATAATAATACTTATAGTATATTTATTATTATAAAAGTGCTAGTATATTTTCTATATATTAGAATAAAATTAAGTAAATTCTTTAAACTTACTAGTTAAAATTAATATAATATATCTTAATAGTAAAAAAACTAAAGTAATTAAATATAGACTATATATTTAATATAATTAAAATCTTAGTTACTTAGTTAAGATTATTAAGAAAATATACTTTAGCTTATTAAAACTAATTTTAAAGTATTAGCTTAAATTTATAATAGCTAATTATTATTACTTTAAAGTAAAAAGAATTAAATATTATATATATATTTATATATTAATCAAATAAATAGTATAACTATGGTGGCCCGGGACGACTAAAAGGGATTTCAAAAAAGCAGGAGTATGTGTATACCTTTATACTCAATGTGTCGAAAAAGTTAGGGTAAAAAAATTAAATAAAGTATTAAAATAATAGCCGCTTAACTATTTAAAAAGACTAGTGATTATTAACTATAACTCGTATAAGCTCCTTTTTAAGGATTATAGTAAAATATAATAAAACTAGTATAAGTATATTTTTATTTTAAAATTAAGAGGAGAGGGTAAGAGATATAAATTATTATTAATAAATAGGAACTTATATATCTTTATAAAACTAGGTACTCAGGTAGTTTATAAAGTATTTAGTCTTAATACTTTATTTAATTTTTATACTTTATTTAATTTTTATACTTTATTTAATTTTTATACTTTATTTAATCTTTATACTTTATTTAATCTTTATACTTTATTTAATGTTTATACTTTATTTAATCTTTATACTGTATTTAATCTTTATACTTTTATTTAATCTTAATACTTTTCACTAATAGATATTAAAAATAAGACTATAGTTAAAGTAAAATATATATAAATAAACTTTTTCGACATAATAAGTATAAAGGCATACATATACTCCTCCTTTTTTAAAATCCCTTTTAGTCGCCCCGAGCCACTACAGCCACACTTTTTATTCGATTAATATATAAATATAAATATATAAATAACTATTTATATAGTTAGTAGCTGTTCTAAATTAGTTTTATACCTAACTAAGGCGAGTATAATAATTCTAGTATAAAATAATATTTAAAGGGTCTTTAGCCTACTTAGTCCTATTTTACTATATATTTAATATAAATAGTACCTTTTTATTTTATTGATTTTACTTAATATATACAGCTAGAAATTTAACTTATTTAATTTTTTTTCTTTTTTAATAACTCTATAGGTAATTATGTTAAATAAGTATAGTACTTCTAGTAATTAGTAGTTAAATTTAATTTTTAGTAATTTATAAAAGTATTTAGCTACAGTTTAAAAAAGGGCTTAGTTAATTAATTTTATTAAAACTAAGTATAAGATATAGTACATCTTAAGTTTTTTAATATTATAATTTTTTAGTAATAGTAGGGGGTTAGTAAAATATTAAATAAAATTTTAGTTAAATATCTTATTTTTAGTATATAGTAGTTATATATTTTATTAAATTATATTAATATAGATATAAATACTAGTAGCGGCCTATATATTAGTAATATTTTAAATAATTTTATAAAATATTATTATTAGCTATAATAAATACCAGCTAGCCTATATTCTATATACTATACTAAAACAGTTAGTACGTAAAAATAGTTTATACACGTCCTAATATTAGCACGTTACTAATAAGTTAAGGCTATAAAACTTTATATAAAAGTTTTTCTTTTAAGATTTTATAGAGTTAACATTTTTTAAAATTATAAATTATATTTTTATATTTATATTATATAATTTCTTACTCGTTTATATACTATATTAATTAATATCTTACTTTTAATTATTAAAACTAAATTTTTTTTTAAATTTAAAATTTTATAAATTTATACTTACTAAATACTTAGTAAAGATTTTTTAGAATTATTATATATTAGTATTCTCTAAATATATTTATAATAATAAAATATAAAATAATTATAATTTAATATATATTTATAAGTAATAAATATTCTTTTCTCTAGGGTTATTACCGTAATATTACGCGACTCTAGACTAGCTATTTAAACTTCTACTATATAATATAATTAATAACGCTAACTTATTCTAATAAGCTTTTTATATAGTAACTATAATAACTTTTTTACTTATACTAATAACGTATAACCTTTTTAATAGTAATTAAAATATTAAAATATAATATAATACTTCCTATAGGATTTCTTAATCCTCTTATAATAACTACTAACTTTTTAATAATAAGCTTTTATATAACTATTTTATAGTGCCGTAATACGCCCTTCTTTTATTATTTATTACCTATCTTACTATTATATATATACCTATATAATTTTAACTACCTTTAAAAGTTTCTTTTTTTAAAGTCTTACCCGTTTTCCTTATACTACCCTAAAAAACTCCTTCTTATTTATTTTTAAGCGTATATTACTCTCTATTTTATTTTTTTATCTTACTTTCTCCTTCGCCCTCTACCTTACTTAGTAAGCCTTTAGCCCTTTTAAATTACTATTTTACTAGCTCTATTATATTACTATATAAGAATAAACCGTTTTTAGGGTTATTAAAATTAAAGATTACTTTATATTTAAGGATAAAAAGCCGTACGGTAACTAACCTAAAATTAAAAATATTAATAAAAGGAAATAGTCTTCTAAAAAAATTCGGTCCTTTTTATAAGCTTATAATAATACTTTAGTTTTAGGTAATTTTTAAAGTAGTCTTACTAGTTATTTAAATTTTTAATAAAAATAATTATAATTATAATTACTGTTAATATCTAGCTAGGGATAGTTATAATTATTAAATACCTAAAAGCGGGCTTTAAAGTCCTAGCTATAATAATAAAAAAAAGATTTTTAGATAGTATTATAAAAAGAAAAGAAAAGTACTATACTCGCCTTTAAACGCGCTATATACGGCCTATAGTTCTGCCTATAATAACTAGATTTTTATTTTATAGTTATTATCCCGCTGTTATTACTACGATAGCCTAATAAATTATTAATTAAGTTATTACTTTACTAGCTATAAAATTTAAAAAACTTTATATTTAATAGGCCTTAAGTTATAGCGCTTTTATTTTTACCTATTTTTATATTAAGTAAGGATATAGCGTATACTAAGTGGATATAGCTCCTACAGATAAACGTAAAGAAATAAGTAATAAATATAGTATATACCTTTTTAAAAAAGCAATAAATATTAAAAGTCCTATAACGTTTTAATTATTTAAGATAATTAAGTAATTACGTAAAATAAATATATATTATACTATAAACTAAATATTAATAATATATAATTAAAGTAGTAATAAGTAAGTATAATTTATTAGTAAAATTATTATAGTATTAAAAAAGATTATATAATACTAATACCTAACTATTATTAAAAGCTATAATAACCTACTTCTTAGCTTAAATCGGCGTTTTTTTTAAATAGTATCCCTATTAGTAGTAGTTATAAATTTTTTACTTTTTATACTCTTACTACTAATAGTTACTTTTTTAAGTTATTTAAGACTTTTAAAAGCTTTTTTAGACTACTATTTACTAAAAAAAGTAAGTTTTTTATTATAAGTTAGTTAGGTGCACGATATTATAAAAGTAAAGTAGATAATTAAACGTATATTAAGCTATTATAATTATATATAATAATAAAAAGTAAGTAGTTATATTAATAGTAAAGTAGGTAAAGGTAATAATTAAGTATATATACGTAATTAGGCTAGTAGTGTATAGGCTCTACTAGCGTTATTACCTAATTATATATAAACTACTTTTTAGATTAGGCTAGTATTTTTTACTTTTACTATTCTATTATACTATATCTTATACCTAACTTATATATTATTATATACTTTTATTATATTAGTATACTATATTATAGATTCTATTAAGTAAGAAATTTTTAATTATATAAATAGACTACTACTGTCTTATAAAATTAAAATTCTACTAAATTTTAAGTATAATAAGTAGAATGAACTTACTAGGGTAATTAATATAGTTATTTATAATAGTATTTTTAACTAGTATAGGATTTTACTTATAAAGTGGATAAAATTAATAAAATATTTAAAATATATAGTATAGATAGCTTATAAAAAAATTACCTAATAAATCTATAAGTACTATTTAAGGGCTAACTAAGCTTAAGCACTCGCGTTATAGTATAAAGAGATTAATTAAATATAAAAAATATAAAAAAGAACGTCTTAAAAAAGGCTATTACAGTAAATTATTTAGTAAAATCTTAATTTATAAGAAAACTAAAAACGACTAAATAAGATATCTAAAAAAAAATGTAGTTAGAGTAATGTTTAAGAAGTTTAAGAAAAAGAGGTTTTATAAAAAAATATAGCTATATAAAATACTACTAGGCGTATTAGTAATAAAAGTAAAGACGTTCTAAGTGCAAAGCTTATAAAGTAATAAGTAAAAAATAATAAAGCCTCTATAGAAATACTAAGTAGTTAATATTTAAAAATATTAGGGGGGGCCTATATATATAGGTATATTTAGTGCGTAGGCTAGATAGGTAGGCTAGTAAATAGGCGTGCTTAGTTTTATAGTTATTTTTATAGGTAAGAAAGGATTTATAATTATAAATAAAAATATTAACTATTATTAAACGCTATACTACCCGTATAGGCGAAGCGAAAAGTAATAAGAATAAATATAATATCTATTTTATATAAAAATAAAGTTAAAAGAGTAACCGATAGGTTACTATAGTAGTTATTAATAGTTTTATTAAAAATATAATAATTTTAGATTTTATTATATAAATTATTAATTGCTTAATAATATATTAGTAAAAGTTATATATATATTGTTTATTTAAAATTAAATTATATTATAAAATTATATTTAATTTTAATTAATTCTAGAAAATTTTAAAATATTAAAAAACCAATGTTTACTAATATAGTAATCTAATTAAGAAATTATTAATAGTATTATATATTTATATATTAATTAAATAAAAAGTGTGGCTGTAGTGGCTCGAGGTAATCTAAAAGGGCGTTTAAAAAAGGAGTATTTGTATACCTTTATTAACAGTATTATAATTATATACTATATATATTTAGTTTATAATATACTGTATATTTATTATAATTAATTATTAGATAATATTAAATACTTAAAAAATTATAATATATTTTATTTCTATTTATTTATTAGAATAGTATATACTATTTTTAATACTTAATATTATATACTAAATTATAATTATTTTGTACTTATTATTATACATATATTTATTATAATAATTACTAATTTATTAAATTTTTTTTACATTATTATACTTCTTCTTCTCTTACTTATTATTTTTATTACTTAAATTATATAATTTATTAGTCTTAGAAGTTATATTATTATTATTAAAATACTCTTTTTTACGCTTCCTATAGTAATTAGGATATATATATAATAAAATAATAGATTAAACTTACTTTTAATTTAAAACTATTACTATTACTAGTTATTTTAATATTATATTTTTTATAAAACTATACTACTTTATTTTAGTAACTATATTTTTAAATATATTTAATTTGAGTTTTACTAATCTCTGTAAATATATATATTATATAATCTTCTATATAATACTACTTAAACTATATATATTAATTACTATATAACTTTTAGTTTTTTTATTTAAACTATATATATTAATTTAAAAAATCTTTTTTAAAGACTTTATATACTATTTTATAAGTTCGAGTTACCTACTAACCTAAAATAAACACATTTTTTTAAAATCCTTATACACGCTTATTTTTTTAACTATATCTAGAAAAATAACTTTTTTTAGTCTATACCTTTTTTAGACTAGTGTCTCGACGCTACACTTTACCTCTTTTTATATTATACTATCTATTATTAACTGTTACTATAAAATATTTTAATTTTTTAAGAATACCTATATACTTTATTTATAACTACTTAGTTATACTATATTAATATAACACTATAATAATTTTTTTTTTTTTTTTTTTTTTTTTTTTTTTTTTTATATTTTTTTTTTTTTTTTTTTTTTTTTTTTTTTTTATTTTTATTTTTTTTTTTTTTTTTTTTTTTTATTTTAAAATTTTTTTAAATTATTTTTTTTTTTTTTTTTTTTTTTTTTTTTTTTTTTTTAAATAAGCCTTTATACTAAGGCTACCTAACTATTTAAGGAAAGTATTTTATTTCCTAAATAAACTAGAACCGGCTCTTTAACTTCTAAACTAATATATAGGTTTATTACTAAATATAGTTATATTAAACTACTAATTTATTACCTAATTAGGCCTAGTTCGCCACGCTTAGCCTATTTAGGAATAGATTTTTATCTCGTCTAACTTTAGATAGTAATTTAACCTAAAATACTTTTAAATATAACGCGTTCTACGTAGAGATTTCGGCTTTTTTATTGTTTTATATTAATTTCTTAGCGGTGTCTTATACTTTTAAAAACTCTACTTTTTACTAATAAAGTAAACGCATTTAAAGAATACTATAATAAGAAGAGGAATTAAACCTCTAATATAAGGAAGATATTAAGAATTTAAAGAATTTTTAAGGAATTTAATATATTTTTAGATACTTACCTACTATACTACCCTACTACTATAGTAGTTATTATTAAAGCTTTTTTTATATATTTTAAATTTAATTAATTTTTTTATACTACAGCGTAAATATTTAAGCTTAGCTAGCTCTTAAATAGTACTTATAGATTAATTAAATAATTTTTATATAAATTACTTATATCGTGTATATTAAAAATATTATTAATTTTACTTATTTTATAAGTAAAATCTTATACTAATTAATAAATATTATTATTATATAAAGAGAGGTAAATTATAGCGTCAGAGACACTAGTCTAAAAAAGGTATATAAATATAATTATAAATAATTATATTAATTTATCTAGTATACTTAATTTACTTATTACGTTTAAAATCTAATAAATCTTTAATTTTATAAAATAGTAATAGTTTATCTATATATAAAAATTTTTTTTATTTAATAGAATCTACAACATAATATACTAATATAATAAAAATATATAATAATTTATAAATTAAATATAATCTAGAGTATATATTATAACGATAATTTTATAAACTAAAATAAAAATATTATTTATAATTTTTATATATGCTTTTTTTTAACTATATCTAAAAAAATAACTTTTTTAACTTATATGGTTTTTACACTAGTATTTTAATACTATATATTATCTCTTTTTATATAATAAAGAGTATAGTAAAATAGTAAAAATAAAAAATACTAGCTTAATTTAAATAATAACTTATATATAATTAAGTAATAGTACTAGTATAGTAGTAATTTATATACTACTAGTAGTCTAATTTTATATATATACTTAATTATTACTCTTATCTATTTTATTACTAACTTACTTACTTTTTATTATTATATATAATTATAACAGCGTAATATATAGTTATTTATTTATTTTACTTTTATAATATTACCTATATATTATAATTATAATAAAGTAGTTACTTATAAATAATAATTTAATAAAGTTTATAGAACTTTTAAATTATTTAAAAATATAACTACTAGTAGAAGAGGTAAAAAATAATAATAAATAATTTATAAAAATTACTACTATAAATACTATAAAGCAATATAATACTAATTTAAACTAAAAAAATAAGTTATTATAGCTTTTAATAATAGTTAAGTATTAATATTATATAGTTATTACTTTTTGTAAAATTTTATATTAATATATATTAATAAATAGATTAAAGTTAAATTAAAGTTAAATTAACTTATATAAAACTCTAATTTAATTATACTTTTAATTTATTTTTTTTTATACTAGTATAGATTAAAGTTAAATTAGGATTATATAGACTAGGTATTAGAGTTAAATAAAAATTATATAAATTATAAATTAAAATTATTTATTTAAAGTATATATTATAATTAGTTATTAGAGTCTATTATATATACATTTGTATATTATTCGAACAAAGTAGTGTGGCTATAGTGGCTTAGGGCGACTAAAAGGGGTTTTAAAAAAGGAGGAGTATATATATACCTTTATTAGTTTATTATAATTTATAAAATAAATAATTATATTTAAACTATAATATAATTTGTTCATTATTTACGCTATACTCTATACTAAATTAAATATTTAAAAATTTTAATTATATTTTTATAGATACCTTATTACTAACTAAGTATTTTTAGTTTAAAATATAATTCTCTTAGTATAAATATTATTTATATTATAGTTTATAATGATTAGTATATAGTAAATAATATAGTATAAATTTTTATACTTTTAAAATATTTAATTAGAACACCTTTTAAAGCCTTTTATATAGTCTATATATTTGTATATTAATCGAACAAATAGTGTGGCTGTGGTGGCTCGGGGCGACCAAAAGGGGTTTCAAAAAAGGAGGAGTATGTGCATGCCTTCATGCATATAGTCTATAATATAAAAAACTAAAATTAAAATTTTTTATTTACAAATTTTATATTAGTAAACTAGTTTCCTACTAATTGTATTTAATGTTATAAAAAGTAATTAATATTTTACTATTATTAAAAGCTATAAAAGTTTATTTTTTAGTCCAAATTAGTATTTTTAGGATATTTTTATTAATAATTTTTATAAATTGTTTACTATGTTTTTTACCTATATTACTAGTAGTTATTTTATTAAGTTATTTATAACTTCTAAAAGCTTTTTTAGACTATTATTTACTAAAAAGCTCTTTATTATAATTTAGAAAGATACTTAATATTATAAAAATAAAATAAATACTTAAACTATATATTAGACTATTATAATTATATAAAATAATAAAAAGTGGTTCGTTAGATTAGTAATAAAATAAGTACAAGTAATAATTAAGTATTTATAAAAAATTTAATTAATAATAGTAATGGGTTACTACTAGTACTATAACATAATTAAATATAAACTATTTTTTAAATTAAACTAGTATTTTTTTATATTTAATTTATACGTTAATATATACTATTTTTATATTACTATACTATTTTAGTAATTCTATTTAGTAAATAATTTTTAATTATATAAATAGACTACTACCGTTTTATAAAATTAAAATTTTACTAAATTTTAACTATAAGAAGTAAAATAAGCTTACTAAAGTAATTAATATAATTAATTATAATAGTATTTTCTATTTAGTATAGAGTTTTACTTATAAAACAAATAAAATTAATATAATAATTAGAATACGCAGTATAGGCGGCTTATAAAAAAGTTATTTAATATATTTATAAGTATTATTTAAGGGCTAGCTAAGCTTAAGCGCTTACGCTATAGTATAAAAATATTAATTAAATATAAAAAATATAAAAAATCTTTTTTTAAAAAAGCTACTATAATAAATTATTTAGTAAAATTCTAATTAATAAAAAAGCTTAAGGCAACTAAATATAATATTAGAAATAATAATAGTAAAAGTAGAACTTAATAAACTTAAAAAAAAGTTTTATAATAAAAAGTGTAGTAAGTTATTATAGCTAATTGCTATAGTTTTATACTAATATAGTATAACTAAGTAGTTATAAATAAAACTTAAATATATTTTTAAAAATTTTTCGACACATTAAGTATAAAGGTATATATATACTCCTTCTTTTTTAAAACCCCTTTTAGTCGCCTACACAGCCACCGCAGCCACACTATTTATTCGATTAGTATACAAATATATATATATATATATTTAAAAAAATAGAAGTATATTATATTAGAAGTTAATAATAAGTAATATATAAAAGCTTTAAAAATTATTTTTACACTAATATAAGTAGTTATAATAGAAAAAATAAAAAGTAATATAATAACTAATATATATAATATAAATAATACTCTATAAAAAATTATACAAAAGATATATTTAGAGAAATTATTAATATTATAAATAAATATATTTAAAAGTAAAAATACTAAAAATAAATAATATACTTTTATAATAAATATAATATTAAAAAAGCTAGTAATAATAATAGTTTAAAATTAAAACTAAGTTTATTATTTTATTTTATTATATATACATACTAATTACTATAGAAAGTATACGTAAATATTTATAAAAGAGTTTTTTAGTAATAGTACTATAACTTTTAAAACTAATGAACTATATATTTTACGTAATAAAAGTAATAAGTATAAAAAGAATATTAATAATAATTTAATAATTAATAAGTACTATAAGTGGCTTAGTAATAAATATAAAATAAAAAATAATAATTATAGTTATTAGTAAAATAATAGACAGAGAATTAACTATAGTTTAAAAAGAATAAATAGAATAGCGCTTTTAAAATAATATAAAAGAATTTTACTAAGAATAATATATAAGTAAAAATTATTAAATAGTATTATTATATTTAAATAATTAATATATACCCTAATATTAGCGCGCTGTTAATAACTTCAAATTATAAAACTATACCTAAAAGCTTTATTATAAAATTATTAAAATTTAAATTTTTTTAAAATTATATAAAGTTTTATATATTTATATTAAATAATATTATAGTTATTATTATACTATATTAATTATTATATTACTTTTTATTATTAAAATTAAAGTTTTATTTTTAACTTTAATATTTTATAAGTATATACTTACTAAATATTATTTAATTTTCTATTCCGGTCTCAACAGAGACCTAAAAATTTTAAAATTATAATAAAATAATTAATATAGAATATTCTATTTTATTTAGTTATTTACTAAGCTATTTATTTATATTCTCCTATACTAGCTATTTATTATCTTTTCTTTAGAAACCCCTCTTCGCTTACTTCTAAATATTTTCTATAATATTAAGCTATAGCTCTTCTCTATATACTAGTAACTTTTACTTTATATTATTTTAATTAAAATTATATACGCCTTCTACGTCTTAAACTATTACTTATAACGCCTCTATTTATTTATTAAAGAACTATACTATTTTTATACTCTAGCGCCCTATAGTTACTAGTATTAGTATTATTATTACTAGTACTATAGTTATTAGCGCCTTTTTTTTATAACTTATTTTTATTAATTAACTATTTTATATAGTAGTAGAGCTATAGTAATTTTAGTATTTTTTTTTATTTAGCAGCGCCTATAAGCGGCGGATTTTTAGCTTACTCTTTATCTACCTAAATAGCTTTTTCTTAGCTAGATCTAGCAACTTTATGCCTATAAGTATAAAATTATTTTATATAAGTATTAACTTTTACGGGTTACCCGTAAAAATAAATAGTAGTATATTAATTATATTAAATATATTTAATACTTTACGTTTCTTGTTTATTTAGTTTAATTTAAAAGCTTAGAGTATTTAACGTGCTTTATAGTTTAGGCTAAAGTAAATTTAGTATATATATTTTACTAAAATTATATTTTTTAATATACTAAAAGCGCGTATTTTAGTTATAAAGTAGTAGTATATTACTATTAATAAATAGTATTTTAGACGCTGCGACGTATATTATAATTATAATATATTAATATTTTTTCTTTTATAAATTCCTGCTTAGTATTAGTTTATAATAGTAAATATAATATTTTTCGACACATTAAGTATAAAGGTATATATATACTCCTCCTTTTTTAAAACCCCTTTTAGTCGCCCCGAGCTACCACAGCTACACTTTTTATTTAATTAGTATACAAATATAAAATATATATAATAGTAAATATACTAGTCTAAGTTACTATATAGAGTAATAAATTACACTAAGCTGCGATACTATTAAGTATTATTAAATAGTTATTACGTGCCTGTTTTAGCACAATATCTTTCTTAATTAAACTTAATATAATATTTTTAAGAACCGGTTATTAGGTCTTATAGTATATATAATACTTTTCTTCCTAATAAGGTAGTTACTAATAGCAACTTTATTATAAAAAAAAAATTTTTTTTATTAAAATTATTATATATTAGTATCTTATAAAATTATTTATATAGAATAAATATAAATTAATTATTATTTAATATATAATAATAATTAGTATAAATAGTATATACTTTTTTAAAAAGTATATAAGAATTAAATATAGTATAATTTTTATATTATTTAATATTATTTAATAATTAATATATATAAATATGTAGTGTATTATAAACTAAATATTTTTAGTATAAAATTAGAATACTCTTAATAATTTATTAATAAAATTATTATATTATATAAATTTATTTTTCTACAAAATATTAATATATAATAATAATATAAGGAATTTAAAAAGTATCTAGTAAGTATAAATATATAGACCTTTAAAGTTAAAAAAAAAATTTAGTTTTATTAATAAAAGTAATATACTAATTAATATAGTATATTAATAACTAAAATATTATATTATATATATATATATAAAGTATCTTTAATTCTAAAAAATTTTAATTTAAAAAAATCTTATAATAAAATTATATAAGAAAAACTTTTATATAGAGCGTAATAGTCTTAAATTATTAGTAAAGTACTAATATTAGAGTATATATTAACTATTTCTGCGTACTAACTATCTTATTATGGTATATAAAACACGGGCTAGCCGGAATTTATTATAACTAATAATAATAATTTATAAGGTTACTTAAATTTTACTAACATATAGGCCGCTACTAGTACTTATATCTATATTAATATAATTTAATTAAATATATAGCTACTATATACTAAAAATAAAATATTTATTTAAACTTTTACTTAGTGTTTTACTAACCCTCTACTATTATATAAAAGTATAATATTTAAAAACTTAAGAGATACTATATTATATACTTAGTTTTAACGAAATTAACTAGTTAAGTCCTTTTTTAAATTATAGCTAAATACTTTCGCGAATTACTAAAAATTAAATCTAGCTACTAATTACTAAAAGTATTATATTTATTTAAAATAATTGCCTACAGAGCATTAAAGAAAAAAAATTAACTTAATTAAATTTTTAACTGTGTATATTAAGTAAAAAAAAAAAAAAAAAAAAAAAAAAAAAAAAAAAAAAAAAAAAAAAATAAAAAAAAAAAAAAAAAAAAAAAAAAAAAAAAAATTAAAATATTTTTAATATTTTTTTTTATATATTATTTTTTTAATATAATTAATAATTAATAATATAATATTAATATAAAAAATTTTTTAAATATAAAAAAAATTATTTCATAATAAAAAAAAAATAAAATATAAAAAAAAATTAAAAAAATATATAAATTTTATAAAAAAAATTTCAAAAAAAAAAAAAAAAAAAAAAATAAAATTAAAAAAAATTTTAAATAAAAAAAAAAAAAAAAAAAAAAAAAAAAAAAAAAAAAAAAAAAAAAAAAAAAAAGAGGTACTATTTACGTAGAATAAGTAATAAAATATAACTAAGTAGGCTAAAGACCCTATAAATATTATTTTATACTAGAGTTTTTATACTTACTTTAATTAAGTATAAAACTAATTTAGAGAAGCTACGAATTATATAAATAGCTACTTATATATATTTTAGTTTAACTATAATTATATTCTTTAATATTTATTAGTAAACAGTATTAGGTTTAAATAATATATTAGGACTAAGTATCTTATAAACTGCTTAAATATCTAGTTTTATAGAGGTATATAAGTTTCTATTTATAAATAATAATTTATACCTTATACTCTTTCTTTTTAATTTTAAAATAATAATACGCCTATACGAGTTCTATTATATTTTACTCTAATTTTTAAAAAGAAACTTATACGAGTCGTAGTTAATAATAAGTAGTCTTTTTAAATAGTTAAACAACTATTATTATAATACTTTATTTAATTCTCTTAACTAGACGCTATTATAATTAGTTATTATAAATTTAGGCTAATATTTTAGAGTTAGTTTTAATAAGCTAAAGTATATATTTTTAATAACCTTAACTAAATAACTAAAATTTTAATTATAGTAGACATATAGTCTATATTTAATTACTTTAGTTTTTTTACTATTAAGGTATATTATATTAATAGTAACTAGTAACTTTAAGAAAAGTTACTTAATTTTATTCTAATATATAATAAGTATACTAGTATTTCTATAGTAAAAGATATATTATAAGTATTATTAAAAATAAATACTAAATTACGCCTCTTAGCCATTACTTATAATAATACTAGTAATAATAATACGCTTACTTATACTATTTAAGAAAAGCTAATTAATAAAAGGATTTTTTTAGTATTTATAAGAGAATACTATACTATATTTAGCTTATATTATTAATCTTATTATCTAAAATATTTTTAAGTATTTTAAGCTAGCAGTGTTACCTGTAGTTAAAAATATAAAAATATTATAAAAATAATATATTTAAAAGATAAAAGCGTAGGCGTCTATTCTAAACTTTCTTTAAAAAGCATATACACTTTTATTATATATATTTATTATATACTAAGTAATTACTAGATTTAGACTATCTATATTACTATTAACGTATTATTATAATATTACGAGCGTTTTATCGCTATATAATAATATTTACTATTTAAGAAACAGCTATATATTATCCGTAATATTAAAATATAATAAAATATAATATTAAATATATATATATAGGTACTTAAAATATAGAAATATATTACTAAATAACTAAAATAAGAAATTATATTTAAAATAACTGTTAGGGCAGCTAATAGTAATATAGCTAAAACATACTTTTAGAATTTTAAGTAACTTAGACTATTCTCTATAAAGTAATACTACTTTAAACTACTTACTAAAATACTAAAATATTTTAAAAATATTATAAATTTTATAAGTACAACCTAAACATTTTAAAATTAATATATTTAGTTTATATATAACTATCTTTTTAATTTCTTAAATAAGATAATAGTTAAGTTAGATAATAAGAACCTAAAATATAAAAAAAATATTTAGTAGTTAAAAATAGTATAATCTATAACTAAAAATAGTTATACTAAATTAAGTAAATACTATTTAAAAATAAATATAGAGTAAAAGTTTTTATTTTACTATATAACTATTTTTAATTTAATATAAAAGCTTACGGTATACAAGATATAATTATTATAAATATTTATTATAATAGGACTCTAACTACTAGTCTAAAATATAGGGGGGTGACAAAAAAAAGAGTTAATTAAAAAAAATACCTTTTTTAAAATAATATATCTTATTAATTAGTAAGCCTAAAAATGCGAGAAAAATAGCGTTTTAAAGAGCAAGACTAGCAGAATCTATTTACCCTACTAGAGCCTGCTTACTAAGGGGTTTAGGGGTTAAAAAAAATTAGTAAATATAAAAAATTTTTAGTACCCTACTTTAAGTTAGTATAACTTTTTATTTAAGGTGTAAAATTAGTTTATTTTTATATATATAAAAATAGACACTAAGTTTTATTAGTATATTAAGTATTTTTATATATTTATATATTAATTATATAATTATATATAAAAGTCACTTTTTTATATTTTTAATAATAAACTAGTAAATAATAAATTACTAATACTTAGTATAGTAGTTTTTAGTTTCCATAACTGCCTTATAACGATTAGGAAGAAATAAAATATAGTTATTAATAACTTCTTATAGTATATTATTCTACTCTTATATAATAACTCTTTTAAAGGCCTCTATACTTTATATACTAAATCTTATACCTAAATTAGCCTCTTTATTATTATTTAGCCCTTATTTTAAATAACTCTATATATTTTCTATAGGGGCTAAATTAGGACTATAGGCTAGATAAGAAAATAGTATAATTTTATTATTTTAAAACTAGTTTAAAACGTCCGTTGTTTTATAAATAAAGATAATATTTTATTATAATTACTAACCTAAATTAATATTAATATAAACTTTATAATTATAATATAATATAATAATATATATATATATATATTATTATATTAATAATAAAAGGGGTAAAAATAAGTTATATAACTTACCCCTTTTTATTAAGAGTTTAATTTTAGGTATAAGGACTTTATTTATATAATTCTTACTAGTAAAAAAATGTTAGGAGTTAGGGTAGAGTAGTAATATAGTATAATATATAAGATAAATTAGGTATATATTATTTATAAAAGTAAGAAGATAAATTACTGCTAAGCTAAAGCCCCGTAGTATAGACTATATATTTTTTATTATATAAGTACGCTCCTATTTAGAGTAGAAATACTTAAATTATAAAATAAAGGCATGCACATACTCCTCCTTTTTTGAAACCCCTTTTGGTCGCCCCGAGTCACCACAGCCACACTATTTGTTCGATTAATATATAAATATTAAATTATAATATTATTCCCTTTTTAGAACTGCTCTTAGCCTAAAAATAAATAATATAAAAGCGTATAACTTAAGTATATTTATTTAGTACCTTTTAAACTATTTTAGTATAACTATATTAAATATTAAGGTTAAGTACTTTTTTTAAAGCTTTTTTCTACAAGTCGCTATTTAGTAATATTTAGTAATATTTATTTTTTACTATTCCTATTAGATATAGTTAATTATATAATAAGCTAATTAATAATATTATTTTATTAGCGCTAGCGTCTTAGCGCCTTTAATTATAAAATTAGGCTTTAGGGACCTTCGCTCCTACTTTTTACTTTAACTTTAACCTTTTTTTTTAAAAGTAAGTATTTTATATAAGGCGTAAAGTAATAGAATTTAGTATTAATAATACTATATAATTATTTTAAATTATAATTAGCCCTTCTCTATTATATTTTAAGCTATTTTATTAAGTTTTAGTCTATACTACTATAATACCTTTTAAGTATTATACTCTTAAAAATTTCTGTGTTAAGTTAACAAAAAAAAATAAATAGTAGATAGAATTACCTTATATTAGTTATATTAGAGTTATAATAAAACATAGTATCCTAAATAGTAAATATTAATACTTAATAAACTTTAATATAAATAAGGAAAAATTATTTATATATAACGGCTACTAAATAAAGACTTACCTTACTTATTTTAATAAAAACGTTATTTATTATATAGTAAGTACTAGTTTAGTACTATTTAGCGCTATATAATATTAATTATATTAATTAGCTACTATATAATAAGCTCTAGTATTTAAAGTAATTCAAAACTACTATTAGTAAGGCTTTAGCTAATAATAAAAATAATTATTTTTATTTAGGCTAAAAGGCGTCCAATAAACGCCGTACGAGGTATAAAACTAATTTTATAAAATATAAATATTAGGTTATAAATTTATACTATATTAAGTACCCTATAGTTTTTTAGGAAGGCTAATTTTAGTATATAGCTAAGCCTATTACTTTTATACCTTTTAATATAACTAAGACGCGTAAGAAAATCTAAAATAATAAAAAAAAATTAATAAAAAAGTAAAGTTAATCTATAAGCGTATTATAGTAGACTTAATAAAGTAAGTAAATAGTTTATAAAAATTTAGGATAATTTAGCACTAATTATTATATAGCAGTAATTTTAGATTCTTTAATAAATTTTATATATATAATAGCGCTCTTTACCTTTTAGATAAGTATATAAAGTCTAGTATCTTTTTTTATAGTTATAACTATTTAAATTAGACTTTTAAAAAGAAGCAAAAGCGTACTAAAACTAAAAATAATTTTAATAACTCCTAATTAAGTTTTAAAAAGAGTAATAAGGGCGTAAGTATTTTTTATAGTAGTATAATAGCGTAGTTTAGGCTAATTTAGTATTATTTAGTATACTTAATTACTAATATATTTTTTAAAAGCTTAGTACTCCCTATATAATAGTTTTAACTAGCTTAAAAATTAAATAAAACTATTAAACTATTAATTATACTATTTAGTTTTAGACTTAAGTTTAGTCTTTTATACTATTTTTTTTAATAACTTCTTTCTACCGTAGTAACTAACGCGCTTTTTAAATTTTTAGTTTTACTAGTTTAGGTTTTATTTTTATTAATAGTAATAAGTATAAGAAAGTTATATACTTTAACTATTAATTTAGTACTAATTATTATACTAAAAGTAAAGTAATTAACTTTACTAAAAATTATAACTATTAGAGGCTTTTATTCCCTAGTAACTTTTTTTTAAAAAATAGGTAATAGGAAGTAATACTTTAGTAAATTTTAGATAGGTAGTTAAATAAGTTTATAGTTTTTTAAATCCTTATAGTTATTACTATAATAGTTAAACTTTTAATATAGTAATTTAGGCTAGATAATACTAATTTATAATAGTTATAGTTTTTATTTTACTATAGTATATTTATATATCTTTTATAATTCTTTTATTATACTATTAAACTACTTTAATTTTTAATAGGGCTATTTACGTTACTAAACTTTTTATAAAAGATACGTATAAAATTATAAAAGTAAAAAATAATAATTTTATTTTAAATAGAGAATATAGCCCTAAAATAGTTTAAAATAAACTATTTATTTAGGCTAAAGGCCTTTTTAGATTAATTTAGCACTTATAACTACTAAAAAAAAAAAAAATCTTCTAACTTTTTTAAAGTCTATATAGAATTACTTTAAGCTATTTTTCTTTTTTTTAAAAGGCCCGCCCTAGTTTTATTATATTAGTATATTCTTAAATAAATTATTACTTTTTATAAAAGGTCTATCCTGCTTTTATATTATTTAGTCTAGTAAAATTATTCTAAATTTTTTTAAAGTAATTTTAAATTATTTTTTAAATTTTTTTAGCGCTTCTATACTAATTAAAACTTTTAGTTTTTAAGTATTCTCTTTATCTAAATAGTTTTACTATTTAATAAGATATTTTTATTAACTAGACTTATTATATTTACGGTCTATAATATATTCTATATTATATATATTATTACTAAATTAGCGTAATATATTAACTATTAGCTTTTACTTATATAGCAGTATACTTTAGAGTTAATATAATTTTAATAAAAAAGAATAAAAGACTAAATAAACTTATTTTAGGCTTACGAGTTTAATTTTATATATAGTAAGTAAACTACCTATATATTTAACTACTATACTAGAACCTAACTATTTTTAGTTAATTTTCTTACTTAGTTTTATAAATTATATATAATAGTTTAAAATCTAAACCTTACTTTTTATTTTTAGATTTAGTAGGAAGCGCTTTTTATTTTAAAATACTTTTTAATACTTTTATACTACTTTTAGTTTTCGTTTAGCTTTATTATAAATATTAATAAGTTTAGAGGCTAAGTAAAAAGCTTAAAAAATTTTTCTTTTACTTAATACTTATAAGGGTTAATTTAGCTCTTTTAGGCTGTATTTATAGTAGACTTAAAAGGGTATATATTTAGTAATAAAGTATTAACTATTATTATAAATAAATTTTATATAAGAGATCTATAATACTTAATTATTTTACTTTAGATAATAGAAGATATAAAGATACTATTTAAAAGTTTTATTTTATTATTTTATCTGCCTATCTATCTATAAGTAGAAGGTAGAAGATAAGATTCGTCTTAAGTTTAAATAGTAGTAAAAAGTATTCTAATATTTTACTTATATAAGTAGATCTCTATCTAATAATACTATTTTTAGGTTTTTATAAAGTCTTATAACTTTATAAATTTAGGACTAGACTAAGTTAATACTATTTTAATTTATTCTTACTAGCACGTAATAGACTATTTTAAAAAAACAGTTTATAATTACGAGAATTATATTATAGATACTTTTAGTAAAATAACTAAAGAATAAATTTATAATAAAATCTATAGTTACGTGTTGCTATAGTCTATTAAAAATAAAAAGTAAATAAAAGAGATTATATAATTTATATATTTTTAAATTAGCGCGCTAATAACGTTTATAATTATAAATATAATTAGTAATATTTTTAAATATACCTATTTATATATATTTACGCTGTACGCGCTTAAAAGTTTACTTTATACTAAAATACCCTAAAAGGGGACTATTATAGTATTCTATAATTATTTTTATTTTATTTTTAGGTATATAGGGCTGTATTAGCTCTATTAGTTTTAATTTAGCGTCTTTTAGACTATTTAGTTATAAATTATTATTATTATCTTTAAATAGATTTAACTTTTTATTTTTTAGGTCTATTAGGTACTCTAAAGTAGTTATTTTCTTTTTAAGTAAATCTTATAGTCTAAAGTTCTAAATTTCCTTTATAAGTTTTAAGTTACGTTTATAGTTTATTTATATATAAATTATTATTATAAAAACTATAATTCTATTAACTTTTATAGTAAAAAATTATAATAAATTTTTTATAGGTTCTGTAAAGGCTATATTACGTTTATACTTAGTTATTTTAGACTTTAGTATATAATTAAAATAGTAAAATAGAGTATCTACTAGATTTATTAATTTTATTTTATAGAATATATTAAAATTATACTTAAAAAGAAGTAGGTATAACTATATTTAATACAGTAATAGGGTTTTTATTTATATAAACTATTATAGATTATTATAATCTGTAAAAATTTTAAAATAAGTACTCTATAGGTATTATTTTTAGTACTTAATACTTTTTACGATAGTAAGAAGTTTTTTATTATATATATTATAATAGTACTACGCGCCGCCTAACTTTTTTAAATAAAAATTAATTAGTTACTACTAAAATAATCTATCCTCTTTAAGAACTAATTAATTTAAAATAGTACTAATAGCCTTATTAGAGGTATTAGTTTTAATTTAAGTCTATCTCTTATACTTAAAGTGCGAAAGTATTAGTACTTTAAAAAAAAATTTTTAAAATTTTTTAAAAGCTTTTTTACTAGTATTACCTATATTTATATAAATACTTTTTTTTTATAGCTAGCCTGCTTTTAGTGCTACCTAGCGCCTTTTAAATTAATTTAGTAAGTAGTAGGGCTAACTACAAAAATTAGTTTATAAATTTATAATTATAGTTTATAAAATTAATAAAAACGCGAATATCGCGTATATAGGTAGATTTAAGCTAATTTTAAATTATTTTAACTTAACTTAGGTCTATTAAGAGGTCTTTAAATAAAATAATAAAGCTAAAGTATTCTATAGATATAATATACTAAAAATATTTTTTTAAATTTAAGTAAAATTTTATTTTACGTAAACGCTGTAATACCTTTTTTATATAACTTTTATATTTTTTTTTAGTATCTAAAAAGATAAGTATATTATTAAGGTATATAATATAGGTTATATTAACTAATTTAGCTAGTATTTATAATATAAACTGTTAAAACTGCGTAGGTATATTTATTAAACTAAAAAGTATAACTATATACTTAAAATAGCTATATCTTATACGGAACGTAGTCTTCTATTTATTATTTTTTATAATATAAATATAATAATAAGCTTTTTATAAATTAAGCTTAGTATAAATCTATATTTTTATAAACTAGTTTAGTAACTTCGTAATTAGTAAAAAAGTATTATAATTTTTAATTATAATTTTATTAAGGCCTCTATAGTCTATATAAAGCTTAAGACCGCCTCCCTTCTTTTTTATAAAAAGGATAGAGGCTTTAACTAAAAATTTTAATTACTAAATCTACTTATACTTTAAATATTTTTTTATATACTTTCTAAAAACTTCTAATTTAGTAACTAAGAGATTATATATAAAATAATATAAAAAATTAGTACTAGACTTAAAATTAATTTTTAGATTATTTAATTTATAGTCTATAAGGATCTTAAAGTCTTTATTTAAAGCTAGATTTAAAAAATTAGAGTACCTAGGCAGTATAAAGTATTTCTTATATTTATTTAGTTTATTTTAAATTAAAATTTCTGTTAACCCTACTAAATATATATATATTTAAATAGTTAAATTACGTATAGTGCGCTTAAACTTTTTTATACTTTTAAGGGTAATTTTTTTAATAAAAATATTATTTTTTTTAGGGTTACCTCTAAAAAGAATTTTTTAAGTAGTAATATTTATCTTTAAATTTTCTTAGTTAAACTAAAGTAAGCCTAAAAAAATTTTATATTAAGAAAGATCCGTAACTATAAATAAAATTAGCTAAATTTAATTTTAACTATATAAGTTAGTTAGGTTTATTTTAGTAACTATAGTACTATAAATAGTTATATTAAAAATTATTTACTGCTTATACTAATAGTCTATTAAAAGTAATTACTTTTAAATCTATCTCTTTTACTAGTTTAGCGCTTATAAGATTTAAAGCGGACTCTAGGTCTATTAGAGCTTTAATATAGTTTTTATTTATAACTTTAGTTTTTAAAGTAACTATCCCCTTAAGTTAGTTATATAACTAGTTAAATAAACTACTAATATACTTAATTTTAGGTATTTTTAATAAATAGCTTATAATAGTTCTAATATAGGTAGTAAGTATTATAATTACTTTTATTTTTTCTGTTTTCTGTCTAAATTAATAACACAGCCTTTTTAATTACTTTTTAAAATTTAGGAGCTACTAACTTATCTTTATACTAGTAGTTAAAAGTATAGTAGTCTTTTTTATTATAATAGTAATAAATTAGCGTACTAGTAAAAAACTTTATTTTAGTTAATAGCCTATTAAACTAATTAGTACCTAACTATACCTATTAGTTCTACCTAAAATATTTTTAAAATTTAGTAAATTTCCCTATATTTTATATATTCTTTTTAGGTTTTTACGTTCTAAAATTACTAAAATTAGTTATTTTTTATATTAACTAAAAAAAATTAGTCTTCTTTTTTATTTTAGTAATAGTATTAATCTATTATTTTTTTAAAATTTATAGTCTAGCCTAAAGGTCTTTATTTAAGTAGTTTATAAAATTTTAGACCTATTAGGGTTCTTTACTAGCCTTAAATATATTTAGTTTTTCCTAAAAAGAGTAGATATAGTTTAAGAGTTTTATAAAAAACTATTTAAATAACTAAATAGTTTACTTAAGATTAATTTTAGTCTTATTAAACTATTATAGAAGTTCTTTAAAAGTATTTAGTATTTTAACTTTTATAAAATTTTAAGTCTTTTTTTATAGTAGATTAGTACTAAGTTTTAAAGTAATTTTAGCCTTCTAAGTAGTTTAAAAAGGATTATTAATATAAGTAATAGTAAATTTAACCTTTAAAATCTCTATTAAAAAATAGGTTAATAATTAGTAAAAATAGTATTTATAATTATTTTTTTAAAAGTTAAAGTTACGTCTATTTTTTTTATAGATATAAGGGGCCTTTAGTATTAGTAAATATATAGTTAAAATAAAAATTAAAGTAGTATAACTTTATAAAATAGTTAAGTTTTCTATAATTACGGCTTAGTCGCCTATATTAAAGTATTAGTAAATATTAAGTAGTTACTTTATTTTTTTCTTATCTTTAACCTATTAGAGCTAAGCGTATACTTTTTTAAAATTAGTACATATAAAAAGTTCTAATTAAAATAAAAATATTTAATTATAATAGTTAGCGGCCGTTTATACCCTTTTATATTTTAATAAGCCTAATAGAGGCATTTCTGCGGCTTATATAAAACTTTAAAAAATTTAAATATTAAAAATGCTAAGAAAGAGCTTAAGATTATTTTTAAGTTCTTTAGTAATTTTAGTATTTTATAAAATTAACGTATTACGCGTAACTAAGTAATAAAACTTTTTTAGAGCTATATTATACTAAATTACTCCTAAAGATAAAAGAGCAATTTAAATATTAGGAGTTAAAGTAAAATAGTAATATAGTATAATATATAAAATAAATTAAGTATATATTATTTATAAAAGTAAAAAAATAAATTACTATTAAGCTAAAGCCCTGCAGCGTAGACTATATATCCTTTATTATATAAGTATACTTTTATCTAGAGCAGAGATACCTAAATTGTAATAAAAAAGTAGAAGAATTAGGTATTTTAGTAAATACTAAATTACTTTTACCTTGTATCTAAATTATACCCTAAACTTATAGTTTAAGGTCTTATCCTATAATATAATTAATATAATTAATATTAAAAAACTAAAACTATAACTTAAAAGTATATAAAAAGTTATATATTTTAATAATTTAAAAAATTAAAATAACTTACTTCGTAATTAACTAATACCCAGTTCTTTTCTAACTCTATTATTATCTCTTTTTCTATAATATTATCTATTTTATTATCCCCTTTATATTGCTGACTTATTGGAAAATATTATTTTTTTTAAATTTATATTTTAAATATTTTTTATAGTCTCTTTAGTATATTTTAATCTTTTCTTAGCATTTTCTTTATTAATTATTAGTTTTTTTTTACTTATATTACTACTATAATCCTCCTCTTTTAAAATTCTTTATAAGGATCTTTTTAAGATATTTAGACTATTATCTATTAATAGTCTTTTAATTTTTTTTTTGGGCTTTTAGTTAAGTCTTTATTAATAACTCTTTTTTTTCTTTAAGTTACCTTAGAAACTCTACCCCTTTTAATTTTATTTATATTATTATTATATTTTTCTTTATTTTTCATACGTTGTATAGCGTAGTAAATAGTAGTAGAAGACTTTTTTAATATAGTAGTAATTAAACTAGGTAAATTATTTGCTTTTAAAAGAAGTTAAACTTTAGATTTAAGTTTTAAGAATTTTAGTGCTATTTTAAGGAAATAGGAGTTTAAGTTTATAAAAGTTAAAAGATATTATAATATACTATAATATTAATAATATATTACGTATATAGTGATTATATAAGTCTTAATAAAATTTTTATAATTAATATAATTTTATTATTAGATTACTAATATACTTCGAAAATCCAGTTACGTAACCTAAACTAGGCCTAAAAAGGTATAGTTAAAATTTTAGTTATATATATTTACTAAGTAAAGAGTTATAGGAACCTAAAAAAGGGGTTAAAAAAATTATTAGGTTTAAGTAATTTTAGTTATTCACCTATACCAAGTAAGTAGTAACTATAATAGTAATTAAACTCTACTAAATTTTGTCTTTAAAACGGTATTATTCACGTATTTTTAGCTTTATTATTTAATTTTATATAATTTTTTAAAAAAGATAACTTTTTAGATTAACCCTTTTTTGTGTTATTCCCCTGTAATATATAAAAATCCTACTAAAAATATACTTATTAAAAATAATTTTTTAGTTACCTTAATTACTATAATAATAATAGATATATAAATTATATACTAGCATTAAACTCCTTTACGCAATAACTATAAAGTAATAAATAGTTTTAGAAGTTTACTGCACTATTAAATAGTGTTTTAATTCTAAACTAGATATCTTTTATAACAGAAGCTAAAGAGGCTAGTAGTTAAAAATATTTAAAAAAAGCTTATTTAAGTACTACTTACGTAAAAATAACTAAAAATTTTAATATATTAAATTAGTAATAAGCGTATAAAAATATATTTCCCTAACTAGCTTAAAATATAAAAAAGTATATTTACTATACTAATTATATACGTTAGCATTAAGCGTATTTTCAAAATTATTAAGGACGTTATTAGTAATTAAAAATATTAACTTTTTATTTAAATAGTCTAGTAGATAATAATTTTTACTAATTTAATTTTTTAAGACACGGAAGAGTAAACTAGACTATAAGATATAATAATAAAAAAAAAATAATATAACTTTTTATAATAAAGTAAATAACTTACTTAATCTTTTAGCACTTTAGGAGCTTATTAAGGAGTATATAAAAAATATATATAATATAAATAAAGATTTAATAAAAATTACTAAAAATTATAAAAATAAATTACCTTTTCCCCTATAAAAGCGTTAAAAGTCTATATACTATTATAAGAGACTATAATTAATAATTATTATAATTTAACTTTTATAAGTATATAAACTAAACTAGAGTTTTATACTATATTTAACTTAATAATTTTTAAGAAAGAAACTCTAATAATCTTAATCTAACTCTAACCCCTAGTCTATATAATTTTAATTTAACTCTAACCCCTAGTTTATATAATTCTAATTTAACTTTAATCTATAGTTTATATAATTTTAATATAACCCTAAGTTTTAGTCTATATAATTTTAATTTAATTTTAACCTATTATCTGTGCGATTCTAACCTAACCCTAATCTAATACTAGATAACCTTAACCTATTTACTAGTGTATATATCTCTATACGCGCCTATTAAAACTACTACTAATACTACTAATTTAATATTTATAATTTTAACCGCTTCTCTTATTAATAAGTTAATTAACTTATTACGCTAGTACTTATTATTAAAAATAGCTATAATTTTATTATAATTAACTTCTCTAGCTACTAAATAAATAGGGTTAGCTATCTCTAAATAAATAAAATACCTATACTAGTAAGTATCTACTAGAGTCGTATCTTTATTACCTATAAAGTAGTAAAATACTATAAAAAAAACTTAAGTAACTATACTAAACGCCTTAAGATTAATTAAAATAAGTATTTTATTAATATTAGTATTAATAAGAGGAGGACTATACTATATAGAAGCTAGATATTTAAAAAATAATATTTTAGAGAATAATATCTTAATAAGTATTTTTTTTATAAATATTTAGCCGTGTTAACTATAAGAGAAGATAAAGGAAAATATATAGGTAGTAGTAATAGCTATACCCTATATATCTCTCCTTTAAAAAATACAGTTTTAGTCCTAAACTTTTTTAATTTAATATTTTTTTAGAGGGGCGCGCTAAGCGCGCTAGCCCGATTTAGTATAGCGCTATATCTTTTTTAACTTAACCTTACCTAACTTTTTTAATATATTAAGTATAAAGGTATATATATATTCCTTCTTTTTTAAAGCCCCTTTTAGTTGCATTAAGCTACTACAGTTACACTATTTATTTAATTAGTATATAAATATAAATATATAAATATAAATATATAAATATATAAATATATAATATATATAATAAAATAATATAATAAATTTCTATTTAATTTTAAGCTATTACTATTACTAGCTTCTTTAATATTATATTCTCTATAAAGGTATACTACTTATTTTTAGCTTCTTTACTTTTAAATATATTTAATTTTAGCTTTATTAATCCCTTTAGGTATATATTTTATATAATTTTTTATAGAGTACTATTTATACTATATATATAAGTTATTATATAACTTTTAGTATTTTTATTAGGGCTACTTATATTAGTTTAAAAGACTTTTTTAAGGCCTTTATATATCGTCTATTATTAATTTTTAAATTAATATTCTTTTATTTTTTTAAAAATACGTTTAAGTTTTGTCTATAGCTATTTAGTTATACTGTATTAATATAAGACTATAATAAATAACTATAATAACTTACTACTCTTTTTATTATAAAATCTTTTTTTAAGCTTTTTAATTTTTATTTTTACTACTTTTTTTTAGGCATTTTATCTAGTCGCTTTAAATTTTTTTGTAAATTAAGAGTTAACTAAACAATCTACTATAATAGCTTTTTTTAAGGCTTTTTTTTATATTTTTATATATAATTAATATTTTTATACTATAGTGTAAGCGTTAAGCTTAGCCAGCCCTTAAATAATACTTATAGATTTATTAAATAACTTTTTTATAAGCTATCTATACTATATATTCTACAAATTTTATTAATTTTATTTACTTTATAAGTAAAACTTTATACTAGTTAAAAAATACTTTTATAAATAACTATGTTAATTATTTTAGTAAACTTATTCTATTTAAAATCTAGTAAAATTTTATTTTCGCGAGGTAGTAGTAGTCTATTTATATAATTAAAAGCCTTTTACTTAATAAAATCTATAATACGGTATACTAATATAATAATAGTATATAATAATATATAGGTTAGGTATAAAGTAGAGTATAATTAAGTAGTAAGAATAAAAAATACTAGTCTAATGTAAAAAGTAGTTTATACGTAATTAGATAATAGTACTAGTAGTAGTCTATATACTACTACTAGTTTAATTTTCTATAAATACTTAATTATTACTTTTACTTATTTTACTACTAACTTAACTACCTACTTTTTATTATTATATATAATTATAACAGTCTAATATATATTTAATACTTTACTCTACCTTTGTAATATCGCGTATCTATCTAAATTATAATAAAATAGTTATCTATAAAATAGTTTCTAATAAATAGTAGTGTAAAAAAGCTCTTAAAAGTTTTAAGTAACTTAAAAAGATAACTACTAGTAGTAAAAATAAAAAAAAGTAATAAAAATTTTATAAGTACTATTAGTAGGAATATCTTAAAAAAATACTAATTTAAACTAAGAAGTAAGTTATTCTAGCTTTTAATAATAGTTAGGTATTAATATTATATAGCTATTACTCTCCGCGAGATTAAATACTATTAGTAAAAAACTAGTCTACTAATTAAAAATTATTTTTTACTTTACTAGTACCCGAAATTACTAATATAAAATTTACTAATAAAAATTACTAATTTTAATTTTTTATACTATAGGCTATATAAAAAGCTTATAAGGTTTTTTAGTTAAATATTTTAAAATTATAATAACCTATACTATATTATTTACTATATACTAACTATTATAAACTATAATATAAATTATATTTACGCTAAGAGGATTACTATTTAGGCTAAGAATTTTTAGTTAGCACTAAGGTATTTATAAAAGTATAGCTAGAATTTTAGGTTTTTAACTTTTTTAATTTAGTATAGAGTATAGTATAGATAATAAATAAACTATATTATAGCTTAAATATAACTATCTATTTTATAAATTATAATAGACTATAATAATTAACTGTAATATAAACTCTAATTAGAAAACTCTAATCTAAATTTTATAATTTAACCTTAACCTATAGTCTATATAATTTTTATTTAATTCTAATACTTAGTTTATATAACTCTAACTACGCTGGTAAATTTTACTAGTGTTGGGGTTAAGTTGCATTGGCCACCTAGGCGTATACGTAAGCAAGAACATTAAAGTAATTTTTAAAAAGTATATACTAACTTTTTAAATATAATCAATTATATAATTATATAATTTATAGCGTATAGGCTAAAGTTAAATTATAAATTATAAAAATAATACTTTTATTTATTAGATTCTACACAGTTTAAAATTTAAAGAGGTACCTAATTTAAATTTTAAATTATATATAATCTAGTAAATAAAAGTATTATTTTTATAATTTATAATTTAACTTTAGCCTATACGATATAAATTATATTATTATATTATTATAATAAGTTAGCTTTTAATTATTGCGTACACGGTTTAGTACCTAATAGAGTTCCCTTACTACGTTTATATCCCTGGATCGAGGTCTAGGCGTACTTTTACTTTTTAATTATATTATTATATAATTAATTATATTTAAAAAGTTAGTATATACTTTTTAAAAATTACTTTAATATTCTTACTTACGTATACGCCTAGGTGGCAAATACGACCTAACCCTAACCTAGGTTAAATTTACTAGCCTAACTCTAACCTAATCCTAATTTATATTAGTATTAAAAAAAATAGGTTAGGGGTATAATTAGGTTAGAGTTTTACGTAAGCTAACCTAATTTTAATTTAATTTAACCTATTTACTAGCGTACTCTATATAAACTCTAAAAGAGTTTTTTTTTTATATATATATAATAAAGTTACTATTAGTAACTACCTATATATTTATATACTAATCGAATAAAAGTGTAGCTGTGGTGGCTCGGGGCGACCAAAAGGGGTTTTAAAAAAAGAGGAGTATATATATGCCTTTATTAGTAACTACCTAATTAAGAAGAAAAGTGCTATATATATTATAGAACTTAATAACCGGCTTTTAAAAATACTACGCTAAGTCTAATTAGGAAAAGTAGCACTTACTAAAATAGGTATATAATAACTACTTAATAGTACTTAATAGTATTATAGCTTAGTATAATTTATTACCCTATAGTAACTTATACTTATATATCTACTATTATAACTAATACTAAATAGGCATTTATAAAAAAAAAAGAAAATATTATATTTATAGTACGTAGTATAATATATAAGATAATAGGTTTTATTAACTATAGTACTAGACTTCTGTATACCTAATAAATTATAAAATAGATAATCTGCTAGTAATATATATATAGACTTTTATAATATAAACTCTTATTGCGTATACTGTAAAAGATATATATTAAATAAATAAGTAAAAGAAATAATAAAGAAGTTAAAGTTAAGATAAGTAATCTAAAAACGTTAAAAAATTTACTTTTTTTTATTAGTAGTTATAGGCGCTAATATAGTCTAAAAGGACTCTTAATATAAATTAATACTTTATTTTAGACTGCTTTAGTGCTATATTCTCTATTTAAAATAATAATATTATTTTTTTATTTTTAAAGTTATATATATATATATTATAAAGAGGTTAGTAACGTAAATAGCTCTATTATAAGTTAAAATAGTTTAATAGTATAATAAAAACATATATTATATAAAGAGAAGTAAAGTGTAGCGTCAAGACACTAGTCTAAAAAAGGTATAAGCTAAAAAAAGTTATTCCCCTAGATACAGTTATAAAAATAAGCGTGTATAAAAATTATAAAAAATATTTTTATATTAAAAAACATATATAAGAAATATATAAGTATACTATAATAAAATAAAAACTATAATTATTAAAAATTAGTACTATTTAGACTAAATTATTATATTAAGAGCCTATTTACTATAGATATAACTAAAGATTTTCTAAACTCTCTATATAGAGAAAAGTGGATCTAAAAAATTATAAGTTTATTTAATTATTTACTAAAGAGTTATAAAAGTAACACTTTTTACTACTTATATTTTAAATAGAGTTACTAAAATATATAGATAACTAATAATTATAATTAGTAATAGTATAAACTATATTCTTTTTAAAATAATAATTAGTACTAAATATAGTATTAAAGTATATAATTTTTTTATTCTTATTAATAGGAGTAAAACTAATATTAGTAGAGTTAAAAGTCTAAAAAGTATTATAATTATAATTATAAATAAAAGTTAATAGAAAGACTACTATAAAGATCTAAAACTCAGTATAAAACTAAGTAATAGTATTAGTAGCTAAGTAGTTCTATTTAATTTCTAATCTAATTAGAGCTATTTTATAAAAAGTACTAAGCTTTTAAAGGGCGTATTAGTTATTAAATATACTTAAAAATACTAAATTAGTCTAAGGAACGCTATGATACTACTATAAAAAATAGTTACGTTCTCTTTATTTTTTTTAAGACTTAATTAAAAGTTATTAGAATTATTATTAATTTTAGTAAGCTTTTATTACTTATTTTAAGCTGTATTAAAATAACTATATTTATAAAAAAATACGCCGGATTTAGTATATTTATTAAAAAAGCAAAACGTACTACTATACGCCTAAAACTTTTTAAAGTAACTAATATTAGTATTATATAATAATTGGTGCTAAATTATTTTAAATTTTTATAAACTATTTACTTATACTAATAAATCTACTATAATTTACTCGTAAATAGACTTAATCTCTTAATTAGCTTACTATTATTTATTTTAGATTTTCTTTCGCGCTTTAGCCTCTTTAAAGACTTTAAAGTAATAAATTTAACTATTTAATATATCTAGCCCTCTTTAATATCCTTAGGATACGTAATATAGTTTAAGTTAGTAATCTAATTTTTATACTTAGTAAGTTAGACTTTATAAATTATATAGTACTATTTATAGGCTTTTTAACTTATAGTAAAACATTTATTTATATTAATAAGTAAAAGCTTACTAATAGTAGTCTTAAGTTACTTAAAATAATAAAATTAGTTATATAAAAACTAATTAGTATAATTAGTACTTTATAGTGTTTAATAATACTATATTAGTACTTATAGTACAGTAAGCTACGTTTTTTTAAATATAAAAAAGGTATATTTTATATTAATAATTTTTATAGACGTATAATTTTTATTAATAATTATTAATATCTATTATATACTATTAATTTTTAATTAAAATATCGTAGTTTTTTTTAACTTTAATATAGTTAATATATAGTACCTTAGTATATTAACTATTCTTATAAATTAATTAAATATAGAAATCTTTTAGTATTTTATATTTAAAAGATATTATAATAATGTATATTAAAATTAAAATAAAAGGACTAATTACATTAAAGTATACTTATATAATATAATTAGTACTAAATTCTACTACTTTATACCTTATATAAAATACTTATTTTTAAAAAAAAATTATTTAAACTAAAGTAAAAAATAAGAATAAAAATTCCTAAAGCCTAATTTTATAATTATATATACTAAGACGCTAGCGCTAATAAAAATAATATTATTAATTAATATATAATATAATTAATTATACTTAGCAAGAATAGTAAAGAATAGATAGTAATAAATACTTTTTTTTTTTAAATAAAGCTACGCTTTTAGCGTAGTACTTATATTTTTTTTAAAAAAAATAACTACTAGCTACTATAGGGATTCCTATAAAACAGCTCTATAATAATTTAAATATAATAATAGAAGACGTAGTATATAGTTATATATTAATATGTTATCTAAGAAAATAACTTATTTTAGCCTATACCTTTTTTAGACTAGTTTCTCGACGCTACACTTTACCTTTTTTATATAATATATTAATACGTATACTAAAAACATATTTACTAGCTATAATAACTTAAAATAGTAATATATAAATAAGTGTTATCTTTTAACTTAGTATATAGTATTTATTTATATATAAAAAAATAGTAGTAATAGCTCGCGCTATTACTAATATACTATAAAGTATTAATATACGCCGGCGTTCCCAGTACTATATATACAATAATAAAAAAATATAATAAGTAGTCTACTACGCTAGACAGCTGTATTAAATCTTTCTTTATAGATATTTTATATACTATATACTATATACCGTATATTATATATATATTTATATTTATATACTAATTAAACAAATAGTATGGCTGTAGTAGCTTAAAATAACCGTATATTATATTATAATATAGATAAATAACTCTATAAAAGTAATACTTATAGCGCTTTCTATGTAACCGAATCTATCCCTGTGCCGCTAATAGTATTCCTTTTACTAGACACCTTTAAAAGGCTCTAGAGTACCGCGGTAAGCCTCGGCCTGTGCGAGTAGTTGGGCAGTACGGAATAAACGATAAGTCTAATAACTATAAAGTAATAAATACTACACTAACCTAAAATAAAAATATTTTTTATAATTCTTATACACGCTTATTTTTTAACTATATCTAAGAGAATAACTTTTTTAGCCTATATCTTTTTTAGACTAGTGTCTCGATGCTACACTTTACCTTTTTATATAATAAATACTACTAAATAGTAACTTAGATAAAAAGATCTCTATAAAAATACCTAATCCTATTATTTATTACTATTATACTAATATAGTCTAAAAAGTACTAAATAGGTATATATAGGCTATATATATTTATATTACTTACTTTTAGTCTAAAAGTAATTTTAGAAGAGAAATAATATTATAATTTAAATATCTTTACTCTAAATAGAAGTATACTTATATAATAAAAAATATCTAGTCTATATTATAGGGCTTTAGCTAAGATGTAATATATTTCTCTTCTCTCTTAGATAATATATATTTAATTTATCTTATATATTATACTATATTACTACTCTACCCTAATTCCTAATAATAATATTAGGAGAGTATTAAATATAATTAGAGGTAGTAGACAAGTTAAAGAAAAGAAATTATTATATATATAATTAATTATAAAAGTAATTCCAATCCTCCTAAGTATAAGTATAAAAGACTAATTTATTTTTTTATATTTTATTTTTATTATACTTTACTTCGTCTACTAATAGTCCGTAAATTAATAACTATATTATAGTCTTATTATATAATTTAAAGTAATATATTATTATTTTATTTAATTTAAGTCTTTATACTATCTATTAAACTTTTTATTAAAATAATAATACTACTTAAAGATTAGTTAGTAAAGTATATTATATATATACTTAACTTATCTAATAGCCTTATAAGATAAAAAAGAAAAAGTATATCTACTATTTTTAGTACCTGCGTCGCTAAGAAATAAATAAAAATATATATCTACTATAAGTTAGTAACACTTACTAAATAATAATAAAATATATATTTACTTATTTAAAACTTAATTAAAAAGTGTTTTAAATTTTAAGTGTATATGTTTAAATTAAAAAGTAATAAGTATACTAAAATCTCGATTTAGGAGTATAAACGTAGTAAAATAATTTTATTAAATACTAATTTATATACGTAATAATTAAAAGCTAAGTAAAAGGTTAACTAAAAGAATAATATTTATTTAAATAATTATTTAATAGATAATAAGTATACTAAATAATTAATTATATAGTTATTAAACTAGTAGTCTATATATTAATAGGTATAGTATAAAATAGATAATATAATATAGTTACCTACGCGTATTATATAAAATATAAAAATAACTTATAAAATCTCTTCTATAATTTTTTTTATAAAAGTTACCTAATTAATAATATTTAAAATGTCCTTTTTATAGTTTATTCTTAATACTAATAATAATAGAAATCTATTATAAATAAATTTCTTATATAACCTTTTTAAAATTATTAATATAAAATAATATATATATATAAACTATAAATTGCTATAGTAAAAATTAAGAAGTAGGCCACGTAATAGCTTTATAAATAGATGCGCTTAAAGCGAAAGCGGTTTAGAATCCTCTCTAGATAATAATAATACACGTGCGCGAGGCAATCGTGCTAGTAAAAGTTAATAAATTTAATAAGATAATATTAAGGTTATTACCTAGAGGTATAAATTATAATTAATAAAATTAATTTACTATATATATATAGATTCTTTACCTGTCTACTATATACTTATTTATATCTTTTATTTCTATTTCCGCGATTATTATACTATTTAATAATAATAATTATTTTAGATATAGCTATACTGCTATTTTACTTAAAAAAGTAATATATTAATAAATAATTTTATAAATTTTATATTAATACTTTATTTAATCTAGGGTTCTTTAAAAAGAGTAAAAAGTAGTAGATTAAAGAGAATCTCTATAAGCGTATATATAAAACTAAAAAAAACTTTAAAAACTATTTTAAACTAAAAATTAGGCTTTTTATACTAGTCTAGCTACTATACTACTATTTAAGATTAGAATTTAATATAGGTAAGTAATTACCCCTTTTTTATAATAAATAACTAACCTTAATAGGACTTTTAGTATAGTATATTAAAAATAAACTACTTAAAATTAAAGAACTTCTTAAAAAAAACTATAAAAAATATTTTATAAAAGATCTATAAAACCCGTTTTATTATAAAATACTAATAAAGAAGAAAAACGCGTACTTTAACTTTTAAAAGGGGTAAAATATTTTAAAAAATAACTTACTACGATTTATAATTAGCGTGTTAGATATAAATAATAAAATTACTATATAAATTATTGTAGGAGAATTATTTAGTTTAGAATCCATCCCTCTTTCAATCCTGAAATTTTAGAATTTCTGGAGATCGTTCACGTGGTCTCGTCCTGATGTATAGCAAGTGCGAGGCAAAGGAGGAAGCGACTGCGCAGCGCGCAAAACAACGGACAACAGGCACGCGCACATCAGTCCCTCGGTCATCGTCGCAACACCCATCTCATTCATACCTCCCATATCACCTAGGCATCAAGTTCTAAGTTTCCTCGGCCAGCTTCACTCTAGTCGCCTCCCTCACTTTGGTTTCCCGTTCTCGCCGTCCCTATCTTGAAGCTGGTCGTTCCTTGTCACCTCGTTCTCCTTTACCATAAATCGCGCTTCTTCTGTCGCCAACATACCGTATCTGCTTCGAAGGCTTCTGTCTGCGCCCACCACATCTCGTAAGAGCAGCGGCACGTACCCCAACTTCGAAACCTGCGCCAGCCCTTTCTCGCATCGCCTGTCATGGCCGTGAAACCCGAGCAGCAACGGAAGAAAGTAGCCGCGGGAAGCCAGAACAAAGTACAGCCTGGGATTACGAGGAAGAAACTCCCATGGCTTGACGGGAAATCCACCATCACGTCTTCCCCGCTGGTCTCGTCCCCCGATCATGCTTCCACTCCCAAGCGCGAACAATCGATGTCGCCTATGTCGAGGCAGCCTACAGTGGCATCCATGGACATCGCGTCTGAACCACAAACTGAACCAAGTGGCGGTATGAAGAGAGCCAAACAATCCAAAGGGCGCCGCCCATCGTTAGTGCGGTCTGTACCTACTCCACCCGGTCCATCAGAGCCAAGGAAGCGACTTTCGATTGTGCACATAGAAGAACCGGATGTATTCGTGGATGCTCGGGCCAGAGCCGACAGCCTAGCACCAGTCCCGGATCATCTGGAGCGTGCGGAAACCCCAGACTCACTCCAGGCGCTCCATCGAAACGGGTATGCATCCCCTCCGAGAATCATTCAGAACGTTCAGAGGTCACCAAACCAGCCAGTACCCAGGCGTAGTGTTTTCGAACGCCATAGCCACAGGAAACTGAGCAATGCAATTGAAGGCTTGGATGAGCTTGTTGAAGATGCTGTTGCGACAGCCGAACGTTTTGAACGGCCAGAGCATGTTGAACAGATATACGCAATCATCGAAGACGCCAGCGTGGCTGTCCAAGATGCTGCTGCAGAACCTGCGCGGCATTTGATGAGAACTTCGTCCCCACTGCAGGTCTCTTCCGAAGCGGTGAGTCATTCTTCATCCGATATGCAAACACCCCCGGAAGCTGCAGCAGGGAAGATCGTTGAACAAGATTCCCCACCACAGCTTCGCAGAGTCGAGCCGAGAGAATTAGAGACGATTGACTGGGCTTACCGCAACGGAAAGGATCTCAAGCACCGCCATCACCACTCTCAATCCTCGTCCTCGTCTTCTACATCGTCGTCCTCCCCGAGGTCCACTGGTCGAAGGCATACCCGCTTCAGCTCTAGTAGCGAGCACCTGCAACTACTTACCCCAGGGCCCGTCGCAACAGCGACCCGAGACCATGTCAATCATGTATTGCGTCCCACGATATCTCGCTCGCACTCTCGCGGTCGGTCGCGACGACGCAGAGACAATGCCGACTACGGTCGCAGACGTCACCGACATCACAGAACGGGGCGTAGGGATACCACAGGATCCACGTCAGCGCACAGACACCGACACTACAGGTCTTCTGATTTCGACGCATCATCTGACGAAGATGATCTGCACACCATTGATAAGCCAGAGGGGATCAAACATTACGGAGAAGACCTCCACGTAACAGATGCCCACCGGCATACCTTCAGCCTGCGCCGCAATCATCGCCGACAACCGATCGCCAGAAATTGGAGAACCGGAAAGAAGCGAATTTGCGCACTGATTGCATGTGCGAATACCGCTGTGCTCGGGATCATCATCGGAATCTATGCAAGTGCATCGTCCGCCCATACATCCTACCGTTTCTAATCGCATACAGGCTGGGGAAGTTCCGCGCATCCAATATGTTCTGGCAGACGAGAGCCATCATGTGATTGTCGGAAATGTCGTTTTGTACTTCGGACTCGCTCTTTCGACCTTCATCTGCTGGCCGTTGCCGCTTCTCCATGGTCGCAAACCGTACATCCTCGCTTCACTGGCTCTCGCAATGCCTCTTCAATTCCCGCAAGCGCTCGTTCTCAGCCAGAGGCGCTCGCCCACTAAGCAACGCTTCCTCGCCGGTCTGCTCGTTGCCCGTGGCTTCACAGGACTCGTTCTCGGCTTCGCCAATGTCAACTTCGTTACCATTCTGCTCGACCTCTTCGGTGCTTCTTTGCAAAGCAAGCACCCTCACCAAGAGTTCACCACAGCAAGCGACGTCCGGAGACATGGTGGCGGTATGGGCATATGGCTGGGTCTCTGGTCGTGGTGCTGGATCGGTTCGCTCGCTGGAGGCTTCCAGATTGGTGCCGGAATCATCGACTCTTTGACTCCCGATTGGGGCCTCTACATCACCATCATGATCCTCGCTGGGGCGCTGCTCGTCAATGTCATGATGCCTGAGACACGTCGCTCGGCTTACCGACGCTCTGTCACTGAGGTCTATGACCGCGATGAGAACTACATCACCCGGCGCGTCGCTCGCGGCGAGACCAAGCTCCACATCTCGACCGAAGGACCCAAGTACTGGTTCGAAGAAGTATGGGCGGGCCTCAAGCTCTCGATCATGATGCTCTGCCAACCCGGCTTCCTCGTCCTCTCGCTCTACCTCGGCTGGATCTACACCCAGATCGTCATCGTCATCGTCCTGCTCGGCGCCCTCCTCTCCCGCGACTACAAGTGGCACTCGCAGTATGTCGGCTTCGGCGTGATGTCCATTGCCATTGGCGCCCTCCTCGCTATCCCCCTGACCAAAGCGGGCGTCTTCTCCCGCGAGCGCAAGAACGCTTTCCGCACCGACAGCATGACGTTCCAGAAACAGGTCACCTGGTCCAGCCACCTCGTCCGCCGCTGCGTCTTCGCGCTCGTGCTCCCGCTCATGGGCCTCGCATATACTATCTCCTCCGCCGGCCGCCCCAAGCCTTCCATAGTCCCTATTGTCTTCGCCGGCGCAGTGGGCTTCCTTTCTATCCTCGCCATTGCAGAGTGCCATGGTCTGATCATGGAGACGTTCGACACGTGCGACCTCCAGCCCGGCGTCAACACGCGCCATAGACTGCAAAGCATGGCTGTCCGGGACCGCCGCCGCCGCACGAATTACTCCTCTTTCCCCCGCGTCAGCGCCGGCATCTTCGTCTCGCAGACCCTTTCTTTCGTCGGCGCAGCCGTCGCGACAGAAGTCGGCGGCATAATGACGCGGCGTATCGGCGCGCAGGCTTCCACCGGGGTCACGGCGGGTATCCTGCTTTTCCTCACAATCTTGCTTACGGTCGTTCTGTGGCGCTTCAAAGAGGTTCAGGTCATTCCGAATCATACGTTTGGGACGCGGAGGGACACAGCGGCGTGGCAGGAGTTCAAGGAGTTGAAGAAGGCGGGGAGAGGGAGCGAGTGGAAAGCAGTGGTTATTGGGAATCCGAGTGGCAAGATGAGAAGGATGAATGTACTGGAGCTGGGAGCGCTGAGTCGCTGGACGGAGATCAGGAAGTTGAATTTCCTGATCAAGGCGGACGAGAGGGCGAGGAAGAGGGATGATTAGCATCAGGGTGGGAGCTGGCAGATTGACCTAGAATTGCGCTAGCACGGTTTAGGGCTAGACGGAGTGCGTCGGCAATTGTCAAATGAGACGAGAGTTCTTCATAAGACACTATGAAATGAAGTGAATCTACAGGCATATAGGGGTATGCTTGTAACGGCCCAATGTGGTTTGAGCGCACACCTATCTGAGTGTATTAGAGTCCACATGTTACACTACCTGCATATTAGGCTTTAGCTCCGTCTATCCTTCCACCAAATAGTATACCGTTGCTAAGGAGACATGGCCACGTAAGGCGCCGTATGACGCCGCCCAATGACCACGGTGTACCACAAGTCAAATGTGATTAGTAGAAGTGAACTACCAGCGCAGTCACACATACTCGCCATCGTTGCGAAGGTTGATCGGTCCGGTCAGATCAAGTTTTGGTCTTGGTTGACACCGTAACCGGGAAAGTGGGTGTGCTCGAGTTCGTATTTCGTGGCCTTGTAGGTCGTCGTAACCCTTGTTGGCACGATGGTGGTCTTCGTAGTCGTACTAGGCTTAAAGGTCGATGTTGTTTTCGTGCTCTTTGAGGAAGTTGCCAACTTCGTGGCCTTGGAAGTGGAGCTGATCTTCCTGCTCGCTGAAGAGCGTGGAATAATCATCGTACTCGGTTCGTCATCATCGGACCTACCGATGACGGTCTTGGGACCCTTACCAGTACTGTACTTGACCATCACTGCCGGATAGTGGTCTATTCCATATGTCGAGTTCAGCATAACCCGTCCGGATTCCTCGCCGTTTTCCAGTCGGTTCCAGGTTTCAATAGCGTTGTCATCTCCAAGAGCATCCTCGTAGATGACAATGTGACGTCCGCCGCGCATAATTTCTGAGTAACCACCGTAACCCGTGTGCCTCCCGAAACACATATTCAGACCATCACCGTTGGCGGCGAGAGGCCAACCTGCGGGAACAGGCTTGGGCGTCTTTGTCCATTTTGCACACCTGCACATGTTAGCATCCAGTTGACAATGTGACAGGCGGTAGTGGATATACCAATCATCCTGATGGTCATGACCTGAGAAGATGCCCAGTACACCCGGTGTGCCTGCAAGTGTCTGCATAAAGGCTAGGCCTAAATGATTGTCCTGTGCGCCGGGTTCCTCTTGATTTATGCCCGGGCTGGTAAACGGCCATATGTTACCCGTAGAGAAGTAATGGTACGTCATGGCTATCGGTATGTGAACAAACACGAGGCTCGGTATGGTCTTGCCGCCATGTTCTTTTTCGAGTTGAGTACGTGTCCGTGTGCTGTGCGTCCTGAGCGTTAATGCAGATCGGAGATTGTGCTCATACGCGATAAACTTACAACCAGTTAAGTACCTAGACAGTCAGCATGGTACTGGAATATCTGGACAGGCTTACTCACATCTTGATGGACATAGCTGTAGACGGGCTTTTTGTTGTCGATACTGCCAGTATACCCAAAGCCGCCCTTGCTGTCGAAGAGCCACAGGATCATTTTCAGCACCTGCTTACCGTCGACTTTGGAGTAGATAGGGATATAATAATTGCTTGTCCCGACGAGGTCGATGTCGCCACCTGCCGAATGCGTACTAAACGTAAGGCCTGGGTTACCGTTGGGATTCGCTTTCTTCCAGATGTAGTCCGACATCAAGGTTGTGTTGCAAATTGAGCTCCAGTCATGATTCCCGAACGTCGTAGCAAAGGGCAGATTTCGGGTAAGGAATGGTGCCATGATCCTGTCCAGAAGAGCGTAAGCGGCATCTGTCCCCACCCACTCGCAAGACAAGAGGTCGCCGTTGACGACAGCCAGGTTGGTGCCGGCCTCAGAGTCCAAGACCTTGTTCATCACCTGGATGGTGAGATCGTCAGACCAGGGACCCCGCTTGACACCGTCTTGGTAGCCCATGTCGCCCATGTGGAGGTCGTTGAACATGGTGATCCTGAACTTGCCATCAGAGAAGTACAGGCCGGGATAGTCTGGCATGTTCCGCGGCTCAAGCGGCACCGCAATGCAGCCCACAGGCAGACCTGCGAAGACCTGCGCCAGCTTCATGATCGGCCAGGATAGATGATGAGAGGCGAGGCAAGTGTAGGTAGACGCTGGATGGCAGCGAAGGCGCGAAATGGATGTGGGAAGAAGGAGCGAGTGAGGAGAGAAAGTGATGGAGGTCGCAGAGAAACCGGAGCTGCAAGCGTAAGTGCGAGGAAAGCTCGAGCAGATTCAACCGTGCGGTCGTGGAAGGCACTCCACGTGCATCCAAACTGGGCTAGCGCAGTGATAGTGATATCTCCAGCACAACTCTTCCCAAGGTCGAAAACCCAGATTACCGGTGGACCGCCTGCTTTGCACTTGCAGAGGATCATCTGTGGCATAAAGGCATTATCAGAGTGTCGAATGCCGTGGCGAGAGATCTGCCTTCAACAGCGCTAGCCTACGTTGGCTTGCTGCGAAGTCCAAAAGGCTGGTTGCCTTCCATATAAGCTGCGGTCAAACTCTAGAATGCTTGTTACTTGTAAGACGTTGTGCGATGATATAGGTCACTTCGATAGCCCGAAGCATTTAAGGAGTGTCCACGATTCGTCCGTGTAGAGCATGGAGCAATTGGTGGTCAGTTTGGCACAGCAGAACTGGCGACCACTAGGGATGAGACGTGCATCAGCGGGTGACACAGGTATCAAGGTCATACCTATCATCCGCTTCGAGCGCGGTGCCATGGGGTTGTGATATACATCCCTGCATTGAGCGTCACATCCACCCGCTCCATGTGTCCGCCTAGTTCGCAGGAACCCCCTGACTCTTTTGCTCAAATGCTGCAAAAAAAAAAAAAAAAAAGTATGCCACTTGACCCGTAAGGAGGTCACTGGGCTATTTCATATCGCAAATGGAACGCGGGTGATGGGAAGTCGGCGATGGTCTGCATGTCTGCGAACCGCCAGGAACCACAACCACTAGGCGGCATTCCCTTGTGATCAAAGTCAAAGAGTTATTGCAGAGATAATCAGATCATTGCAATATGTCCATATGCAGCGTGAACTGTACTCGTTAGACGTGCCAGCACTCCACACTAGCCCAACCCGCTCCCAATCACCCGTCCCACTCCCTATCCCTGCATCTCACCACCGAGCTCCGCTCCACCATCGCAAAGCTACCACAGCTCTTCCCGCCGCGCAATTGACCCTCCCACCCGCGCCGCTACGCTTCCCCACCGACGAGCCTACCGCGGAATGGCAATGGCGACCCCGGCCTCCACCTCCCCCATACCGCCGCGCGACCCCTCGATACCACGCCTCCCCTCCAATCCGACGCCCCTCTCCGCACCCCAAGAGCAACAAGTCCGCGACCTCTACTACAAGAATGTGCGCGCAAAATGTGCGACCGAGATAGCCGGTGCGTCTCCCTTACCCCATGCCGCACCCGCCCCTCCAATCGCAAGCCCAGCACTGGAGACATCCAACCTATACCCACACCCTTATCTTCCCCCCTCCTCGCCGCTTTCATCACTCATTTTCACTTTCTCGACACTGCTAACGAGCCCAGCCTTCGCCGCCTGCGCCACCGGCCGCACCTTCACCATCGCCTTCGCGTGCCGCCCTCAGAAACTCGCCATGAACACGTGCATGCTGCAGTACCAGGGGCAGGACGAGCTTGACAAGGCGCGCGCCGAGTGGTTCGCGCTGGCGGGGGAGCGCCGGCGCGAGAAGGAGGAGCGCGCGCGGCGGGTCGAGGAGAGCAAGCGGAGGCACCAGGAGTGGTGGGGGTTGGACGAGGACGGGAAGCTGCAGGGGAGGAGGCTCGAGGAGAAGTTGGAGGCGGAGAGGAGGGCGGGGGAGGAGCGGTGACGGTGGCGTGTGAGGTCTGAATTTAAGTGCATTTACATCGGGCGTTTTTGGGATGGGGCGGGTGCTTGGTCGGTTTGGGCAAGCTGTTTGTGAATGTATAGCACGGGCAAGCGACATTCCGTACGCTTGGTATTGTGAAGAACTAGATGGGGGGAGCATGTTGTATGATATTGGATGTCTTGCTATCTGATACACTCACAAACGGGTGCTAGGCAAGTAGTGGAAAGGAATTCAGCTCTGGTATACCCATACTGATGATAGCAGCCCATGAACGCCGAGAAATGCATAGAGTTCATAACGCCTGTGCCGCCTGGTCCCATTACGCTAAACCTTGGCGTCGAATCTCCGCCCGTCGGTCGACAGCCCCTCATGATTTCCTGACTTTCGCGCTCCTCGGATACAGCCGTGCGTGGTTAAATAGATGGTTCGACAGAAGGCACCGCAACAGAAAGCGCAGGCGAAGGGTCCGCGGAAATCGTCCCAGCCGGCATGGTTGCCTCCCGGTCATCCGCCTCCGCCGCGACTATCCCATCTGGGCTCTCAACCTCAATCTTGACCTGCGGCACGTTTAGCCGCTGGTATTCATCCTGTCCCCCGAACCCATCACTTCTTCAAACTCATCCTCGTTGACCTCCTCATCTTCCATGCCGCCCATGACCGTATCCGCGCCACCAACAGGTCCGCCCTGCGCCACGCCATCCATCTCTTCGACTTCCTCGTCCTCCTCCCAGCTCTCCTTCAGCCCCCACCCCACGCCCGTGAAGCAGTACCGCTCCGGCGGGAGTCGCAGTCCCCACTCGCGCTCCACCCGCGGCAGCGCCACCCTGTTCCTCTCGCTCGCAACCTCGCTCATGAACTCCTTCGGAAGCACGCTGCTAAACTGCTGCTGGGCGCGCGCATGGATCGCTGTGCGCAGCGCATTCAAGCTCACGCCCTCGTCATCGGTCTTGACCGCGGCTTTCTTGCCTGCGTTGGCGGGTTGGGGTCCCTCGTAGGAGAGCGCGTCGGATAGGATGCCGTTCGTGTAGCGATATGCGAAGTCGAGGAGCTGGAGGGGCACGCGCTCCGTGTAGGCATGGACGCCCATATTTGCGAGAACCAGGTGGATGAGGCGCGCATCGCGGGGGCGTTTACTCGTTCCGGGGTCCTGCAGGGACGTCGGAGGGAAGGATGCGCTCATTGCCGTCGGAGCTGTGCCGTTTGGTTGGGTGGGTTGTGAGGTCTGGGTATTGGGTTGTGTTGATGATGCAGTAGGCGGACTTGGGTTTGGCGCACCGGTCACGGTTGTCGGAGGCGTGCTTAACATGTTTTCGCCGCTTGGGGAAGCCATGGTGGGCGGCTGCTGCTGAGCGAGTGTGGTAGGTTGAGGTTTGGTCAAAGGAAGCTGGGCCTATGCAGCAGTTGGCGATCGGACCTCCGAGAGGCTTGGCATTCGGAGTGACCTCCATAAGGTACCGAGGAACTCGTTGTTAACAAGTCAACAGCCAAGGGCTATTTTTTAAGCGAACAAATGACAGCTAAAAGTTAGCGCATCAGCTAACGAGAGGGATTCAGCTGGGTAATAAAAGTCCTCTAATCACGAAGATGCATTGCAGAACAAACAAAAAACGCGCAAATATATCGTGTAGTGATGGTATATTTCTATTACAAGCGCCTCACTATGCTATGCCAATGATACGTAGCGCTGCATTCACTGCGTCGTAACACCCAGACCCTCCGCACCTCCCTCATCCTCATCGCCCGTAGTCGAACTCGCAATGCTCTCATGCAAGCTGGGAGTCTTATCGCCTCGCTTACCCATGCGCTTCAGCGAGCTCCAGCTAAGCGCACTTCCCTTATCCTTCGGCGTCCCAATGCTCGGGCTCGCCCCAGGGCTATCCGTCGTTGCCCTGACGGCCAGTGCATTGCCGTCCTCGTCGGTCTCATCGGTAGGCGTTATGGCCTCGGTAGACTTCTTAGAAAAGAGAGACCTCTGGCTCTTGCCGAACTGCAGGAATTGGCTGGAGCTGCTTTTGCGGGAGAGTTTTTGCATGAAAGATTCCTTGCCGAGGGAAGCGGAAGGGTTCTGCTCGGAAGTCGTTTGGGAAGCGGTTCGCTCGAGGGACTGGCGCGGAGACGATTCGGAAAGGTCCGCTGTCGATAGCGAGTAATTGTCCCGGGAGAAGCGTGCCGCCACCGGTGAGCTGGATGGCTCCGGCACCGCAATTCCAGGCGCTGTGGAGACTTTGCGGGATGCCTTCTCGGATTTGGCCTTCTTCTCCGCTTTCTTGGCTTCCTTCTCCGCTGCCTTTTCTGCTGCCTTTTCAGCCTTTTCGGCAGCCTTTCTCGCCTTCTCATCCTTGTCGTCACGCGCGAAAAACTTGAACGTCGGCGCATCGGGGTTCAGTTGCTTAGGTGGCGTAGGAGGTACCATATGGGAAGCGGAGGATTGTGGCCTCGTGCCAATGGGCGCTTGCGTAGGAGAGCGTGTGGTAGAGGGGAAATCGGGAACGTCGTCGTGGAGTAGATCCTCATTCAGCAAATTCACTGTCGAGCCCTGCTGAATGGATGGTCGACGGGAAGGCATTCGTGACCAGGAAGAACTGTTAGTATTGTGAACGCTCCAGTCCACGCCGAGCGGGCTGCTCCTGGCATTGAACGCATCAACGGACCAGCCAAAACGTGTTTGGCTCTCCGTCGATGGTCTTGGCAGAGCGCTAGATTCGCCTGAATTGGTCGATCCTTGACGAGGTGAAGATGGCCTATCAAATCCTAATGTAGAGGTCAGCCAAGGGTCATTCTTGCTACCAAACATGTTGAACGCTCGCTTCCGCGTGGTCACGTGTTTGGGGCTACTCGAAAACTCTTCAGGCTGTGCTCTGCTCGGCATGAATGCATTATACCAAGCGCCTCCGGAATGGCTACCTCGCCGTCGTCGGGTGCCAATAGGATCCAAATCTTCGTGATCCTGTCGAGGAAGGGACTGGCTCTGGGAAGACTTCAAGGAACCCAAGGGCGGTCCCTGATGATCTAATGTTTTACCACGTTGTCTATGCAAGCCGAAAAGGTTACCAAAGCGCGTGGTTGGATGGTTCTTCAAAGAACTAGAGGCCGATCGGATCGATCGTTTATCACTGTCCAGATTGTTCTCGTTACTTGGGAAGAAGCCCAGCTGGCCCGCGCTTTGTCTTGGACTGGCGAAGGGCGACCGACTCTGTACTGACACCGGTGAGCTTGGGTGTTGCACTTGCTCCCGTGCGCCAGGAGCTCCCAAACCGGGTAGAACGTTGCGCATATGAGGCGAAGGGTCTAGCGGCGGCTGTGGAGGGCCTGGATCATTTTCGTCCTCCATTCCGTCATCTGTCAGTCCGTCGCCGAACAGTCCTGACGGTAGCAGGGCTCCCGCTGTGGGACTCATGGGAGCTCCGCCAGTAAGACTTTCGATTTCTGCGTGAGAGAAAGACGAAGCATGTGCACTGGGTGGTGGAAGAGCCATGCCATTGACGGGGTTGAAATAGGGCATTGGATTGGTGTACGAGGGAGCGGTGCTTGAGATGCTACTGTTGAAGGGTGCAGCCGTCGAGGGAACAAAGCCTCCAAGGTTGGCAGACACTAATGGTTCACGCAAGCTGAGTGGCCGAGAGCGAGCGCTATTCCTTCTAGCCGGCACAAATTCCGGCGCGGCTGCATTGATCTGGGGTTGGCTCATACGACGTTGCTGCAGATAGGCTAGCCGCGCTGAAGCTTCCTGATTGATATGTTCGGCTTCGTTGAATTGTTGCCAGGCTTCCGCGTACCGTTTCTGCAATTGGCTGTAAAGCATCATCCACTCACGATCTTCGGCCTCTGTGTCAGCACCATCCTGAGCATCACCAACGTCCTCGCCTTCTTCCAGCGCTTTCCTTTCTTCTTCGAGAGTCTTGATCTGGATACCTTTCTCACGAATGACCTCCTCGAGACTCTTGTTGGTCTGCAGCTCCTCGTCATATTTGGCTTTTAGCTCCTTGATCCGTGCTTCAGATGCTGCTTCGTATTGGGTGCGCTCTTTTTCGATCCCCTGGGCGGCAGTCCGCAACTCTTCTGCTTCACGCTCCCACTTGGCCATGTCGTCTTTCATCTTCTTCCTATCAGCCTCCTTCTTTTGCAACAGCCGCTCCTGGTTCGTTCGTTTCGCCTGCGCCGAGGCGTTTGCGCGCTCCAGCGTCGCTACTTCTTTCCTCAGATCGCGGCTAGCGTCCTCCTTTTCCTTTAGCGCTGCCTTCTTCTCGTCTCGCTTCTCGACCAAGATGGCTTTCTGCGTGTTGAACTCTTGCTCTTCATCCTGAATCTGCCTCTCCAGATCCTCCAATTCCCGCCTGAGCCCGTCCAGCTTTTCGGTCAACTGCTTTATCGTCTCCTGCGAATCTGCTGCCTCTTGGGCTGAGCACGCCTGCTCGGCCGTCATGGAGGCTGGAGAGTTGCGCCTTCCGGGCTCCGAACGTCGGTGTCGCGATAAGCTGTTGCTGTGCTCGCGTGCCATGGTCGGCGCAGTGACGGACGGGGCAATGAAGTCGACGAGGTTCTTGTTCGGCCGTATGATCGGGGTGGGGTTGTAGTCGTCTTCCTGCGCTCCATCGCTGCCCTCCTTGTGCGGTCCGTTTCCGTAGAACTGCTCGGATTCGGCCGAGAGCGTTCGCACGCGGATTGGGACGCTCGGGGCTTGGAAGTTTGCAGTGTTGAGTGTAACGATACGAATGACGTAGTGGTGGTCCGGCTGCAAGTTGGCGATAGTGACGGAGGTCTCCTGGGGCGAGACATCGCCAACTGTCGCACATGAGCTCAGGCGGGAACCACTGGGCTGGGAGACGTACTATCGATTCCGTTGATGCGGATCACGTATTTGACGACCGAGGAGCGCTGGTCGGGCGGTTTCCAGTGCAGTAGCACGCCATCGGCCTTGATGCCCGCCAGCGAAACGAGCGGCGCAAGGGGGACCTCGAGGCCCAGCAGATTGACGAGCTCCTCGACGGGCTTGGAGAGCACGCAGTATGCGCGGAATGCCACCCTGCACAGCCAGACGGTCAGCATGCACGTCCAGGTATGGGGTTGGGCGCACCGGGGGGAGGGGCGCACCAGAAGAGGGCCAGCAGCACGCAGGCCGTCTTGAGCCAGCCCGAGGACAGGAAGATCAGGGCCTCCATGTTGTAGCGAGCGACGTGCTGGGGCCAGTACAGCGCGTGGGCGGTATCGGGGAACATGGCGTCGCCGGCGGGTCTCGGGTGCGGTGTGAGGGTTGGAAGCAGTCGCGCCGCTCCCACGTTTGCGCCTTCATGCAGCTCGGCCCGATGGAGCTAGGCCTTGTGCAGCCCCTGCTGGACCCCACCCCATCGCTCTCCGCAGCCTGGCTGAGATGGCCTCTGGCGCTGGCGGTCGTGGACGTCGCCGAGCGGACCGTGGTTTGTTCCGGCCGTTGGGCAGCTGCCGCAGCGCTACTGCTCTCGTTGCGCATGGCGTTCCGCCGCCGCGGTTGCTGCAGCTCAACGCAAAACAACGTGCCAATGCCCGCCCGCGGCGAACCCATGTGAGCGAGCGTATTTCCAACGCCGCTGCGAAACGTCACCGCACCATGCCGCCCTATTCCGGATCGGCGTCATGCCCGTGACAGCCCACGCGGTGCTCTCAGCCAAGGGTCCGTGACCTGACCTTGACCTTGCCATGCCTCGGTGACCGCATACCATTCATTGCCCGCCATTGCTGAGCTCGCTCTCTCCCTCCCACTCTCGGCCCACCCACACACCAAAGACCACCGCATTCCGAAAACCCCAGCCTGCCGACACTCGACCGGTCAACACCACGACGCTCTGCAAGCAAACTTCCGCCTGATTTCCGGACCTTCACCATCACAACCGCTGCGTCGCTTCCCTGCCGCCGCCTCCGCATCGGGCGCTCCTCGCGCTGAGAGCCTCCGGGCCGCGCAGCCGGACAGATGAACTACGTGCGCTCGCTCACCAACGGCGTCTCCAAGGGGTGGAATTCGATCAATCCCGCGACGCTGAGCGGTGCCATCGACGTGATCGTCGTTGAGCGAGAAGATGGCACGCTGGCATGCTCGCCCTTCCACGTCCGCTTTGGAAAATACCAAATACTGCGGCCGTCGGACAAGAAGGTGGAATTCAGGGTCAATGACGAGAAGCAAGACTATGCCATGAAGCTTGGAGAGGGCGGCGAGGCCTTCTTCGTCTTCGAGACCACGGCTTCGATCCCCGAAGACATGCAGACGTCGCCGCTTGCATCTCCCGCCTCGAGCCCCGAGCAGAAGCCCGTCGAGCCGAGCCCGGAGCCGGAGCCTCTCCAGTTGGACGGCATCAGCGCTGGGAGGCGATCGACCATGCAAGGTCGAGTTTCAAGGCCGGATTTGCTGGGAGAACGACCAAAATCGGGCGACTGGTCTGAGTTGCAAACCTTCCGTTCCAACAGCGACGAGATATTACCATCAACAAAGGCCGACTTTGCGAAATCCTTCGAAGACAAGGAGCATGAACCTATACAGCTCACTCAGGGCGAGGCGACAGCATGGAATATTCAAAAGCGATCGGCCAGCCCGCCGCCGGTGAGTCGTTGTCGAGATGCCTCGTTACGGTAACGCTGACCAGAGTTTAGCTGTCCCCTGATGAAGCCATGGCCCGCGCTATCAACCTCTCCAAAAAGCTCTTCAAATCGAACATCCCGAATAAAGTTACCGAGGGCGGCGATCTAATGTTGGATATGACAGGCTACAAGAGCAGCGAGCAAGAGGCTTTGCGCGCCGAGGTGGTAGCAAGAAAGATACTCGCTGACGAGCTGGAGGGCAACTACGACATTGGTGCCTTGATCGGCGCTGATGAACAAGGCAATCTCTGGATATACAGCAGTGAGGAGTCGAAGGCTGCTGCTATGCAAAAGTCTGGCATCGGTGCTCTGAACGAGGTGTGTGCTTTTCTAGGCTTGGCCCTACCCAGGTCGACAGCACCGAAATTTGGCTCAACGGTAGTGTACGATAGCCGGGCATGCGCTGACCGTGGCTGTAGGAAGCTCTACAATCTACCGACGCTGTCTCGGACCCTGGCTACCACAGTGACGATGCCCGGAGCGACACGACTGCCGAGTATACACAGCATATGCGGCGAGATTCCGACAGCGCCATTGGGTTGACTACTCCACCAAAGTCACCAGAAGCCGAAACACGCAGCTACGCGAAGACGTTGCGGCTCACGAGCGACCAACTGAAGTCTCTAGGATTGAAACCAGGGTAAGTTATCCGCAAAGGATCTGACATTCTTGGCCTTCAGTGGCTCGTCCTGGGGTGACCGCATACTAAAACTCTGGTTACAGGTCCAACACCATGAGCTTCACCGTCAATCGCTCAACGTGCACTGCTTACATGTTTTATTGGAGGCACGACGTACCCATCGTCATCTCAGATATCGATGGCACAATCACGAAATCAGACGCTTTAGGTCACATATTGAACCGAATCGGCCGAGACTGGACCCACGAAGGAGTCGCAAAGCTGTACACTGACATCGTTAACAACGGTTACAACATCTTCTACCTGACGAGTCGCTCCGTGGGCATGGCAGACACTACAAGGTTATATCTCAATGGCGTCATACAAGACGGCTACCGGTTACCCAAGGGACCCGTCATCATGAGCCCAGACCGGACGATAGCAGCGCTTCGTCGGGAGATCTACTTGCGAAAACCGGAAGTGTTCAAGATGGCTTGCCTACGAGATATCATGAGCTTATTCAACAAATCCCCTGGGCAGACGCCGTTCTACGCTGGCTTTGGCAACCGGTAAGTAATCCCCACGTTACGGCAGAATACTCTTTGCAACGGCCGAAGCATCAAATATCTGCATCGGCCTGGCTTCGACTCTTATCTTTTCAGCGCCCACATCCCGGGGGAACACATAACAAAATATCCCAAGACCCATGCTTACACTCCCCAGCTTCACCGATGCCCTCTCCTATCGCTCTGTCAACATCCCCTCCACCCGCATCTTCACCATAAACTCCAACGCCGAGGTATCGCTAGACGTGCTCTCCCTGAACTCCTACCGCACAGGCTACGCCTCCATGCGCGAGATCGTAGACCATTTTTTCCCACCGGTTGGTCTGCTCGTGCCGCCCGGCGGAGAACAATTCACCGATTTCAACTACTGGAGGGAGCGACCCCTCGATATCGAAGAGTTCACCGACAGCGACGACGACCAGAGCACCGAGGAGGCTAGCGTACGCAGCGAGGATGAAGGCTCGGAGGTCGGCGAGGATCTGGAGGCGAGCTACCTGACGCAGGATAGCATCGATGAAGCTGGCGGGCTGGAGGATTCCATCGTAGAAAGCGTGGAGGGCGACTATGACGAGGAATCGGATGAAGAAGGTGAAGTCGAGGAGGAAGAGGACGACGGCGAAGGGGAAGAGGGAGTGGAAGAGCAGGTCCTCGCGCGCACGCCTACGAGGGAGCTGGACGGTCTGGCGGACCGGGCGCGGGACCTGAGGATAAAGGAGGAGACGTCGGCGCCGAGAACGAGCCTGAGGCGGTAGTCTGTGGGCCGAACTCCGAGTCCTACTTGTCACGCTGGGTTGAGTAACCCATGAACCAATCGTTTGGCATGGCGCTGCAAGAGGGAGAATCTTGGCATTGGTAGCCAGGTGCATTGGGCGGCGTTCACGCATTAGTGCCTTTAGAAATGTTGTGTGAGCATCGCATCCAGGGTAGACTTTGTCGCCCCAAGTCAAGTCAAGCCAAGTCAAGTCAAGTCCACTATATCTGATAAAGATCGCTTCCGTCCCGACGACGCCCCATAGTGGAGCTTCGGCTATGGCTTTCTCAACGCTCTGGCAAGGTAATCAACCACATGATTAGGTCTTCCACGCCTTTGAAAGTCAAGTCAAGCCAAGCCAGTATGTTGCGTCACCCTAGCCTAGGCAGATACGTAGGCCGAATAAGAAAGACCTCAAGCACACAACATAGTCTCTTGCCTCCGTTTCGTGTGCGCGCTCTGACATTTACTTTACATCTACCGCACGGACTAATCTTCCTCCTTTCCAAGCCTCGCAGTTGCTATAATCCAAGATACTGTCCCGAACAACAAGCGCTCGCCGACAAACTAGGAGCCTCATTCCGCCTTCCAGACGCCGAGACGGTTGCTCTGCCGCCGCGTGCGTGTCTGATCCGTGTCTCACGCAAAAGGACGCCGCTCACCCGCCCTACCCCATCATGCCATGCCATGTCATCGAATCAATCAATCAATAAATAAATAAATAAATACACTAGTTCCAATCCATTACATCGTGTCGATAACGCGGAGAAGAAGAAAACGTCGCCTCAGCCCCCACGTACTACTGACTGCATTCCTTCCTTCATCACCAGCAGCACGCAGACCAACTACCCCGCGCGCCCACTCAGGATCCACGGGCGGCGCTCCCAGAACCCGTCCCCGATGATATCCACGTGCTCGATGACGATGCGCGCCTTCCCGCGGCGCTTGCGCTCCTTCTCGCGCTGCGTCTTGCTCAGCGGCGCGGCGGGGCGCCCCGCCTCGTCCTCGATGCCCATGACCCGCCTCGCCTTCTTGCCGCGCCGCTCGCGCGCCTTGTGCGGCACGGGGGGCGCCGCGTCCGCGTCCGCGTCCGCGTCCGCGCCTGCGCCTGCGCCGTCCTCGCGGCTGCCCGCCCAGTCGAACGCCGCGAAGGGCTCTGTGCCCCGGCGGGCGAGCGACGCGCCCGGGGGCGAAGGGAACGAGAAGCTGCGCGCGGAGGACGAGCGCGGCGGGGGCGGCAGCGGCGGCGAAGGCGGGATAATGGGGTTCACGATGAGGGATTCCATCTCGCCGTGGCCGCGCGAGGACTTGCTTTCGGCCGAGAAGGCGGAGCCGCGCGTCGGCGGGGGCGGCGGCGACTGCGTCCAGACGTGCGGCTCGGAGCCCATGACCATGGTGCGCACGCCGCCGGCGTCGTAGTCTGCGTCCGGGGGCGAGGGGAGCTCCTTCATGGTCCGGAGCGGCTGGGGCGGCGTCCGGGGCCGGGCTCTGTGCGACGGCGGGGGCGGGGGCGTGGCGGCGAGCTCGGAGGATTCTTGCCGCAGGAGCGTGTGGGATTTTTGCGACGGGAGGGAGAGCTTGCGGGGCGCGCGGTCGGGCGGGATCGAGGAGATGCGGAGGGGAATCTGGGGCGGGCCGTGCATGTGGAGGCCTCCGAGGCTGCATTCGAGGGCGGACATGCTGGGGCTGCGTTTCGGAGACGGCCTGTGTGGTGCGCTTTGCTTCTGCGGGTTTGTGGAGAGCGACGCGTTGGCGGAGTGGGAGATGGGCTTTACGGGTCTCTTGGCGTTGGACCCTGACCGTGAAGGGACTGCCGCTGGTGTCCCAAAAGAGGGTGAGGCGAGGGGCGAGGTATTCGTGTGCGCGATGGGGTTCGGAGGGCTCAGCGAAGGCGGAGGCCGCGTACTTGGTCTGAGGGTCGGTGGGGGGAGGGGAATAGGTTGGAGGGCGGCAAGCGGGTGGCGGAGGGCGGCGGCGTTGGAGGGCGGAGATATTGGCGCAAAGGTCGTGGACGAAATCGTTGAAGGGTAGCCTACAGAAGCCATTTCGTCGAAAGCGCTGGCGAACACGGGCATCGATAGCGAAGGCGGTGAGGGCGGCGGCGAGGGGGTCGTAGATGTTGAGAGGAAAGTTGGGCCGCGGGCCGTGGATTCCGTTGCTGTTGACGTACCAGAGACTGGCGACGAGCGGAAGAGATCTCGCTGTGTACGTTCCAAGGGTTCGGACATTGGTCTTGCACCTGACTGCGGTCTTGGGTGCTGTATAGAGGAGGTCGTTGCCGGCGTCGGTGAGGATTGCGTTGATGTCGGGAAGAACTACAATGTTCAGCTCATTGTCCAGCAGGAAAAGGGAGTCCGGAAGTCACACATCCCGGTAGAGCACGCTGCCCTTCTTGAAGATCTGCGGCTCGTTGTTATAATTGATACCGAACTTCTTGAACAGAATCTCGTTCTTATCCGCAGAGACAGTCCCAGAAAGTTCTTTCTCTGCAGCTCGTTTTTCAAGACCACCTTGCTGAACAAGAGCCCAAAAGGTGGTGTTGTACAGGTTATTTATGTGGCCTGTGCAGTGTAAGATAGATGCTCAATGCTCGTAAGGCCCGACGTGGGGTGCGTGATAATATCGGATGCATCCATGCGTGGTCACCTCAGAACCAGTCGTAGCGAACTTACAGTCAGCTTGCCGCCAGCTCAGGTAATCTCTTAAATTAGAGTCGTTGGGGTAGCATACTGCTCGGCCGTCAAATGAAGGCAAAGGGGCCGTCAGGGGTGCGTCCGGGAAGTATTTTGCCCATCCAAGCACGTAGTTGGCTGTGAAGGTCGATACGACTGTAGTCACGAGCTTGCTAAATCCCATTAGCTACTCGACGTTGCACAACAACCCACATAGTCGACAGGCCCAGTGTTGATGGCGACGACGCGGAGTCCATACCTAGCCCGCCGCTCAAACAGCATGCAGTCCTTATGGAAGACGAAACTGTACCGTTCATCAGCTGAAAGTTCTCCAACGACCAGGCGTCCACTCTGCTTGCGAAGCTCAGCTTGACATGGTGCTCGTCTCACGATTCAATCTCCTTCAAACAAGGGCGAACGGAAGGTAGCAAAACTTGCCTGAATTCGTCACTCTGACCGTAAGCCAACACTAGGTCCGGCAAATCTTTCATGACGGCCTCAGCCGCCACGTTCATCAAGTCCAGCGCGCGCCGGTCATTGGGCTTGGCGAAGTTGTACTTGGTGGTCAGTCTGCGGTAGCGAACATATCAGCACACGTCGGATAATCGGTGCTCGCTTCTTGAAACACTTCTTTTCCACCGGACATGGGGCCTAACTCGGATGCGTACAGTCCCGATAGCCCGATACGGAAAGAAGCTGAGGTTTGCAGGGAGAAGCTGAAAAGATGGGGTTTTGTTCGTACTTTGTGAAGCCCCGGCCATCGATGCGCACAACAATGAAGGTATTGGGCAGAAGGTTGTCCGGCTGCTCGAAAGAGCGCACGTATTCGTATCTAGCGGCCCGTCAGTCCCAGTGTTGGGTCGTTCGGTTGGTGGTTCGCTGCGATTGCCTCAGGCCCAACCAGCAGCGCTTGCGCTTATCTTGACTCACTTTGAGTTTGCCATAGTGAGGCATGCAAGGGACGCGTCTCAGCTGCTTGGTCGCACAGCATCGCAGATAAGTATCTTTAGCGTCGAGACACGACGGACATGGCGGGCAGTAAAGTATGTCGAGGCAGAAAGGCAGAGTGCGCTGGCTCAGGCCGGTCGAGGTGCCGGGGGTCACAGTGCTAGCTTCTCACGTTTCAGAGACGCATGTCATGCACTAAATATGCGAGCGGTGACACGCAGCACGACTCCCTTCTCTCTGCTGAACTGGGGCGCTCAAAGATGCACAAGCCGGGCGAAGCCGCGAAAGGTAGGCGAAGCCGCGAAGGTGGGAAGGTCAGGGTCTGGCGCGCCAAATTGCTTTTTTGATCGGGCCGCTGTTTTACGGCCCGAGAGCTCGTTACGAACGCAAACCACCGCCGCGGCTCCGACAACGATGCACTCGCACCCCCGGCGCAGGAGTCGAGCTGCAGCTCGCTACTCCCCGCGCGCGTGCATAAGACACAGTTCGACATGGCCCGCTTGGCGTCACGACACCGATCAGGACCAGCCCACCGTGTTCAAAGACGCGTCATGTGTAGCCACGTCGTCGACTCCATGTCCCACTAGTTCCTCTGCCCGACCGGGGACCACAGTCCGGGGGGTCGGATCCTTCCATCGCCATGGCTCTTGGGTGTCCTTCGCGTCTTACCATGGCTTTTCACGTGTCCCATCTTATGGTTTCAAGGCTCTTGTCTGGAGTTGACGCTGTAGCCTTATGTAGTAAATCGATGCGCGCTCATGGTGCCTCAAGATTCAGTCTGGAGCTGATGCGGAGCGCAAGCCTGCGAAACTTTGTTGTGCAGAATCATGTCGGCAAGGCGTCCGCTAGCCCTGGACGGCGTAGCGCTCCGTCTCCCTCACGTCGCGACAAACTCAATGACAGCGGAGAGAACCTTATCCTGGGAACAACCAAACCTCTCTCTTAGCCATCGATCAGTTTGTATATTGCTTTTGTAGACCTAGTACCGTAAACCTTACAAGGATGCAAACTTGTTACTTCTTGAAAGCTGATAGAAAGGATCGTCGTGAAATTGTACTTGAGGGTTCGCGTCCGCATGCTATGCCGCCAAGTGATCAAAAAGCTGTCTAGATCGCCATGCAAAAAGAGACGTCATGCCCCCACCCACAGGTGCTTGCTTCATGCACATGCAGGGATAGGAGGAGCGGTAGCTCCGGAGCTCTTCGCCTTTGCCTTCTCCTTCCTCTTGATGCTTGCTTCATGCAGATGCGGGGATAGGCGGAGCGGCAGCACCGGAGCCCCTCTCCTTCATCTTGAGGCTGACCTTGTGTCTCGTCTTCAACTTGTCTGCGAGCTTCACGCTGCTCGTCACCCTCGGTCCACCCCTCTCCGCCCACTTCTCCGCCCTTTTCTCCTCCCTCATCCTCTTCTTTGCCTCTCTCCTTGCTATATTCATCTCTTCCTTTGTCGCGCCCGTCTTCTTTCCCATCTTTGTAAGCTCCTGCCTGGTCCTCTTTTGTATATCCTTCATCTTGTTTTCCGTACGCGTGGGTCCTTTCTCGAGGGACTTGCCGGCGGCGAGCTTGCGCTCGTTGCGCCGCTGCTCCATCCACTTCCTGCGTGCCTCGCGTACTGGCCTTGGGAGATCTTTAACGTTGCGATTCTCCCAGATGGAGGGGTCGAGCGGGCATGACCCATCCTCAAGAGGTGTCCATAGGACGGGTCCAGGTCCAGCGGTGTCGCCTTGGGTATCGACAAAGAACATCGGCTGCTGCCTCGCTTTCTTGGCTGCCTTCTTCGCGATCTTCTCCGCGGCTTGCTTCTGCGCCTTCTTGGCCTCGTTCTTCTCGACGCGACGCAGTATGTAGTTATCGAGAGATTGACCTTTTTCTGCGGCGCGGGTCTCGTACTTGGTCTTCTTTGCAGGCGTCAAGAGGGCAAGTTGTGCGGAAATGATAGACTGTCGTTTGGCTTCGGCCTCGGCGCGGAGCTTCTCTGCCTTTTGTTTTGCGACTTCCGCCTTTTTCAAATCGGCGTGTGCCCTTTCTATCGCCTTGATCGCTTTCTCGATGTTGACGTAGTTCTGCAATATCTGTTCTTTCGACCACTTCGGTTCGTTTGGCAGATCGCCTTTGATCATCGCTGCCGCTATGAGCTCCTTGCTCAGATCTCTCTGCGCAGCACGCATGGCCTTCTGACGCTGGATCTTGGCGGTCTTCTGCGTGAGCTTCTTGCCCGGGTTCGTCGGGTCATCGAAGTGCTTCTGCTTCTGGTCTTTGGCTTGCTTCGAGGAGATATATAGTCCGTATGCACCGGTCTTCTCCTTTGCCTTGGTCTGCGCACTAACCTGCCTGCCAATGGTCTTCCTAACGGCGCAGATACGTGCCCAATCCTCTGCGCCGATGGTTCCAAGCACTGTCTTGACCTCGGTGACTGGGTCAGTGCCATCCCGAGCCGAGCCATCCTCCCGCTTCAGCTTCTTGCTGGCAGGCGCGTCGTCCTTCTTACTGCGCTTTCTCTTGTTCTGGCTCTTCTTGAGTTTCGCCATCTTCGACGTATCCGAATCGGCGTCGCTTTCGCTAATATCCGAGGGTCCTTCGCTGCTGTCTGCAGATTCCGAATCGCTCAGGCTGTCGTCGTCAGACGCAGACGTGGGCGGCGTGCTCAGCCCAGACTGCGCTGCACTCGTAGGCTCCGAAGAATCAACCGTCGCGCCCTCACTCTCACTCCCAATCGTTCCCGTCAATCCCTCGCCTTTGACAAAGAACCCGTATAGCCCTCCCCGATTGACGCCCTTTCCCTGTATTTGGCTGAGCGTGCTCGTCTGTCCAGTACCTAAATTCTGCAGAGTCTCGTCAAAAGCACGCATCCACCACTGGTCGTCCGTCTTCCAGGCTGCCTTCTTGTGGCCCAGTCCGTTTTGATCCTGCTTGTGCGAGATGAGGAGCGGTTTCTTGATGCCGCGACCGGAGGTGTCGAGGGAGTGGCCCGCGCCGCGCCAGCCTTGCTTCTTCAAGAGCCCCTCTGCATTCATTACAGGAAGGAGAGGTCGAAATAAGGGAAGGCTTTACTGCGAAAGCCCGTCCCGTGCGAGGAAGAGAGCATTGGGCGTTGCGGAAAAAATGTGGGGCAAGAGACGCGAAATTTTGGCTGTTGCGGTGCTTCGGAGCGGTCCCAGCGTCTGGCAGATTGGGAGCGGGCAACTAGTGCAGCCCGCCGAGGTTGGCTGGTGCCCGCAGCCATGTCATTCCCACATGCTAGGGCTGGCAACCCTTTTGCACGCGCTTTCTCACTCACACCAGCAAGCTCGGACATAGAAATCATACACGCACAGTGTGTTGGCTATCGGAGCTATTCAACAACTCGATACCCGCTCTCCACGACTACCATGAAGATCGCAGACCGCACCTTCATAATCTCAGGCGGCGCGTCCGGCCTCGGCCTAGCAACAGCCAGGGACCTCCACGCCCACGGCGCCTACGTTTCCCTCCTCGATCTGAACAGCGACGCAGGTTCAGAAATCGTCTCCGAGCTCGGCTCCCGCGCGAAATTCTTCCAAGTGGATGTCTCAGACACAGACACGATCGCAAAAGCGATACAAGGCACAGTCGCATGGATAAACGAAACAGGGAAGCCGATTGGGGGCGTGGTGGCCGGCGCAGGCGTAGGCCTTCCCGGCCTGATCATCGACAAGAAGAACGAGCCATTGCCGATATCGAGCATTGACTTTGTGCTCAACGTCAACTTGCGGGGTACGCTGGATCTGATCCGACAGGCGCTACCACACATGACGACCGCTCAACCCGATGGTCCTGATGGCGAACGCGGCGTGATAATCATGGTGGCAAGCGCGGCTGCCTTCGATGGACAAGCAGGACAAGTCGCATACGCAGCGAGCAAGGGCGCCGTCGCAAGCTTGACGCTACCACTGGCGCGCGATCTGTCGAAATATGGCATCAGAGCTGTGACGATCGCGCCCTCTTTGTTCGATTCCAATATGACGAAGTTAATGTCGACAAAGGTGAAGCGGAGCTTGGAGCATGCGATGGAATTCCCCAAGAGAGCGGGGCAGCCGCACGAATTCGCGAGAACGGTGAGGGATGCGATAGAGAATGGCATGTTGAATGGGACGGTGATACGGCTGGATGGTGCTATGAGGATGCCCGCGAGGTTATAGGACAGATATGCCGTTCCAAGTATATTGAATTGTAGCCGTTGGCTCATCGCTTCCGCTCCCGGATCTTGAACTTGACGCCGTTCTTGTTGACTCCGCCGACGGTGTGCTGCATCTTCGCACGCTGGATCTCTAGCTCCTCCTCCACAGCCATGAGATCGCGTTCCCGCTTCTTGACAGCCTCCAAGTGCGCTGCGGCCCTCTCCTGCGCGCGCTCCCTCTTGTTCATGAAAGCCCGCTCCTGTTTCCGCGCAAGTTCCTCGGCCTCTTGCTGTTTCCTCGACAGCTTGCGCTTCTTCGGCACATCCTCCTCGTCGTCGTTCTCCGCTTCTTGCTGCCCACTCCCAGCCCTCCCCGGCATCTCGCCCCCCCTGCCAAACCACTCATCGTCATCAAACTCTTCCTGTTCCTCCTTCTTCCCCACATAAACTGTATGCTTCGCCTTCCTGCCCTCTTCTCCATCTCTCAGCACTCTTACCTCCTCATCGGCAAGCACTAGCCGCTTCTCAAGCTCCTCCCTCTCTTTCCGCACCATCTGCAGCATAGTCCTTATATACCCCGCATCCTGCGTCTTCAGCAGCTTGACCACATCTATGCTCAGACTCTTGTTCCCCCGATCTGCAATTTTCCTCCCAGCTTTGTCGACGGTGCTGCTCATCATGCCGAAGCTAAACTCATCGGGATTCCGTTCCGAGGCTTTCTCCTTGAGGACCTTGAGGCGTGCTTGTTTCGCTTTGTGGTCATGCGCACGGAGTTTGTAGTCCTACGCATGCCATCAGTACGAGTTCTGTACGTCGCGCGATGACGCGCATTGAATTAGTACTAACCTTTCGCTTCTCGAGGAGACCCCATTTCTTGCGTTCCTCGGGCTGCGCGCGCTCCTTATGATTGCGCCTCTGAACGGCATTGCGCATGGAAGACATTGTGGCGGCGTCGGTGGTCTCACGCTGTTGTGAACAGCGGGATTTTGAATTTCACAGGGTTTTGAGAAATTTGGGCGGGCGAATCGATAAGGCATATCGAGCTAAGACAAATGTAAGCTAGCGCTGCTTACATAACGTTCACCGTTAACCCTTCCCGATTGTGCGAGCATTCTAAAACATTACAAGCAAGAATGGCATGCCCTCGCTGGCTTACCTCCCTTCTCCGCATAATCCGTGTTATGTCCATCTAGCTTTTCACTCCGCAGTTAACACTTTCGTCCGAGCGGTGGAATCACTACGTAGCCCATCCACAACACCCCAGTAACGGTTGCGTTGATATTGTTGCTCACGACAGGCTGGTCTGGCAAACCGGCGAATCATGCGTGCAGAACACCTAGGCTCCAGCTCCATCCGTCGGCTTGGGGTCAAGCCGTCGTACATTACAACAGTAGTTAACTCCACGTCGGAAAGAACTCGACAGCAACCACAAGTTTCGCACGTCTAGTTTCCTCGCTCAATTCCATTCTCCTTTGCATAATATCAGAATCCCGTTCCACTGTCAAATCTCTGTTCCTACTGTCCGATCTCCCTGAACAGGACCAAGACCTAAGCCATGGTCTCCTTCACCCCAACCACCGACATCCCCCTCTCGACGGCAAAGTCATCCTCGTCACGGGCGCCAATGGGGGCCCTAGGCAAACTCGGGTACGCCCGCTACAACCCCTCCCTCATCTATCTCGCCGCTCGCTCCCCCACCAAAGCCAGCACCACCCTCTCCTCTATAAAAATCCAACTCCCCGCCTCCAGCACCGCCTCCATCAGAATCCTCGACCTCGACCTCTCCTCCCTCACGTTAGTGCGGAACGCCGCCGCGAAGGCGACGCAAGACGTCGAGAGACTATGTATTCTCATGCTCAACACAGGCATCACGACCAGCGCACCACGGCTGACGGAAGACAGGTACGAGGTCCACGTCGGCGTCAATTACCCGAGGCATGCGCTGGTAGCGAGCCTGCTGACGCCGCTGCTGGAGAGAACCAGTCGGCTTCCCGACGCGGATGTTCGCGCTGTCATGATAACTTTCCGTCGGCCACCAGATGCTGGGCAGCCAGGGCATCGATTTTTCTACCTTGAAGACGGAGTGGACGCGCATCGGGCCGTTTGAGCGCTATGGTGCGAGTAAGCTGACGAATAGGCTTTAGGCGAGGCATGCTGCGAAAGAGTACCCGGGGGTTTACGTTCGCGGCGGCTCACCCAGGGTTCGTGGGTGGGACAGGGCTGGGTGGGAGTGCGACGGAAGCGAACTGTGCGCAGCGGCTGTTGATGTGGGCGCCGTCTATTGCCGCTGTTTCGGTAGAGAAAGGAGCGAGGAAACAGCTTTGGAGGTCTGTTGCGAAGGAGGTCAAGAGCGGGGAGTACTATGAGCCAGTCATGGTTGCGGATATAGTCACAAGGAAGGGAGTGGGCTCAGCCACTGGCGCGAGTGCAATGGCGAAAGACGATGAGCTGACGACGAGGTTGTGGGACTGGACGGAGGAGGAGTTGCAGGGGTGTGCGCTCTCATAAGTACGGTCGCCGGACGGGGAATTCCAAATGGTGTTGGTTATCAGCACAAGTGGATTTTAACAGGACGTCAGCTCAATCGCTCCCTGGAAACATTCATTTTCTTTGCACTGCGTACCGCTTCGCCTCACGCTTTAACTCACCACCCCACAGAAACAAGTCCTAACTCCTCGAACATGACAGGCCATCTTGGCGCTGTAAATGATTCTCCCCAAATGGACACTCACATCGTAGTACACATGAGACAGCAATTACGCCTTCTCGGCGTCATTGATACCACCGTTCGTGATGATATAGGTGGCCTCCTTCTCCGGCATATCTGCGAGCTCGTTAGCGATAAGAGTGGCATGCAAGATACAAGTCAACGCCCACCAGGAGAGTCTTGGATCTTTGCGACGCGTTCCTCGCCACGGCCTTTACGGAGTAGAATGCGAGTAGCAGAGGCGTGAGCAAGGATATGACCACCCACAGGCTTCCGACCGTCCGCGCCTGCGAAGAGAGCACTGGCTCCGGGGTCACTCTGCACTTGATTCGTCATGAAGACAGCGACGTTGAATTCTGCGAGCATGAATTAGCATTTTGCAGGCTAGGCTCAAACGTGACGGGCTCACCCTCAGCAACGTGAGTCAACTTTGAGAGGAATTGATTGAGCTTTTGCTGACGCTCATTGAGCTCACCACGACCGACATAGTCGACGCGGAACAAGGCCATGATGCTGTCGATGATAAGAAGGCGGTACTCGTTGTTCACAAAGTACTCGGCCACCTTGTTGAGAAGCTCCATCTGATGCTCGGAGTTGACGGCACGAGCATAGGTGATATTCTCGAGAGCTAGTTGTTATTAGCATAGACCCTAGGACGATGCTCCTGTGCATACTCTGCTCAGGGTCCACGCCGAAACGCTCTGCAATCTGCGAGATCCTCTCAGGTCTGAAGGTGCCTTCGGTGTCTGGAATCAATCGTCAGTTTTATCAATAGCCGATGACGGTTGGCACTCTGACCAATAAACGCGACCTTGCCCTCTGCACCACCAAGGTCCTTGGGAAGCTGGGCAATGACAGACATGGTGTGAGACAGCTGCGTCTTTCCACAACGGAACTCGCCAAAGACTTCACTGATGCTCATTGTCGCGAAGCCACTTCCACGATCAGTGAGGCTTATCCGCCTTGAGATCGAACACTCACCCTCCAAGGATGGTATCGAATTGCTTGCTTCCCGTCGAGATCTTGAGGACCCTCTTGCGCTGCTGTCCAAGGTCATGGGCAGTCTGGAAGCCGCCTCCTGGGGGCTACATAAACAATCAGTGACTGGCACCCAAACCTCGAGTCACGGTGGTGTGTCGACTTACCTGACACTTCGCAATCGCATCCTTCACCTTCTCCACCTTAATCTCACTAAACCCCTTAATCTTCGCCAGGCTTCTCCTCGTCGCCGCATGCACGCTCGCAATGGTATAGTACCCGTTCGCCTTCAGCTTCGCAATGTCCACCGCCCCGATGCCATGCGCCTGGATCGCGTCGATGTCGACGATGAAGCCCTCCTATCACAAACCACATTTAGCACATACCGTTTAGCAGGCCCCACCAAGAAGTTGTCCGAGGCAGGAAGCTACTCACGTCATTGCCTGAGTCGTCGCTCGCGACCGAAGACGGCGCCATTGCTGCTGGGTGAAGATGTAATGGGAAAGATGCAGGGGGAAGCGGGCGAGGAACGGGCGAAGCGATGCACGGTAGGAAGTGAACGAGAATAAAGAGGAAGGGAGTGGGAAAGTCCTGTTGAGGACAAGGACGTGGTGGAGGAAAGCGCGGATGGCTCGCGCTAAGGCGCGTGGTCAGAAGGGAGGCAGGAGCGAAGTGGTCGATTTGCAATACGAGCACAACTGAACCAAGAGTTGCATCGCGAGTGTGTTGTAAACTCTGGAGATGCAGTGGGACGTCTCGTGCGCGAGGGGTAACCAGCTGCAACTCTCAGGCAGTAGTACTTTGCAACGACCTTGTTATAAACCAGGACCCAACCCCTTCACTTACAGTCGTTAGCCAATTCAATGAACTAAGTCGCTTAAGTATATATTTGATGACAGATACCATACTATGCAGACTCGCCAGGGCAATGAAACGAAGTCGGGTAGGTAGACAAACACAAAGAAAACCAGGGGCAGGGGCAATGCCAACCAACTCTCCTCCGACAAACCCGCACAACTACATCTTCCGTACACGTCCACATCCATCGTTCTCAGTCCATCCCGATCCCAATCCCTCCAACTAGCGCACGCGCCAGTTCACTTTGCACTACCAGACCGCAGCCGCCCTCCATAGGTTGTCCCCGACAAAGGTCTAGTCTATCCAAGTCTTTCCTCATCCGCCAGCCCAAAGGAATGGTGATGTTGACAGAAATACAAGGTAAGATAGAGGATTGCCGTTTCCCTCAAGTGTCGCCAAGCCGTTGTGTTGTCCGAAGTAATGGTATGATAGATTTTGCGCGTAAAGGGATATAACGTTCGTGGGTATCAGCGTAGGATTCGTGAAAACTTTTGTTCTCCTTTCTCGATGACAGTAACTCGTGATGCGTGAAGTTTGCCGAATGATGCCGGAAAGGCTAGATCAGGTAAACGATAGTGGGCAGCAAAGACAAAGCAAAATCCAGAACAGTCGATATCAAATGTTGTTGATTGTCGTCGGGGCGATGTCACTCGCGCTAGAGACGGGGCTGTCTGCTCAAGGGATTCTTAAGCAACAGCGGTCGCGGGAGGCACAGGGGCAACGGCAACAGCAGCAGGAGCGGGCGCAGCGACGTCGCCGTTGACCTCGGCCTGGGTGCAGTCGCGAGAGATGTGGCCGGTTTCGCCGCAGCGGTAGCAGGTCTTGCCCGCGGTGTTGAGAGGCCCACCATTCGGCGCAGTGCAGTCGCGGGAGATATGACCCAGCTTGCCGCAGGCGTAGCACTTCATGGCCTGAGCCTGGCAATCGCGGGCGAAATGGTTAGGTCCGCCGCACTTGTAGCAGGTAGCCGGGCGACCACCTCCGAATCCGCCTCTGAAGCCGCCGTATGCGGCGCGGGGAGCGCCAGCGCCTCGTCCCATACCAGCGCCCGGGTTAGGGCAGTTGCGGGCCAAGTGGCCGGCGAGGCCGCAGGAATAGCATCGTCCGCTCGTGCCGGCGCCGCTCAGCCTCAGCGTCGGGCAGTCTGCCTGGACGTGACCGAGGCCCTGGCAGTGGTAGCACTGCTTCGTCTCGGTGGTGCGGGGGTGAGGGCATCCGTTCGACTCGTGACCAGGTTGCTTGCCTGCGATTCGATCAGCGACCGCTCGACTTGTGTTGCATGAGGCGCCTTACAGTTGTAGCAGAGCCTTTCGGACGACGAGCACACCTCTGTCAGCCTACATCAGTCCCGTGTTCCCAGGCCGCGTCGCACAGCTAGTGCCTGCGCGACGTGGAATCTGTGAAACGCGCCGTCTTGCGACACCCGTTCCGACAGCATCTCTCGTGGCAGGCGAGCGGGAAGGGCGGCTCACCAGCATAGTGCCCAACGTTTCCGCACTTGAAGCACGCACGGCGCGATAGGGAAGACATGTTGAGAGTTCCTCCAAGTATATCTGTGTCAAGCGTATGAGTATATAGCGAGCGACGGGGTAGGACGCGAAAAGGGGCGACAAGGACGTCTGGTCCAACGGGCGTTTACGGTCGCCACGACACTTGCGACGGCCGTTTGTAAGTCCCGGCGCAGAGGGTCGAGGCGTCGATATGTGAATGCGCACACACCTGCTTCTATCACTTCTCCAGTTCCTTCTACCTGCATCGGTCAGCGGCAAAATTTTCGAGTCGCAGAGGGGTGGTCAATGTGGGATCCCGAGGGTAACGTGGCGGAACGTTTGATGGCGCAAACGTACCAATACAATCAAGTCACCAGTCTTTCCCTCAACGACTCAGCTGCGTCCGTCCGTCGCGCAGTGTGGGCGATTTGCGATTTTATGGCGTGTCTGGGAGGAGATCAAGTGGGCGGGCGAAAATTAGTGCAACAGGGTCCAGACAGCTCCTGCCTTGCCACGTTGGATCTAACCCTCTCCTTGAGCGTGAATGGCCGCCCGGGCGGAGCGACCCCTATTCGAATTTCCCATGCCCGCTTCAGCCGCCTGCACGCCCAAGGACGAACCAGTTGCCCTCTACATCCTAGCACCCCGCGAAATGGCACAATCGTCATTACTCGTACCCGATCCTAACCCTAACCGACTGCGTCCTGTGCCTACACGTGGGGCTTTTGCTGCCGAGCGCTCGTGTTGCTCAGCGCGCCCACGATTTACACCGCTGGTGACTCCCTGTTGACCTACCCGCGCACGCACTGCCCGCCTTCTCAACCCTCCACCATCAGAAGATCTGGACGTCGTCCGAATGTACCGGGGTGCTTCTCCGGGAACCTAGCTCCGCGGAGCAGTCGTCGGGTCCGCCCACTCCCTCCGGCTGGGTTTCCGTGCCTGAGCCGATTCCAATTCCGCAGCTTGTGATGCTCACGTGGGCTTCGGGCTACCTAGGTACATAGGGGCGTTATTGCCTCGCGCTTGGCGCCTTTTTAGGAGAAATTCGTGCGACACGGGATCGTGTTGGACATCACGAGAGGGTTCTTGCATGGGAAACATGAAACCCGGTTAGCATCACTTCAACATCATACATGACCGGTTCCACCAAGATTTCAATAATATTCTAGACAATGAATTTTTTTTTATTGAATCTCAACGGTATTCAAATGACGAATCAGTTGAAGCTGATAGTCAGGTTGATTCCGTTTAGCATTGTGCGACCTTGACATTACCGGTGAGACATTGCATTTAGCCAGTCGTAGGAGTTTCATGTATACACGACTGCACAATACAAGCGAGGAACAGCGTTGATTGATGGTGCGAAAATCATGTCGCATTCAAGTCATGTCCATTATGTGATATTAGGTTGTTATTTTTTTAGGCGACGTATAGCCTGCTTACCCACCCTGGCGTAGTCTGCACATGGTACAGCGCTTCGTCTAGGATCGGTACGTTTGTCGAACGATCCCCTAAGGCTCGTTCTCAATGACCGCTGGCGCCTTGATGGTGGTGCTCTTCACGAACTCGAGGCCCTCGCCGCCATACGAGATCAAAGGCGAGACCTCGACACCGTCTTCGAGGTTCTCGCTGACCACAGTAGCACCGGCAGCCTCCACCCACTTCTTACCCTGCGTCATGATATCCCTCTTGCTAGTCTCCGGGCTATCTTCACCCTTTGCATTCTTCAGCGGCGAAAACTCGTCCTCACGCTTGACCTCCATGCAGGCGAACTTGTCGAGCGTCAAGAACGGGAAGCAGTCAAAGACGAACTGCTCGAGCTTGATGCCGTTGGGCTTCTCCGGCTTGATCGTCTCGCCGGTCTCTGTGTTCACGTACGGGATCTTCTTGCGTGCGACGTGGTGGGGAAGCTTCTTTACCCACTGGGGGATGCTCTCGAGGAAGCTGTATGAGTAGTAGTGGTTGACAATGTTCGCAGCGCGGAACTTGAGCAGACCGTTGGAGTCGGTGGCCTCGGCGTCCTCAGCAGAAATCTCAGAGTATTCCACCACGTCAGGGCGGCCGTTCTTCTGCAGAATGAGTCCAACGGACTCCTTGGCATCGCGCTTGCGGACAACCTTGGTGGCGATGTCAACGTTCTTGGAGGCGGAGAAGCCAATGAAGGTAGGATCAGCGACCTTGACGAGGCAGTTGTCGACACAGTAGGCGTGGATGTGCTTGATACCGCGCTTGCCCATGTCGGAGACGACACCAGCGGTGATGAGGGCTTGGTAGAGACCGCCGTTGCCATCAGGCGCAACAGCAACCTGCGTTGTCAGCCGGGAAACCCAAACCGATGGAGATGGAGAGGCCATACCTTTGACTTGCTCTCGAGCAGGATTTTGCCCTCGTTTGAAATGCAAGGGAGCACACCCTGCTCGAAGATGATCACGTTCTCCTTATTCAGGCCAAAGTAGTTCTTCTCTTCGAAGAACTTCTGTGTAGGGGCGCGTGTAGGCCCACTGGTCATGACATACCAGGGGATCGTGACACTCTCCTTGCCATGTTTCTTCTTCGCCAGCTTCTCCGCCTTGGCTATCCGCTCACCCTGGAGCTGGAACAGCGACTTGTTGCTCGGCAGCCCAATGTTGAACTGGCCCTTGGGGTCGGAGCTTCCCAACCGCGTGCCCTGGCCGCCGGCCATCAACACCACTGCCACCTGGTTCTGAGCGATCAGCTCGAGGCCGCTGTCATACCATTTTTGCAGGTCGTCCGCACTCGAGTCGAGGACCGATGATGTGGCATTTTCGGGGAGAGGCTCGATCTTCGATTCGGTCGATTCGGTCTTGGGAGGGTTGAGTGCCTTGTCTGCAATCTCGTTGATGTAGTCAGGGTTGAAGTTTTGCAGCTGCTCGTACAGCCCCGCCTTCTCGGCTGAAGAGAGCTTGTCATAGAAGGCAAAAACCTGCCCCTGCCCTGCTTTCTCGTACTTGGACTTCAGTTCACCGAGCTGCTCCTCCGTGGGCTCCTTTGCGGGGGCAGCCTGACCGCCCGTGAGGTGCAGCTTCTCCAGCGTGGAGTTGATAGTGTCCTTGATGGTCTCCATGATGCAAGCGGGGCAATCTTTCGCGGGCAAGGGGCGGTGGCAGATTCAAAAGTCGACGAGGAAAGTCCGGTTGAAGGTGATGTGGGGGGAAAGAGACTTTGCACGATGCCGCGGCCTCGATTAATGTTTATTGGAGAAACTGAAAGACCAAGCTGCGGTGTACTAACGCCGCCCCGCCCCACCGTGGCTCTTACCCTATCGGTCCCTGTCCGCGCCTCGAAGCACAGGCAACAAAAGAGCTCGTCGCAAGCGGTCTGAGCATCGTCACTGGACACTAAAAATAGGCTTCGCGAGTAGATCAATTCATGAATCGTTTATTATTGGGTGTGCATCTACATAATCGCCATCCGACAATCGTAAGCGATCCCAAGGCATAACAAAGAGAAGACACGACGCCAAAAAGCAGATAGCCAACCCGATGCGAAGTAGCTGACAGATGCAAGGAATGGGGCATTTCCGTCTCTAACGCCTCCGTGTCTAGGCAGCGTGACCGCTTTCCTGCGTGCCATTGGTCTAGGCCTCGTCGGCCACCTTGGGTTCCTCAACCTTCAACGGCTTGGCTGGCGCTGGATTCAAAATGCTTTTAGCATCAATCAAACGGGCATTTGGATTAAGTTCAAGACCAAATCCCGGCTTATCCAAAACTGAGACGTCGAGGTAGCCCTCGGTGGGAATGGGCTCGTTTATAAAAAGGTCGCCAAACACTGGCAGCACAGATTTGCCATCTGGGGAGTTTGCCAGATACTCCTGGAATGGCGAGTTCGCCTGGCTGACGACGAAGTGGTATGAGTAAGGTCCACTCGCATGTGGGACGACTGGGATGTCGTAGGCTGCTGCCATTGATGAGATCTTCAGCAACTCAGTCATACCTCCTACCCACATTACGTCCGGCTGGAGGATGTCTAAGTTGCGACCTTCAATTAGCTTCCTGAAGCCGTATCTTGAGTACTCGTGCTCGCCGGTAGTGAACTTCATTCGCGGGTGTGCGCGCTTGATCAGCTCGAAGCCGTCCGTGTCATCGGGAGAGAGACATTCCTCCCACCAGTTAAGGTTGAGGTGTTCTGTTGCCTTGACGACCTCGATGGTATACTGTACGTTCAAGCTCATGTAGCAGTCGACCATGATAGGGAAGTCAGGACCGACGCTCTCGCGGTGTTTGGTGAGGAACTCGACGTTTTTCCTGAGACCCTCGGGGCCCTCTCCGGGTCCGTAAGGGAGCGGCACCTTTGCACCCCAGAAACCCATCTTCTTGGCTGCTGCTGGCTCTGGGCCGGTGCAGTAAAAGTCCAGCCTCTGCCGCGTGGCTCCACCAATCATTTTGTATACGGGCTCGTTCCTGATCTTGCCTAGCAGATCCCAAATCGCAAGATCAATGACAGAAATGACCGCCACTGGGAGCCCCTTTCTCCCATAGAACATTGATGCGCGGTACATTTGCTCGAAAATATGGTTTGTATCCCGAGGATCTGCCTATTCTTAGCACAACCCCTTAAAATTACGTGAAGATACTTACCTTGACCAACCAAGAACCGCTCAAAGTGCTCTGCAACCAGCCAGCATGCTGGAGGACCTCCGAAACCGGTCGCAAAACCCTTGTTTCCATCCGTTGCCTCTATTTCCACACAGAAGGAGCCAAGCACGTTGATGCCCCAGCTCGTTCGCGACTTCCTGTATTTCTCATACTGGGACATGGGCGTGGAAATCTTGCTGTCTATCAGCCAATGACCACCGTGTACATTGTGGTAGTCGCCGCCGGACCCAGGCCCTTGTGTAATGAAAGTGCGGACATGTTTGATAGTAGGAAAGCCGCGCGCTGCGCTGCCGTTGATAGAGGACATTTTGGCGGCGATCAGCCCAGAAGAACTCCGAAAAAAGCAAACCTGAGAACGATAGGACTAAAACGGAAAGGTCGTAGGGCCACAAAGATGGACCCTCTCTTGTGTTTATAAGAAAAACACTGGTCATATGAGTGATGGATGGGCAGCGGAAACAGCCCACCTACCACGGGCAGCTCGGGACATCTCAGAGCGATGGGGTCAAGATGCCCCGAGCTGTCAAACCATGAAACACATTGGCCACAAAGAGTGGAGCACTATGGCTTGCAAGGAGCAATCGCTCCCGATGTAGTATTCCCTTTACAAAAGTCTAACCATACCTGTGCATATTAAATGCGAGCTGCAGCTTGCGTACACATCGGAGGGTTCGTCCAATGGACGACGTGGGATTGTATCCCGCCCCCCGTGAGTCGCTTACGATGCCGCTTTTGAAATTAAGCCCCGACCGGACAAACAAGTTCGTGCACGTAAGCCTTGGAATCCGGGGCTCCACGCGCGCCCGATTCTGCGGGGAGACGATCGAGAATCTCACCCTCGGGCTATTGTTGAGCGACCTTTTGCATCTCTATATCCAGTCCCGCAACGGCCTCGTTGAACATGGACACGGCTTCCGTCAACGGCAATGGAGCGTACGCCAGCCCGGGGGGTCGCGCAAAGCCGTCGCAACATTCGCCCACCGAGGATCACGACAATTGGAGCGGCGAGGGTTCCAGTGGGGATGAAGCGATCCAAGTCAGCGGCGCAACCAAACGCAAACGGCCCCTTCTTGTCAGTTGCGAGATCTGTAAACAGCGCAAAGTAAGTAGGCCAAAGCCACATGGGTCTCGCCGCGGGTTACCCCGAATACGACCTCGTACCACGCAGCAATTCGACGACGTACTGGGCAGAAATTCTGCAACAGCTCCTCTGCACAGCATGTTCTGGGTTTACCTGCTACACGAAGCAAACGCTGCTTTGGGTTCATTCATTATGGGTGGCAGCACCTTACCTGATGCTGATACCGCTGTAGGTGAAATGCGACCGAGGCCAGCCGAGGTGCGGCTGGTGCATCAAAAACAATTCCAGCTGCGTATATCTTCCACGCAAGAAGCCGGGTCTGCGCGCAGGCTATGGCCGAGAGTTGGAGGCTCGTCTTGGTGAGTCGAATCCTATTCCTTTCGCTTCGGGCAAGCCGAGAGGATAGATGGATACGGCGCATTTCTTCTTGCCCATGTGATTACCAACAACGCTTAACAAGGTCGCTTTTTTCTCGTATCACATTGAAAAAGGTGCAAACTAACGAGCATGACACTATTGATCTGACTGGACACAGACAAGCTGGAATCATTGCTCCACCAACAGCAGAGTCAGATCAACCAGCTCTCTAGCAATCAATTAGCCCCGACCACCTCTTCTCCGCAGGCCGGACCGGTCATTCGGAGTCCCACGATCATGCACCAGGTACCGCATATCCCACGCCCTGAAACGGCACTCTTCATACAGAAGCCCGGGAGCTTCACAACAGCCGCAGCCACTCCTCTGCAGCCAAGCTTCCCTACAGGTATATCCGATGCACGGCAGGCGCCATCTCTGGGAAGCAATGGCTACCAGCATTCTCCAGAGGAGGTCTCTTCTAACCTCGGTGCACTACACCAGGGAGATGCTTTCGCCTTCAACAATGATCGCTTCGCTCCACCTACGATGGCAGGAGCATTGGCACAGGGTGACAAGGACTTTCCTCCATACGACTTGCTATATGGTTTAGTGGACCTCTTCTTCAAGCACATCTACCCGTGGTGTCCCATACTTCACCGTCAAGCGACATTGGACTCCTTGTTTGGTGATAGCAGCTTGGAAGAAGCGGATAGGGTTCTACTTCATGCCATGGTTGCCACCACCTTACGATTCTCGACCGACCCGCGTTTAACCGCCGAGAAAAGGGAATACTACCATCGCAACTCGAAAGAGAAGGTCTTATTGTATGGGATACAGAACAGTTCAGTTAAATCACTGCAAGCCCTTGTCATTCTAGCCTTGGATGTTGTCGGATGCTCAAATGGTCCGCCAGGCTGGAACCTGCTCGCCCTCATCACTCGATCGATTGTAAATCTGGGCCTTTCGGTAGAAAACTCTTCGCCGAAGGTGGCACCGCAGTATGCGTCTATTTACACTTTGAGAGCGATCGTTCTTCCGGAGCCGACCGACTGGATCATGGAAGAAAGCCGACGGAGACTATTCTGGATGATCTACGTTCTCGACCGGTACGCCACTGTCGCAACCGCCTTCGAATTTGCTCTAGATGAGAAGGAAATCGATCGCCAGCTCCCATGCCGAGATGAATTCTTTAGCCGCAATGTATCCGTTGAGACCCGTTGGTTTCGCACATCAACACGCAACGATTATACCATGAATCGGCCGGAAAATCTCGGTCCTTTTTCGTATTACGTTGAAGTACTGGAGATACTTTCACGCATCCACAACTTCTTGAAGCGACCTGTGGATATCACATCTCTGAGTGATGTGGAGAAGTGGCAAAGCGAGTACCGTGCGCTCGATAGGGCGCTTGAGCAGTGGAAGTACAACCTACCCGCCGAATATGGCAATGCAGCGCGCGTGTTTTCTGGAGCGACGTTGAACAAGGACCTTAACAGTAGCCTCGTCATGTTGCATGCCGCTTTCCACACGTAAGTACAGTCTCTGACAAGATTGTGACCTTCTGACAAGATATAGCACTGTGATTCGTCTTCATTCCTCTGCAGCATATCCCACGCACCGGTCGCCAATATTTGCGCCTTCTTTCAGTGCGAGCCAAAGGTGCCTCAATGCTGTTGAGAGCATCGTAGCCCTGTGTCAATGCGTCCGAGAACATGGACTCTTGACCAAACTAGGCCCACCATTTGCTTTCTCCTGCTGGGTCGCAGCTCGCGTTCTTCTAGTCCACGGCTCCACCATCGCCCACCGCGTTGACGAATCTATCGACCTCCTAGTTATGACGCTCCGAGAGTTGGGCCAACACTGGGAAGTTGGCTCGCGCTACGCCAACCTTCTCTCCCGCGTCCTGCAAGAGTACCAAGAGTCCCAACGGGACGCCGCCGTCAACGGAGAGCGTGTTACTCCTTCCACCGTCAGGATCCTCGCCGACATGCGCCGCTGCGCCTTCGACCTTGACTTCTTGATCGCGCGACAGCCGAAGATGCATCCCAGCCACCAGCCCACGCCAGCGCGGACGCCGGGACCAAACGAACTGGAGTATCTGGACGTGTTCGACTTTTTCAACATGCCGAGACTGCCTGTGAGCATGGATGGCGCGCCCACCTATGTGGCTCCGGACGGGACAATTCAGACGGGCATGCCGGAAGGCGTCAATGAGTTTAACATTACGAATTATATGGTGGATGCCAGTTCGGACTGGTTCATCAAGGGCGCGGCGTGAGCGTCGTTTGTACCTTGCTCACTAAGCGCAAAAGTTGCAGTACATTACGGTTTGATTTTCTTTGGCAGTTGAATGGTTGAGACGTGCGATCTTGCAGGTGCACTTGTTCTAGATACCCCTTTCGAGCAAAAGGTTCTGCGCGCGGAAAATATGGATTTAATGCAGTATACACCTGAACGAGTATGCCAAAACCATCAAAATGCTACTTCATGTACCGTGCGAGGTATTTGAGGCTGGGATAACACGAAGCACAGCTACTGGGGTCATACGTCACCGCCATAGGAAGAGCTGAAGGTGGAGATGACAAAGGCATAGCCACACGTTTCGATTCGGTGTGCCCCACAGAGTGGGTCTCCGGGGCCTCTCCGGTGAAGGCTGGTGCAACGCAGCCACGGGCTCATTTACCTTGGCTGCGTACCCCGGCAGATCTATGCACGCCCTTCTCGGCGCTGCGGACCTGCGCCTTTGCATGATCAGCCCGTAGTAGTACGTACTATATTTTTCTCCATGAACTTCTCTTTGGAGATGCTCGGAAAATACTGCGTTTAGTGGTTTAAACATGATCCAAAAATTGCATGGTCTTTCAGAACGAGGCCCAGATATATTTCGTTTGGATATGCTTTCCTACGCGTGCGACCGTAGATGAAGTGGGTGTAGTCCATGGTTGCCGTCCCGGGCTAGCGCTGACAGAGCACCGCCCTTTCGCCCTCTCGCACCCACGCATCTGGGAAGGATGGGCGGCCGCACCAGAGACTGTGACTCTTCAACCCATACGAGCAACCACAAAAGTCGGGACCAACCCGGCCTGGGGCTATTGACTCATCTTCACTCATTCTCCTCTCGATTATTCGAGTGGTAGTCCCTTCCGTACGGACGGCGCGCCCTTCGCCATCCCAACGCGACTGAAACTAGCACAAGCAATGGCTTCTCAGCAGGGCGGTAACTTCGACTTCAACGCGGGCGCCGGCATCGACTTTACGGGATTCGGAATGCAGCCGGCCGTGTATAATGGCTTGAAGGGAACCGGAGAGGGTAACACTTCTCCAGCCTTCTTTAGCGACGAGGGAATCGACACGACTGCCACATTCGATCATTCGTTTGACTCGATGTTTGCACCGGTCGCCGACCTCAACAACAGCACAGCGTTTGGAATGGAGCCACTTGTAAGTCAGACCTGCAACACGCAGTGTTGCGTCTCGTTACACAGGTGGATCGGTGCTGGCATTATGGGCGCCTGGCTAACCCCGATAGGGTTTGGATAACACCACCGGAAGCGCTTCCTGGGATATGAACACCACATTTCCCATAACGCCTGTGCAGTCGTTCGAATCGTTATACACACCTCAGTTGATGAACAAGCGTCCACTCCAGCTCGATGTTCACGACTTCCCTCAGGCTAAGCGACATGAAGCGTTTTCCCCTTTCTCGACCAATTCGGCTTCCATTACCGCGGGATCGAGCAACTGGGCACTCGACACGCAGCCAACGCCAGCAGCCAGCTCCGATAACGTCGGTCTGAGCGACGAAGCGGCTGACGTTTGTGCTACTTGGTTCAGCAAATACAACGTGCTTCCAAGGTAAGCCGGGCCGCGTATCATATATTCTGGGACACACCCAGCTCGATGGAACTACGGAACCTGATGTGAACACAGTGACCGACATATTGACTGCCTGAGCCAGCTCACAGGCGAGTCAGCAACAGCGATACGGCAGTGGTTCGGCCAGGCGTTGAAGCAGGGGATGAGTGGCCAGGATTCAGCATACAAGTCTCAAACAAGCTTCGCTCAGGATCCCATATTGTTCCCGGAGCTTCCCCATGCGACAACTGGGCTCGTCTCACATCAACTCCCAATCACAGAACCCACAGCTAGTCACGACACCACGCAGGCAGTGACGACATTGGCTCTGTCTCCATTGCGGGGTGGTAAGAAGGGATGCAACCCCACACAAGACCCAGCGTTATTGAAGAGGGATCCGAACAAGATCTACCAATGCACAAGGAAGTGTGGGAAGCGGTATGGACGCAAGTGTGACTGGAAACGGAATGAAGAAGAGGGGTATCCCTCCAAGAGCTGGCTTTGCAGTAAGTAAATTTCCTCTGGGTGCACCTGCAAGAAAGTTGGAGTCCTTTGTTGTTCTTAGGCAGCCAATACACCGGCCGACTATGCGCAAAGCGGTGCACGACTTGAGCATCCGCTCTCATGCAGCCGGACGTTGTAGGGCGCTACCTGAGGCGGCCTAGAAAGCAACGACGAAGCTCGCTCAGCATTGCTCATTCTTGGCTAACACATCTTAGGCCTCTGTATCAGCGAGGGAGTTGAACGGGTAAAGCCATGCTTTCGAAAATATCACTTCTCTCAGCACTTCCGGAATATCCACCCTGGGCTCAACTCGGCAGACTATGAGGAATCCTCCATCGTGTAAGTAATTCATTTGGCTCGCGCAAGTCTATCCTCGCTCCACTGAACCTGACTGACCGCATACAGACACTCTGACACAAGCCTGCCCCCTCATACTAGAAAATGCGGCTTCTGCACCCATCGATTCGTCTCTCGCCAGGATCGCATCGACCACATAGCAGAGCACTTCAAGAACGGCAAATGTATGCTCGACTGGAACGAAAACGATGATCAGCAAGACTCTGATGACATGAACGATGACGACGACAATGACGACCGACCTGATAGCGGCGGCTTCGGCAACGGCAAGCCTTTCCACCCTCCGAACGACGATCCACGTGGTAGCTCTGGGCCCAAGAGCAACGGCGGAGGCAGCGGTTCACAGCCTCAGCAGAGCGGCTTCTACCAATTCCAGGTTTCACAGTTTGCCGACAGCGAAGCTAGAGGCGCTTCACCAGGAGATGAGCAACAGAGTTCGACGGGCGAGCATCATATTAAACCAGCCGTCGGACCGGACGGTGCGGCACACGGCAATTCACCTTACGAGATCAACAGCCAGTGCTCAGTCCACGAAAGGCACGAGGAGGCAGCGGGATATGACTCGCAAACTCTGGCCGGAGATGTTGTCTCCATAAGCACCGACGTCGTCCAACTCCAAACGATACCGCCGTACGTTCCACCGAACGACGGTGACCCTGCGCCAGGTCGCCTGATAACATCGACACCTGGGTCAAACGGTATGTGTAATGTGTATTTTAGGATGGCACTGAAACCTAACCCTCGTTCAACAGGTTCCTTGACCCGAGAGTCACAAGACCTCTTAGGCAGTCTCAAGCTCCTCGGCGCCGGCGGCTTTAGTACGGTCGATGAAGTCATTCATCGCGAGACGAGCCTCCGCTTTGCCCGGAAGACCCTCAAGAACCGCGAACGCTCCGCCCTCGATGAACTGAAGAACGAGGTCGAAGTGCTTCAGAAGCTCCGCCACCCACACATCATCCGTTTCGTCGGCAGCATCCAACAAGATAATAAGATGTCAATCCTTCTTTCACCTGTGGCAGAGACGACACTTGCTTCATGGCTCGATATGAAGCTACAGAATCGGTCGGATGGTCTAAGCCAGACCATTGTCAAGATGCTCGGCTGCCTTGCCTCGTCGATCCGATACCTCCATGAGCAACGCCCAGTCGTGAAGCATATGGACATCAAGCCCCAGAACATCCTCGTCAAGGAGGGCGAGGAGTTCCCGCATGTTATTCTGAGCGACTTTGGTGTCAGCTCGATTGGCGAATTGACTGCGAACAACAAGACGATACCCTTGACACGCCAATACTGCGCACCTGAAGTGTCCGAAGGCATCTCTCGCGAGCTTGCATCGGACATTTGGAGTCTTGGCTGTGTCTTCCTTGAGATGCTGATGGTCGCCTTCAAGGAAGATAATCCACATTGGCTTGAGTTCCGCAAACAATTCGGCGGTCGCAAGGGCAAATACTACTGGCAGGACGTTCCGGCGCTCCAAGGCTTACTAACCGAATCGCTTGAGCAGGCTGCGACCCAAACGGAAGCCAGTGCGACGCGCACAGTGAAAGAAATGCTCAATTCGGAGCCAACTGAACGTCCGACCGCGCCCAAGCTGACCATGGTGTTTGTGCCCGCACCCTGCTGCCTCAGCTGGCCTAACGAAAAAGCGGCATACCCTGGGCCTGATGAAGAGCTTCAAACAGTCAAGACACTGCTCCGAGAAGAATGTGCCGACGGCTATGCGCATCCGCATGATGCCGATGCTCAACGAAAGCAACAAGGGGACTCTGTGAGCCCCGCGAAGCGCTGGCTTGAGGAGTGCTCGCTCGATCATGAAGCTTGCCGACATGACCCGCATGGCCTTATCAACAAGACCTTGCCTACACGTCTGATCGACACCCTACCAGACGGCAAAGCAGGTATTTCCGTACGCATCGTGAATGGGGCCGATCTCGATGATCGCGCAAGTCCAGACTACGCAGCGGTAAGCTACGTATGGGCCGATGACGAGCTGAAGCTCTCAACAGATCGCCTAAGAGCAATGCAAGCCGATCTCCCTCGCGAGGTCCTACCCTACGCCATCAACAACGCAATCGACAAGGCGCAAGACGTCGGCTTCCGCTATATCTGGGTGGACAGTCTCTGCGTACTGCAGGACTCGGAGGAAGACAAGGAACGCGAATGCCGCGCCACGGCGGATGTGTATCGCAACGCGGCCCTCACAATTGTGCTTGACCAGCTGAAAACCCATCGGGTTGACCTCGACCTTGCCAACTTACACGGCAGCGACCTAGGGACCACAGCCAAGTCGCCTGGACAGCAACAAGCGCTGCTCGCTGCCACTTTGCCTCTCGCCATTTACCTCACGCCGGGCTTCGCTTGGGACACGAGGGCATGGTCACTCCAGGAACGTCTGCTCTCGCGGAGGTTCCTCCACCTTGGCGAGGAACAGATGTACTGGGAGTGCAACGCGCTCAAGGCAAGCGAGACATTCCCTCGAGGCTTAGCATCGTCCCGCCACGAGTTCTCGTCGCTCCTGTGGGAGAAGGTCCACACGAAATCTTCGGCTGGCTCACAGGGGACTCGGATCCGAGGTCGTCAAGATCTCAAGCACACCATGGTTAACATGGAAGGCATGGTTAACATGGAAGGCGCCGGAGCCGCGGAGGCTGCCAGGCGAGCGGTACGACGCAACGCCAACGGGCGAAGCCCTCCGCGTGTGTGCAAAGAAATAGGCTACGGGAAGGTGGCTACACCGCATCGTGAAGACTGCGACGTCTCGCTGCACCTGCTGCGAGACTGCCAGTACATCCGCAAAGAAGGAGATGGCATTGATGACTCCACGGAGACCATGCGGACACTGCTCGGCTTGTAGATGCAACTGAGCAGCGTTGGCATGGTTTCGCGGGAGAAAGCGCGAATGGTACTGGTGACGCTCAGTTTTGTGGGGGTGGATCGGAGCAGGAGGAGGACTTTCATGGAATAATACCCCAGAATTACGTATTCCCTATGTAGTTAATTGCATGTTCGCCCGTTGTGGACTTTCGCAGCGATTTCAAAGGTGCTTGTGCCAGGCTGCTTATGTGCCTGTTCATGGGTGCCTGCTGGTGGTTCAGGCCTTCGATTCGTTCCTCACATGCTATAAGTGGAAGATCTCCAAGCAGCTATGCCGACACTGTAATATTGCGAATGATGATTTAGAAGCCGTGCTGGAATAAAGGTGTAGCTAGTGCAGTATGCGTGGCGCGCTACTAGAACATGCCTATGTATCAAATCCACAGTACCGGTGCGCTATTAGAACATTTAGAATGGGGCAGCTGGCTCCTTAGGCCCTGCACAAGACCGGCCGATGAAGGCTTTTCAAGTGGATGCAAGTTGACACGGAACACCTAGGAAGTGCTACAATGAAGGGAGTTTGAAGGGCAATGCTCTGTTCGTTAGTCTATATATGGATCTAAGCATAAGAGAACGACTTCCTGCTGATTCTGCTCATCTGTTCTCAAAGCGTTTGAATTTGAAAAACCGCACATAATGATGAACCCCGAATGAATGAGACAATGATTCAAATGGCTTGTAAAGGCATCGGGTCGTGGCGCCTCGACATTGAGATAGACATGTTCATGAGATAAATATGTTAATAATAACAGTATCAAACGAAATCATTCCGTCAGGCATAATGCATGAGTGGACGAAATACACGAATCCCCTTCCCTCACAAATTCTCCACAACAACCCAGACCGACTCACCAGCATCCTGTTCTATCTTGCCTCTGCGTTCGCTCCTCTCCGCTTTTCTAGCGTCCCTAAACTGCCTTCTCACATCTTCCTTTTCTCTCCTCAAACTCTTCTTCTTCTCCCGGTGACTCTCCTTTGTTTCTTTCCACTCTCTGCTTTTCTTACCTAGCCCCTGCCTTCTTAGGTCCCTCTTTGCTTGGCGGTGCTCCCTGTTCAGATCCCTCCGTTGGGCCCTGAACTCGCGCATGATAGCGTGCTTCGTCCGCTTCTGTTCGATTCTCTCCTCCAGCATCGTCTTCTCCTTGGCCGCTTTCTCAATGGCAAGAGCACGTTCGCGCTCGATGTCCGACGGGGGCTTTTTGCCTTTGCTGCGGGCGGCGTCGGCCTTGGCGTTGATCTCGCGGACGCGCTCACTAAAAGCCTGCGAGGCTTTTGAATATTGCTTTGTGTAGTCCTCGTCAACATTGGAGTCGGAGTCAGAGTCGCTCCCTGAGGAACTATCTGAGGAGATCGAGGACGTGTCGTCGTCTTGTTTACGGGAGGATCTTCTGGAGGCATGCTTCTCAAGCTCGGCTGCGACATGATTGTGGGGAAATGTAGGTTGCTCGCGGTAGATTCCCGCTTCTTGTCCTTTCGCGGCGCTACTGTCGGCTGCAGGAGGGACACCTGACGGTGGTACCGAAGCGCCTGGGTGTGTACTCGGGCCTGCAGCTCCGGGTCCGCATCCGTTGTAACTTCCACCGGTTCTTTGACCGAGGTTACCAGCCCGCTTGCTTAGGTCGTTGCCCCAATCTGCAGCCTCTTTCGCAAACTGATCACCCCATGCTTCCATCCTCTTGCCAAACCCCTCACCCCTCTTGCCAAGCTCCTCACCCCATTTTCCGATCGACTGGCCGAGTGCTTCCCAACCGTTATGGTTGGGATTGGGGCCACCGCGAGGTTGGAAGCCCCACGAACGTGGACCGGAACCGAGAGGTGGACCATGTGGGCCATAACCTGGTGGGCCAAAGGGGGTAAATCCGGGCGGGCCATGAGGTCCATAGCCTGCTGGGCCGAATGGGCCACGTCCTGGTCCGAAGGGCGGCCACGGGCGACCGCATCCTGGAGGACCGCGACCTCGCCAGCCGCCGAACGCTGGGCGTACAGACTCATTGCTTTGAGGATACTCGCCTGGGATCGAGTGTGGAGGGTCCTCACTCGCTGCCGCAGCGCGATCTCTTTCAGCGTACTCCCGCTCTAACCGCGGTTTTTCATCCTCAGGACTCTGCATATCCTCATGTGCTGTGCTTGCCGGAGGCGCAGTTCTGAACCGCTGTCCCATTTCTCTGAGCATGACAGCTGAAATACTCGGCTCAGGGACGTTCAATTCAAGCGCTTCGATCCACGGATGCAGTGCCTGCGCTCTCTTTGCCGGCGTACTCTTCGGATCAAGGATAGTTACTACAGCACCTGCTCGCTGGCCCCTCTCCTCAGGGACTTGCGCCGCATCTAGCAGCGACGCGAAGGACTGCACCGAGACTTTCAGACCGCGAGGTGCGAAGAACGTCTCGTTCGTAGCATTCACGTAGCGTCTTATAACCTCAATGTTAGTATTGAAGCTTTCGGGCGTGGCATGAATAAGATCGGTGGGTGTACAGCCGGAAGCCGCACACAGTGCATTAAGTCCGTCGATGAAATCGAGAAACTCTGCGGGACGGATAGAATGTGCGTGTAGCGCTTTCGCATATGCTCGAAGGAACTGCGCTGGCTCCCCTCCGTCTTTAGCACTGATCGAAGAAAAGGAGTCGGTAGATGCTCCCGGCCAGGCACCAGGAACATGGGCGTCGCCGCAGCCTCTACGAGCACCTCTTCTTTCTTCTCGGCGGGCTTGGGCTTTGCCCTTTCGTCTAACCGGACTAATATCTTGGGGGATAGCGACAGGCCGCGTGAGTTTTGGTGCATATCGAGCGTCTGCATCTGGCTCGTGGCCCGCAAACTGCAGCGCGGCGTTCAGGAGCTGCGAAGCTTGGTCCGGGGAAGTTGTGTCACTCGTATTTGTAGCCGATGGTGTAGTTCCAACTCTTCCTACGGATACGGCCTCGCTGCTTTGAATGTGCTGCACCGGTACGGTCCTACTACCCTCCCTTGCAAGCTCTTCCGCGGTCGCGCGGTGCGCGTGCACTTCCGCACTGGGAGGAATCTCGTACTGCAGACCGCCATCATCTAGTGTCATCCGACTCACATCTATATGATTCGGGTTCAATGGCGGGACACCACAGCGCGCATCATGGAGTGCTTGTTGCTGCGCTTCGTCGTAAGAGGGTGGCAAATCGTCATAGCGAGGCCCGCTTGGACTGTGCCCGGGTGTTGGCTCGAAGACGTCTTCATCGTCAGAGTCGATGTTATCGGGGAAGGAAGATGAGCGGGGCGTAAAAGCGGGGTTCGACGCTGTCGACGATGGAGGCGGTGGATTGATAGATAGATTGGAAGAAGGTGGTAGTGTGGCCCTTTCGGCCATGACGTCTAACTGAATGTTACGGCTCGATTTCTCGGATACCTCAACGCAAAAGACCGGAAAATTATATCGTGACAGTGGTAGTGAGATGGACTTTCGAGCTGCTTAGCAGCCCTTCGTAAAGCTTATATTGACTTGAGACGATCGGGTAATGCACCAATGGCTTCTCCACGCAACGCTTCAGGCTCTCGAAGCCACCGTTGCAGAAGCGAATACGATCGTACATCGTAACCGGCGTGGTTGATATCACCGGCTTGCTGTTGCCTACGCGCGCTGCCAATGAGATAGTGCTGACCGCGCGGCCCTCGGTGCCACTCTAGCTGAGCTCGGCTTCATTGCGGGGGGCTGTGCGAGGCAGAACCACAGCGACGGGAGCCGCGGTTATTGAGGATGTTGCAAGCATAGCGATTCTTGAATGACGTCTTGAGGTTCCTTTGATGGCACTGGATGGAGGACTTCGTCATTGATTGACGGCTGCGCGGGGTTGCCGCCACTCCACGCGTCACTGGCCGGTTGGCGCTTGTGACACGCTAAAGCTCGCGACGACAGTGACTCTTTCTCCTGTGTTGTTCACCACAACGAAGCTAGGTTGGGACATTAGCGATACGAGAAAATAGTTTACTGATTAAGGAAGCCTGCGTACGACAGTCGGGCCCTGTTTTTGGTCGTTGATTAGAGGAGACCTCATCGTGGCGGTCTGCATTTTGTTGGGAAGAGTCGTTCAAAGAACATTACTGATCCCTGCAGTATTCAAGATTATCTGGTCAAAAAGACATTAGATTCCATAATAGCAACTCTTACGACAATCTGCTCAATGCATAGGCGGCCAGAATATCTTCATTCTATCATTTCCCTCATACTCCGATATTGTATTTCTTCGGTAAATGGTACTTTGAAGTACCCCTGGTTGCAATATATTTTTGAAAAAAAGAATTGAAAAAGAAAAACAGACTTTTCAAAGTAAAGGTGAAATACCCTAGAGCTTCTCCCACGGCAACCAATTCTGTTTCGTGCCGCGCCACCTACGGCACCGCACCGAACAGCAACAATAAATCACCGTAATCACACACATATCAGCTCAGTTCCTGGACTCTTCTGCATTGTTGGACAGCCTCGTCTGCCGCGCGTAGATTTACCTAGACGTATGCAGTCAGGCACCCACGGATTGCTCGAGTGGCTCGAAAGCGCACTTACATAGATTATAGCGTTTGAGCTCTCAAGCTTGTAGTCGCGAAACATCATTATCAGATTCCCAAGGCCAGTGCTGATCTCTTTCTGACCCAGCCACATACAACCGAGCCCTGCCTCTTCGTCCGTTTTACGGGGTAGCCCTATGCCCTGGCGATTTCCCATAGCAATTTTGTGAAACCTCAATGACTGAATATTGCGGTGTTTTTTCATGTATTCCCATACAATCAGCCGGGCATGTTCTTGCGAAAAAGAAGGCCCAGTATACAACGTAACCTCGGCGATTTCTATTTTGCAAAGACTGGGACTTCTGATAACCAAGCCTACGAGGTCGATGTCGTACGCGACGAGTTGATGCATTCCTAGAGTCTGGAGATGGGAGGAATGGCGGATGCCAAACCTTACTGGTTTAGGTTGGTAGAGCAAGCCGTGGATTAGATCTGCCTCGGGTCGATGGTAGTTGTAAGACATGATGCGAGGGTTGAGGTCCATTAAAAAGGTAGTATTATTCCAACTTGAGTAGTGGGGGCGTTTGAGGATAGACAACCGTCGGATCAGGTTCGAAGCCATCAATGCGATCCAATCCTGTCGAATCGAAGGTGCTATCAAGTGTAGTAGCAGATAGGGCTGATGTTCCCACGCCAGGTCAATGTGCAATTTCCGGTTGTGCATTGTTTGGAAGCGAGAGATTGCTTTGAAAGCCTTCACCAAAACTCTTCGCCGGGATTCCCAATGGCTTTGAAAGTTACGGTCATCAAGGGAAGCTGTCCCATGAATATCTCGTCCAGTACGGCGTTCGATATTGCGTCTCCCCATAGGGCTACCCGGTGACACTCCTGTTTGTGCGTATGCCCAATCGTCTTCAAAATCGGCAAGGATGAATACCTCCAGAGTGGGCAGGAGTGTGAGGATGACCTGCAGTTCCTGGAAGAATGAATCTTGGCAAGATGTCTCTGTTTTTAGGAATAATTGTTCTTTCGCACAGAGCGTGTGGTACTCCAGTTCCTGTTCCCAGCTAATCATGTTTAGTTTCCGGTCCTGAAGTAGGTATGTTGAGATGATTAGGTGCTTGATTTTGATGCTATATTTGGAATGGCTCAGAGATTTCAGTCTGTACATGCTGACTGGGTGCGCGACGATATGGACAGAATGCAGAAGTTGTTCGAATTTCGTCTGACAGTTTTCCAAAAGGATCCGACAACAACTACGCATGGTACAGAGATCGACCGGATCTAGATATCCTGTTATTTCGCTGAGCAGTTCGTTCGGAAGGAACAATAGACCTTTAGATTCTGATGGTAGGGTCCCTGTACCCGCTTAGTATGAAAACGCAAGCGGCAAGCAGGTAGACCTACCGCTCCGGTTGCTGCTGCACGGCATAGTGGCTGATAAACGGTTGCAATGAAAGAGAATGTGCGGTGGTGCAGAAATTGTTACTCTACTTAATGTGTGACTCAAATCGAACCAGCTATAGATGTCTGGTTATTGAGAAAAGGTTACCATGGTTTGGTACCTATATCGCTTGGTAATACTCCGCGCGGGCGCAACTGGCTCAACAATTGTTATGGTCTTGTATACAGACAAAGCGGAAAATTGTAATCGATACCATGTCATCAAAATCATTGCAAGCATAAGGCATTGGCTGTGTTGACCCAAGTCAGGTGAACCATACGGCGTCAAATCCATCAATCTATCGTCGTATAGCTATTTCCGCGCACATCCTTCTTTCGTCGCGCTTTGCCATTATCTTTGATGAAGAGATGGGAAATAACTGTACTCAAGAGTGGTGCGAAGATGAAGGGATCCTGTGGATGTCCATCAAGGGTTCCTCCGCGCCAGCGGCTCGCTAACAGGTAGCGATACGCGACTGCTAGCACCCGCTATCGCACGATCCATGCATGCACGGAATCGAAAGGGGAAACTAATTTTCAGTAAGGGTTTGGTCGTGAGCGGATAAACCGAAGCGACCACAAACTTTACATGTGGGACCCGATACAGAGCTTGCCCCGCGTTACAAATTGATTTTGAACAGTTAGATGATACAGAAAGCACGAAAATGGATCGAAAGTACTCGATCGAATACGGTCTGGTATTGAATAATGCCGTAGTCTGCCGTTGCAGGCGAGATTGTCTATCTGTGCCCAAGGATGTATGTCTCTTTCACATACAATTATTCCTCCCCTTACCTAAGTTTACTTAGTGTGCAGAATCATCAGGCTCGGATTTGCGGAGGACGCCGTGTCCTTCTTTATTGCTCCTGTCACTCCCATTCTCAACGCTCCAGTTACTGGGTGCTCTTCCCGCCGCAGCACCGTTTCGCATGTTCACCAGTTCTTGCTCATCATCCTCAAGCCGTGTGACGGTGAAGTTCGTATCGACCGTCTTGGTAATTCCTCCAAAGCTCTGTAGGGCGGAGCCTAGACCCGACGGCGACTTAGATTGGCCCAATTTGTTGCTCGACAGACGCGCATTGGGTGTATCAGAGTACTCTTTGACATTGGAGCTTTGCTGGGTCGACGATAAGTACGAGGGAAAGAGTATGGCAAGGCATTTTCGGAGAGCCGGCATGCAGGCGCAGAAGAGGCCGACGAAGCATGCGAGGACGGACCAGTATGCCGTGGGACAATTGTCCCACGTCGGATTGTTGGAGCTGGCAAAGGCAAGAAGGGATTGAAGACGAAGAATGGAGACTATCGTACCACTGAAGGAGAGTTAGTGTGCGTCGGAGGGCGGAGGCTATCCGGCGGTAACACTTACAGTCCTCCAACTGAAAACATGGCGATGATCATTATGCGCTTCTTCAGGCTCAGCTTCAGTTTGAGGAGCTCGGGAACAGGGACCGCGAATATGATGCAGTCAAAGACAATGTCGATAATCGCGTGTACCCAAACGAATGCGTTCATCTTGATGCATTTACCCTTGTGTAGACCGTCCCACGAGGTCCAGATGTACGATATGGGAAGACAATTGACGGTAACGATGACCGTGAAGAGGACGGTACTAAATGCGATGATTCCGATGAGGATGTGGACGATTTTGCGGAGCTTCTGGCGAGGGAAAACGCGAAGATATAGGAAGAGGAAAGCCATCTTCGTGCACCCGATAGAAACGAACCAGAAAATCTCGGTCAGCCACGTAAGCTGCGTACGTGCGGTTAGAGAATGGTAAGAATGTCTACTCCAGATGGTTGCACTTACCTGAACGATGCGATAGATTTGTCCAGGTGTCAGTGTCCAGATGTCTTTGCCAAAGCCAAGATTTGACATGAAAAACTCCAGAATAGCCATGGCGAGAGCAAAGACGAGGGATACCACACACAGGGCATCGTCAAACCAGAAGTCCAGGCCTGACATCCAGAAACGGATTATGACTCCAATTATTGCCGCACCGCCCGAAGTTCCTGCTATGATGGGCGTGATATGTGTGATGTCTCGCACTTTAGCGCCACACATAGTCTGAGTTACATTATGTGCAGCTGAAAGATCTAGTTAGAATGTAGAGCCATACAACGCTCTGAGCTGTACGTACTCAACCCTTCGATGACCGTACAGCTCTGCAATACGCAAGCTTGAATTTTGGCGTTTAGTGGCTTGTCAGCGCAAATGCAGGCTATATCAGTTGCTGTGCATTTATCTTGCGCTTCCAGACTGGTTTGAAGGCATTTTGCCTACATGGATTATTATCCTGCCGAAATCGCATGTTCCACGAGCAATGTTTGATGCAACGCCGAGAATAAAAAGCTTACCGCACAGGCGGGAATAGCCTGGTCCTGGCCTTCCACCAGGCTCACCAAGCCACTCAAAAGTACAAAGAGCAACGCGAACTTGGAGAATCTCATTTCGCACAATATCCCAACGCAAAGGACCGCACCAACAGTGATGAGAGGGAAGGTGGTTCCACTATATCAACCAGCTGGCAAGTGCCTAGTTTTTCAAGCATGGTTTTCGGCATCACAGGCAACCCGAACAAGATGCTGATCTTCCCCCTTCCTCTCTTCGTGTGAGTGAAGGAGCCGGCACGGCATGCGGGGCGTGTCTCAGCCAGTTCAGGGATGCTCAAGGGGCGCCCGCACGGCACAAAAAGCAAACGGATGTTCACCGCCTGGGCACCGTCTACAGTTGGGAGGCATAGCTCCGCGGGTGTTAGCTTGTTCTTCGCTCGCCTATCCCTTTAACTCTCAAGTGGGAGAACGTGTGGGCTATAGCATGCGCACATCCCATGGAAAGCGAAATTCTGTCAGACCATAACCCAGCTACAGAAGAGCATAGTTTTCCTGCCCACATTTGTAGGTCCGATCTGGTGAAACCCCTCATCGCCACAACCGAAAAACTTCGAAAGGAGTGGTGTGATGTGTGTGTAGATGAGACTCCCAAAGGATTCCTGGAGGGTGCAGGTTCAATCCCAGCCAGTGCCAAAGTACCTCGTTTTCCACGTAAATTAGCGAAAATCGCTAACTCGCACCGATTCCAGAGCTGCGATCACTACTTTAAACTATTAGTGAAGAATTGGTACCCTTAGTGGATTGCCCTCAAGTACTATTTTTTCTGTGGTCTCAGACGGTCTGTCACTCTGGATTAGGAAGAATGGAGCCATCGGATTTGAGCGCAGGCAGCGCCCGTGTTTTCAAGCACGCGCGGGTGGAGCGGCTACCCCAAAGTAAGGTCTAGTTTGACTAGGGTGCAGTGTGACTGAGGTCCGGGCCGTTGTGTAACCTTGATCTATTTGGGCTGTACCACCTCATTCGCCGCTCGAGAAACTGGTGTAAGGGTATTTTCGTGTATGCATGTGACTGGTCCTCGGAACGCGATCTTTCGCGTATGATAGATTGCTCACGAGGGATGGTGATGCAAGTAAGACATGTTTGTGACGAGATTTCCATATTTGTTAGGCGATTTTCTGGTCTTTAATATCGAGCCATGGGGAAACTTGTTGAGTGCCCTTGTGGAGCATCAGGCTAGGCGGCCGGATGAAGTTCGGTTCTGAATATGGATTTTTCCTCAACGCACAAAGTACGGTAGGCTAATTCGAGCCCTGGGGACACATGCAGGACGTTGCAGCTATTACCCCCAGTGCCGGGTCGCATATCGTTACCCTCGGGGTAGCAGGACCTATTCCTTCTAGGATTGTCACAACCAATTAAGGAGCTTACCAGCCTTAACGACGCTGCTTTAGTGGAGCTATTGCACTAAGGAAACGTGTTTCCCTGAAGGATCCCCAGGTGTGAGGCTTGCCACTGTGGATTAAAGGTTTGTGATAATGTCTTGCAAGCTGCCGCGGCATCAGTACATCCAAGCAACAGTGTGGCCAGACACGAGGCTCCTCCCACATGTAGACGCGCATAAATATTGTCCTCCCGGTCGCCCGGGACGTTTTAGCAGCGACGGCTCTCTTTCCCCACCTGCATACCCGCTGTCCCTCTTTTTCTTTCATTGCTTCTTGTGACTTTCTTTCTTTTGCCATGTCCATCCTTCCAGAGACCGTCCTGGGCCTGCCTCCCTGGACGTGGGTGTTCAAGGTTGGTCCAACCGTTGCCGTGGTCTACACCTTGCTATGGATGGTCTACGCTGTGACGTTGCATCCTCTTGCGAAGGTACCAGGTCCGTTTTGGGCCTCGGTCACGCGTCTCTGGTACGTCTACCATGTCTATAGGGGAGAATTCGACAAGGTACAGCGTGCTATGCACAAAAAGTATGGCCCAGTCGTCAGACTGGCACCTAATGAGGTGACTTCTGCGAATGCCGCCGACATACCCAAGATCTACCGCCTCAGCGATCCGCTCTTGAAGACTGATTTCTATCCCATCTGGGGTGCGCCACAAATCTCGAAACAGCCGGACACGTTCACCTGTATCGACGAAAAAGAGCACACGCGGTATCGGAAGATTGTCGCGCCCGTGTATTCTCTTGGGAACGTTTTGAAGCATGAAGATTATGTGGCGAAATGCACCACTCTCTTTCTCGAGCGCATGACGGAATTTGCCGATAAGAAAGAACAAGTTGATATTGGCCACTGGTTTCAGATGTACGCTTTCGATGTCGTCGGCGAACTCTCTTTTGGGAATATGTTCGGTTTCATGGAGAAGAACACCGACATTGGGGGCTGGATCGGGGCGCTTGAAGCTCTCATGCCGGTCCTCTGCGCTGCCGCCCTTGCACCGACATACTTTCGACCGCTGATTCTCGGCTCAGCAATCATTTCTCCAACGGTGTCCAAAGCGTTAAAGTCCTTCGATGGTATCCACACCGCGGCTGTTGACGTTGTGACCAAGCGCGTGAAGGAGATCAACGCTGGCATCGCCGATCGGATCGATATGCTGCAACAGTTCAGCAAAATCGTCCGGGACAAAGGGGCTCAAACCGGGTTTACCGACAACGAAGTGACTCTAGAAGGATATGTCGCCATGCTGGCCGGTTCGGAAACTACTGCGGTCGCTCTTCGCGCCACGCTGTACTTCTTGATGAAGCACCCCGGAAAGCTGGCTAAATGCCGCGAGGAGATCGATGCCCACTGTGCCACCCTAAGCTCGCCCATCCGCTACACCGAGTCTCTCGTCCAATTGCCGTATACTGCTGCTTGCATAAAAGAAGCTATGAGGCTCCATCCTAGCGTTGGCCTGAGCATGCAGCGTCATTCCCCGAGGATCGGCGTGGAGCTCTCCGGATATTTTATCCCGCCTGGATGGCGCGTTGGATGTAATCCATGCATCGTCCATTACGATCAAACAGTATTTGGAGAAGACGCTGACCAGTTCCAGCCCGAAAGATGGCTAGGGTCCGAAGCGAGGAGCCGCGAAATGGAGAAGGCCTTCCTGGCGTTCGGTGCTGGCACCAGAATGTGCATTGGAAAAAATATTTCCCTCACGGAACTGCATACACTTGTGCCGGAGCTCTTGCGCCATTTCGACATCAGCATGGCGCACGACCGTCCGTGGAAAACGGTGGACATTTGGTTCCACACGCAGAGGGATATCATCGTGAACATCAAGCGACGCTGAATCGGTGCGGGACCAAGGAAGTATTCAGAGTAGTTTTGCAATGTAGAATGATGGTTTGCTGTTATCTCGCGTTTTTCAGTGCATGTGCGGCGGGTGTGACAAGGTGAAGGTTCTCTGTCAGTGTCGTGAACAGACCTCTGGCATGAGCTAGGCATACTTGTGATTCCTTGGTCACCACGAGCTATTGTTTGATACATACGACGCAAGGGTATGACCGACCACCCCGAAGTACATAGGTAATTGAGATACTTGCGTGCCCGTTGGCGTCCGATCCCAGCATGTCTGTTGGTCTAGCACTCGTTATTCTCCAGCACAGACTTAGAAACATGCATATTCCTATAGGTTTTCGGATCGGATTGCCACACTTTCTACCGATAATATTTTAAAATCGCAACGTTAGGGAAGTAGTCGGCGACGCTGCCTGGTGTTTACAGCTGGGTTGGAGACGGTATATCTAGGGGTTCGGAGACAAAGGAAAAGAAGGCGACAGCAATGTCACCAATCTCCAAGATGGATTTCAGAGTTTGACGCGGGTTCTGCTTAACAGCTTACACATGTAGGAAATGGTGGAACATGTATCCATTTTCAATTCTCGTCACAGCACGTTATTAAGAGACTCAGTTGATGGACCAGAGCTATAGCAAGCTTGATTACCGCACTCCTTCCCTTTCACGCTCACTGACGCGTTGTGCTACGTTAGCGGCTTGGCGCAGGGTCGCGACTTCCTTATAGCTTTCGCCCGCGCCAATTTTTCTTCTCCCCACATCCCTCAAAAAGTGAGTTCATCTTCCTATGGTATACTGGCAACGCTGATTTTATCTAGGAATGCCACAAAATAACGATCATTCTCAATCGAACCAACCAAATCAACCAAACCAACCCAATCGACCCAATCAACAGCAGCCGCAGTACTACCAGCCTCAGCAACCAGCGTAAGTAAGCCAGCAACTATATCACTTTCGTGCTACTTACCTCACGCAGTCTTCAGCATAATACCGAGCACTTGCAAGACCAGCAGCGGTTCAGGTTACTGGAGAATCAGTACAGTGGACTACAAGAGCAAGTAAACAGGATAGAGAGGTCGCTAGCGCAGCTGACAACCATGATTAATGGATCGGGAATCGTGCAGTTCCCTCAGCAGCTGCCAGCCCAGCAGCCTCAGTTGCAACCTCCATTACAAATACAGAGCTCACAAGAGGCACCCTGCCGCCCTCACAAAGGTAGGTCACTCCCGGTGCCTAGTTCTTCAGATCTCAACTGACATGTGCATAGACGTGACGGACGAACAGTTCTTCAAGGAACTGGACCAGTTAGAGTTGTGGAACGAGGATCTTGAGGGCTACGGCGATACCCCCGAAGTACACGAACAATTCAGGAGATTCACAGACACCTACCTAACAGAGGTGCTCTACTATCGTAGTAACGACCTCGCGAACAAGACGCGTGCAGTATTCACGCGCTACAACGAGCTTGCCCTGCGGGCCAATCCGCGCCACATAGACAAGACACTCCCAGCACCTCCGGCTGGCTATGTTCCGCAGCAGCCTCAGCAGCCACAGGCTATAGATCCGCCTACCAGTCTTCCTTTTGGTTCGATACCGCGAATCATAGGCTCCATGCGCGGTCCAACACAGCTCAAGTCAACAGCTACAATGGCGCAAGTTGCCGCAGGAACAGCAGCTGGGGGCGTCCCTGGTTATACTTCATTACAACTGCAGCCTCAGCAAGGAACCCAGAAACAGCGGCGTTCCTGTGGCGAGAAGCTTTCCTGGTTTGGTAATCCCGTCCAGCCAAATGGCTCCGTTGCAGAGCTGGTCCAGAAGGGGTGGATCCGGACTGCATTTGATCCAGTTCGCCAGCAGTACAATGACATGATCATGAACGAGAGCAAATACAACGTCAGCAAAGAAGAGAGCCTCTGCCTGTGCATCGGCACCTACCTTTGTGCCAAGGGATGCCCATATCGGTATGACTATGGAAGGTGCATCGCCAACCACAAGCTCACGCAGGCGCAACTGGACGAGTTGGTTGAGAAGGAGCGCATCACAGTAGACGAAGCAACCAAGATGGTGAATAATTACACCCGTAACAAGCCACGGGATACCACAGAGTTTCTGGTCGTCAAGCCGGACTGGGGGAAGAAGGGCGGCTCAGCAAACCTCCCTCCTCAGCCTACATCAGGACCTTCAACGGCACGGCCTCAGCTAACCCCACAGCCCTCAGCACAGCCGTTGGCACAGCCCGTCCCTCCAGCGCAGCCAATTATACAGTCCGCTCCTACCACGACAGTACAGCCAACTGCTCGGTCAATTGATCTATCGCATTTGGATCCCGAGCAGGTGGAACAAATCAGACGGATTGTCATGCAGCAACACGTTCAAGTTGTGCCTTCGAATAGGGTCCACAAGCGCACCTACCTTCCCGGTACTATATCACGTGAACGGTGTCCGCGACGACCTGTGCCTTCGAATGGCCAACAGACTCTTCCACAGGCTCCACAGCCACCCTAGCAACCTCCAACTCAGCCTGCTCAGCCCGCCCAGCCAGCAATTCAACAAGGGGGTCAACTTTCTCAAGCAACTGTACAGCAACAGTGGTCAAATCGTCACCCTTCCCTAAGGCAGGACGACAAGATCCGGGGAGAGCAACGTGCAGCAGCAGCAGCGAGTGATCAGCTCCATCCACAGATGAATGGGCGTTATAGTGATCCAAAACAACCTTGAGCAGGCAGTACACGATCGCATTCTCAAAAACCCTCCGCCGGACCTGGCAATTCCACAGATTCGAGCCGACACCTTCTTCCTCAGCTGCTCCTGCGTCTCGTTCAGCTGTGCGAATAATTGATGAGTTCTTAGAGGAGTTCGATTAGTCTCCCCTAGCTCGCGACAGTTTGTTTTCTTTTGTTGAGTTGGCTCAGACTCTCAACTCCGTGTAAGAGATCCCAGATCCTTACTATATCTGCTTCTCAGAACAGGTATATCCCTATCTCGCCTATGTTTCAGACTGGGTAACATCCGCTTCTCAGAACAGGCACTCCTCCGTCGTACTTGCGTCACAGACCAAATATTTCCTTCCGTGTTTGTTCTCAGAACAGACCCTTCTGCGTCTCAGACCAGAAGATAGGGCTCGGGCAAGGCATCTCGGATCCTTGCACTATGCTTATTTGTGTATCTAGTTTAGATTGGAATCAATGGAATTCGCAACTTCAAGCCCACTTTGTGATAAATTTAACGGCTTAGCCCGATAACCCTAGTATTTTGTCGTTAGTAGGCAACGATCCAACTTACGTTGTTGTACGTTGCCTATTATGGACCTCCCCCATTAAAACGAGCCTATTAGTACGTAACGCCCGGGTATGAAGTAGATCGGTCGTTGTATGACGTATCATGGGGCAACACACAGGGCTAGGATAACAAAACTTAGAGTCTTGTGTTTCGGCACCTAGCAATATATAACTCTATATTTTTACAACGTAATATATATTATAAATTTTAATATTAGTCTAGTTATATAATAAAAAAGTTAATAAAATTAATACTAATTCTTATATAGCCTACGCGCTTAAATAAAATCTAGTTTTATAAATAGCGTAAAATTACTAAACGCCTTATCTATATAGTCTATATATAATAACTTTTTATAGTTAAATATTTTATTATTTTAAATTTTTTTTAAAGTATTTTTATAGCGTTTATTTTTTACTTTTAGTAGCCCTTTTTTTTTATAATAAAGTTACTATTAGTAACTACCTAATTAGGAAAAAAAGTATTATATATATTATAAAATCTAATAACTAGCTCTTAAAGATACTATACTAAGTTTAATAAAAAAAAATAGCGCTTACTAAAATAAATACGTAATAACTATTTAATAGTACTTAATAGTATTATAGTTTAGTATAGTTTATTACTTTATATAATAATTTATACTAGTATATCTACTATTATAAATTAATACTAAGTAGGTATTTATAAAAAAAATATTAATATATTATAATTATAGTACGCGTTACAGCATCTAAAGTACTATTTATTAATAATAGTATACTACTATTTTATAACTAAAGTATACGCTTTAAGTATATTAAAAAATAGAATTTTAGTAAAATATATATATTAGACTTACTTTAGCCTATACTATAAAATATAATATATATTTTAAGCTTTTAAATTAAACTAAATAAATAAGAAATATAAAATAGTAAGTATATTTAATATAATTATTATATTACTATTTATTTTTATAAGTAACCTATAAAAGTCTATAATTAAATAAAATAATTTTATTAATATAAGCATAGATTTTACTATATATAAAAAAAAACTATAATATTTTATAAAAAAACTAAAAATTTATTATTTAGGGATACTACTAAATAAAAAAATAATATTAAAATTACTATAGCTATACTACTATATTAAGTAATTAATAAATAAGAATAAGTTACTTATTACTAATAATAATACTAACGCTAATAATTATAGGGCACTAGAGTAAAGAGATAATATAATTTTTTTAGTAAGTAACTAAGTACGTTAGAGATTATAGTCTATAGTATAAAGGGCGTATATAATTTTAATTAAAATAATATAAAATAAAAATTACTAGTATATAGAAGAGCGCTATAGCTTAATATTATAAAAAATATCTAGAGGTAGGTAAAAAGGGGTTTTTAAAAAGAGGATAATAAATAGCTAGTATAAAAGAATATAGATAAATAACTTAGTATATAACTAAATAAAATAAAATATTTTATATTAATTATTTTATTATAATTTTAAAACCTTTAGGTCTTTACTAAAACCGATTTTAGTAGTTCTATAAAAAACGGTTTACTAAGTAGTATTAACGCTATTTTTAAATAGTATTAAAAAATATATTTTCTTTAAAATAAATAATAATATAATAAATAATTATATTAAAAAGCTATATTTACTACTATATTATTTTATTATACTTTTTATACTTTTTATACTTTTTATATTTATTTAGACGCGCCTAAACTAAGTTATAAATATATTTATTAAAATTATTTTTAAACTTTTTAATTTTACTATATATATTAATTTTATAATAAATATTGTTATAATTATATATATAATATATTTACAAGTAATTAACCTTTTAAATACTATTCTCTTATATTATAATTAAAATATAAGACCTTTAAACTATAATATATTAGTATTAACTATAACTATAATTCTACTACTATTTACTTTAGGCTATATATTATATTATTAGTATATATTTTCTTTATAGTGTGTATAGCGTTATTAGTAAAAAAATTTATATTTATAGTAATTTAATAAAGGAGAAAAAGTTATAGAATCTATTTTACGCAGCTAGTATATAACTTAATACTAAACTTTAATAATAATAATTAAAGAGAAGATATAAGAACTATGGGCGATTGTGCGCTTAATAACAAAAGCCCCACCTTAGGCCGCCGCTAAGGCACGGACGTAACAAAACTTAGATCTGGGTTAATTGACTCTGTGCCTCCACGTATAGGCTTATTTTGACGGGAAATTATAATGAGTTCAGGCAGTTGTAGAAGGAATATGTAGAATATATGAAATTGCTACCCTCTAGCTAATGCGCACTAAAACGTAGAAGCGAAAGCATCGGCTAGATAAGAATCCGGGATTCTCATAACGAAACAAGGTGGATAGGGATTTGGGATCTTTATAAGGTAACAAGACAGATAAGAATCTAGGATTCTTATGGAAACAAGATGGGTAAAAATCCAGGATTCTTATGCCGAAATTGCGAGTGTCTGGGACAACTCGACAGAAGTCATTCCGAGCAACGATCTGGGATGCCTCGCCCGAATGGGAAAAGACGCCTAAAGGAAAAGGGCTGTAAGCAAAGGTCTGCTAAAGACACCTGTATGAGGCTGAATGTCTGCTTGGGAGAGTGTGACGCGACTGCAGACGTCCGAAACGGAGCCCACCCGCAGTGGTTACCTGGAGACTGACCACCGCGAACAAGTCGCTTCGTCGGGTCGCGCTAGGAAACTTCTACCACGGGCGTGGAAGCACTGTCGGGCTATGGTCCGGGTTATACCGCGTTGCTATGTCGTTGTACCGCTGGAAGAATTCGCGGACCGTCATCTCCATCTCTGTCCCGCGGCGGTAGAGAATCTCCCTCGTCATATCGCTGTCAAGTATCTGCAATTGGCTGTTGATGTGGGAACCAGGATTTCTGTCGAATGCGTCGAGCCAGGTCTGACCTTCCCAAACGTACCCATAACCATTTCGTCGCTAACAGGCTTCTTGTGGTAATCGACTTCACAATTCGATCTTCGCGGAGACAAGATCTGCACAACCGCTGACAGGTCGGTGAGCGATGAAGAAGCTTGCGGTGCTGATTACGTTTACCGTGCAGAAAAATCACAGGAGGCGAACAGTCAACTTCAAACGATAAAAGCGCACAGAACGGTTCTCCAACTAATTTGCACTCGACACGGCGACAATGGCCCATGTCGATCATTGCTTTTCCACCAACACATCACGTCCGACCCATCTCCTCCAGCTCCACCTCACTCTCCTCTTCAATCGTCGGCAACACGTTATACCGCCCACTCCTCTTCTCCAAACACCTACTGAGATGCAACAAATGGCCCCTCTTCCCCCTCACAAACGCCGCAAACCCCGCCGCGGCTCCCGCAACCACGCCCCCACTCACCCACACCGGCCAGCGGAACTGCTCCGGCCGCGCCCAAATCATCGTCGTCGCAAAGCTGCACAGCTCGAAGAGGTTCTGCAGCGAAGCTTCGACGGCCGAGAACGAGCCGCGCGTCGCTTCCGGCGCGTCCTCTTGCACGAGGTACTGCACGCAGAGATCGAAGCCCCACAGCCCGAGGCGGGAGAGCGTGACGCCGGCGACGAGGGCGAGTCCCGCGGTGCGGGTCTGGGGCGAGGCGAGCGTGAAGAGGCCGATTGCGAGCAGGGTGGTGATGAGCTGGAAGTTGATGAACCAGAGGCCTGCGCGGACGGCGCCGATTCGGCGCATGAGGAGCGGGGCGGCGCATGTGGCGCTGAGTTCGAGGACGACGGATACCAAGCGCATGGCGGAAATGTGAAGGGAGGTGAAGCCGAGGGTGAGGAGGTAGGTTGTTAGCTGGGAGCCGAAGCCTAGGACGGTAAAGTAGAGCAGAGCGAGTGAGAAGGAAGCCAGGAAGGCCGGGTTAAGGAAGTAGGCTTTCCATGGCTGGAGGGCGTTGCGGATGGTGGCAGATGGTTGGTGGGAGTTTGATGAAGGTGTACGGCGATCTTCCATATTGGGAAGTGTTGTCGTCGAGGTTTTGCCTTTCCGGCTTGCTAAACCCGGGACGGCACTGTATACTTGCGCAATGGCGAAGTATTCCTGTCTATATCAGCTTTCTGTTCCAGAGCGAGTGGAAGAACACGACGTACAAAGACAACGCTGAAGATGTTCTGTCCGAGCACCACCCATATCGCAGCCTTGGTGGAATACCCATCGACCAGCGAGATTCCTAACGGCGCCATCAACTTGCACACCAAATCGATTCTCCTCATTTTACTGTTCAGGTCTTCCCTCGGCACGCCCAGGCCCTCTGCGACGACCACGACCCAGTCCCTCTCTATCGCAACCGTGTTCCCCACAAACGCCAACTTCTCCACACCGGCTAGCACCACGCATGCCGAAAACAAAGCTATGGTCATCCACATGTTCGCTGTAGATCGAAGTAAAAGTAATAGAATAGCGCATGACGCAGCGACCGAGACACGCTGCCATAGTATCGACTGACGGACCACACTAAGCCGCTCATTGCCGTCAACGCGGTTGCCAATTGTGGAAGAGAGCAGGAAGGCCGCGAGCGAGCGAAAGAGTGCGTAGCAGGAAGCGTAGAACAGGGTACGTGGAAATATTGTAGCTAGGAAGATGACGGCGCCGAACTCGAACGTGCGTGCGTTCCAAGTCGATAGCGTATGCGAAAGGTACAGCTTCCATAGCACTGATCCACTGGCGTGAGTTGCGGTTTCCAAAGGGGAGGCATCGTCCTGTGATGCCTCAGGAGCGTGAACCATGATTTGGGATTAGAGAGCAGTGCTTCGCTGCCTCGTGCACGGAGAAGGCATGATCGCAGACCTTGATGGTCATGCATGTGCGGCGGTGTTCCCCGCGCCTGCAGCGCCGAGAGGCCGGTGGCTAGCCCGACTTGGTCTAGTTTCCAGGCCCTGGAAAGGGTCTAGACATTTCCTGCACCAATATGGAGAGTCGACAACAGACCGCATGGTAAGAAACGAGCCCTGGAGGGAGACCTTGCTCTGATGAGATGCTCTGAATGTTTTGCCGTCTCTATTCCCGTACTGTAAGCACGTGTCGACTCCAATACCTAAGTGGTCTTGTGACACACCGATAGCCGCACGCCTTGGGTCGCCACGCTGCAGTCAGTATAGCTGAAAGAAGAAATAGCAAGGGCCGTTATGAGCTGAAAAGACGTGATCTACATCGGTGGAGCACAACCCCGTGAGGCGAAGGCTTTACGAGGTTCCAAAAGGCCAGATATTCCACGCAGATGTACTATATCACAGTGCATACGGTGTAGTCTCGTGGGTCTCGCAGAACAACTAGATGCAGGCTTGCTTGCGTGGCTTTCTCCGTCGTCTAGACTAGCGATGTGTGCCCTATGAACCAGCGCTCCATCGGTCCCACCCTCGAAGCTCCCCAACCCTACACCAAGAGCTCCGCTAATCCGAGATTGCAGGGTTACCGACACGATAGGCGACATGCCTCGCATGTCGCCCAGGCACTTGAGAGACAAAAGGGCCGACTCATTTCCCCATCTTTATTGCCAGGTTCTCCCTCTCAGTCTCAACTGTACGCATTTGACCCTTTTCGCGGGAGCAAGCATCCCGCCTCTGCATTCTCCCAAACACCACCGCCTATTTCCGCTTTTGTATCCACTTTGCGGCGGAACCAATAACGTAATATGCATGGGGGTCTTCCCGGACCGGATAGGTCCTTTCGGACGCAAGCGAGGGTAGCCAAAGGGTGTCATGTGTGGCCGAAACGAGTACGAGTACGTATGTCGGCAAAGCGCTCAACGCGTTCGCTGACGGTGTTCTTGGAGGCATTTTTGCGATTTTCATGTTTGTTCTCAGTGCTTTTGCCAGGCAGAAGTGTGGAAATGTGGTACATCTCCATGGCTGAAAACGATTGTGCCACAGAACGCGAAGAGGTGCAATTCATGAATGAGCTGTCGTGTAGAAATCCCCAGTAATCCATGGGTTCGAGGCTCTTGACTACGCACACTGTGGATCCAATGAATATACGATGGCAATCCAAGCGGTGCCGGATCGTGACTTGCTCGGCCTCGTGTCCAGACCATGTCGCGAGGTTGGATTAAACGAATGCTAGAGCCACTACTTGCGAGCGATGCAAGGGCACAGACAGTGCCGAATCTAAGCGACGACTTCATCCGGTGACTTGAGCCTCACTTGTGCCGAGACGCAGGGACAAGCGCGCGGTGTAGCGGACGTCAGATCTCGGGTTTATCTCCGTGTCGCCGGAAGAGTTCTGCCACGTTTCGGGTCTGCGTGAAACCTCACAGGAAGGGGCAGCTTGTTATGGTACAAGAACCCGCGGAGAAGCATGGTACAACCATCGTGGGTGTTGAGACGTGTAGCGCCCGACTCTCGTGTTGAAGCCCTTAGTGTCAGGCCGCAGTCTCCAATCGTTCGAACGTGCGCATCCCCATGCCAGGGACGTCAAAATGGGTCCCTGCGAAATGGTGACGAAAAGCTCGGTTAGGAGTGTAGATCTGGGAAGCCCTATATGGCCCCTCACCTACCGCCACACCATATATCCCTTGTCGCTGCTCCTGCCGGATGAGAGGCGGTGAATATCTCGACTCGACTAACGGTAACGGGTAGCACAGTCCCTGATCTTCGCTTGCTCTGTTGTTGCTCGCGCGTGACCTGCCGTGACGGTCTGTTCATCTAGGATCGTCCCTGCGGAAACGGCGGTAAGGATATACTGGGCATGACGTGCTGGCGCATCCCAGCATGGAGCAAACAGCAATCTGCTGCGTTGGAATCTTGTACGGTCAACGACAACGGAATGTCTTACAGCCGACGACGTTAGCCATGGTTAAATTGAGTCGCTGCGTACGAACGGTTTTGAAGCCTGTAGCCCCTGGCGCTAAGCTGCATGCAATGACGGGTGTTACCCGCCGCCGCTATCGGATCTGGGCAGTGTCCCGGCAACTGGCTCGGAGGTGCGTTCTACATCCTTGAAGGTTATTTGCACTTCGTACGCTTTTGTGGAAATGGTATGTAAGCAAATGTGTTGCTGAGCAGCCCTGTACGTCTGCCACATGTACAGAATGGGTGTGTGGAGCGCATCGACGTTAGTAATTGGCCGATGTAAACCGAATTCGACCTCGGTAGACTCTGAAACATTAGTACTTGCCCTTTATGGTGAAAGGATCTAGCGTCGGTATTGCACCGAGGATTCGGTTGCGTAGGACAGTGACAAAACCGTGGGATGACTGACCTGTGCTGAGATATACACGCAAAAGACGTAGACGGAGGACTGGGTGGCCAGAGGTCAAATGTTGTCAAGAAAATAGAGTTTTCGTGTGTATTCGTGATGTCATTTGGCCACTAAAGAGAAGGTCGTAATGTGTCCATCATTGAAAACTATTGTGTGCGAGAGACCGCTCTCCGCATGGTAAATGCTTGCCAAGGCCTTGAGTACAATAGTGATGGCCCAAAGGGATGGAAAGTGCTCCTACTGTCCTGGCTTCATTGAAGATAATTTAGATCCTATGAAGAAGATCGAAATGGGAGCGACATTGACAAGCGAAGAAGTCAGGCCAATGGTGGCGATCCCAAACGGGAAGAGAGATGCAGAACTTGGATCAACCCAAAGGGCGTCGGTGTTCCATCTAATGGCGCATCATGCGGGTGTATATAGGCACCCTCGACTGTGCCCTTCTGCCCTTGCGATGTCTATGTATCCAGTTGTGCAACTTGAGAAGGGTCCGACATGCTGGGACCCCGGGGTGTTCTCCGATTATGGAGCGTTACCTGAAGCTTTGCATTCGACGTTGGCGCAAGTCATCCAAGTCCCGCCCCCGGGTCGGCCATATACAAGTGGGGGCATGCAAAGCAGCGCTTCTTCTGCTTTATTTATTTAGCAAAGGAGTCGCACATGGAGGATGAAGGAGGCCCACCTCGCGACCTGGAATAACGAACTATCCGAGCGGTCACAGCTCAAGCTGGTGCTGGCTCTGATGTGGATTTGTTATTCAGACGCGGCTCTGGTGTACGTATATGGCAGGCTAATCGCCGCCGGCCTGCAGCGGAGGAAAGGCGGCGCCAACTTGAAATGGATATGCTGCCGAGGAGGCAGATCCGGGATAGCCTAAAGCAGCAACGCGATGCCGTATTCTGCCGACGTCAATGCTCGCGACGGCAAGACGCAGTTACCAATGGCATTACCCAAAGGGCAGACCGGGGCGAAGTGTGGCTCGAGGACTGAAGCTACCGGGCCGACCTTGGTTAAGACGGGTGAAGCAGACGCCGTTGCTGCTCGCGGGCGCCGTGGGCCTAGATGGAATCGTGCCGCGCATCTCCTGGGCGTGAATCGTGTTCGGGTGGAGAGGGTCGGAGAGGGTCTCCCCAGCGTCCAAGGCCCAAGGGGTGTCTTGGTCGTTGATGCATCCGGCCTGTGGCGGTTGCCTTGCTGGCCCACGGCGCGGTCCCCGCCCACGTGGGAACGCCGACGAAAGGCGCCGGCGAGGCCTTCTAGAAGACAGGCTAGAAGAGCAGGCCAGCAACGGGAGCACTGGTGCTGGGAGAGGCATCCGCTACGACGCGCACGTTCGGCGCGGTTGTGTAGTCAGGGTGCAGGCCCGAAGGGCAGCTCCGCCTAGCGCGGGCCACGATCCATGGCGAGGCAAGCTGGAAAGGCCTACCCGGCGTCTCTCTACTAGGGCCAGTCGCAACAAATGGCCATGCTTCGGCTCGCCTGGCACCAACGGCCTATATCTGGTCGCGTCCCTGGACCGGCGCTGCATCGATTTGCTGACAACAATCACTGTCACTGACCCTCCAATCCGCACCCCCAGCCCACGGCCAGCGCCGCACCCGTCGCCCGCGCATCATCGCAACGTGATCGCCCACCCCCATCCGCCGTCCAAGTTGCAGCATCTGGCCGGCCGAGCGCGCCAAGTCGTCCCAGCCGTGATTGGACACCCGCCGTGCTCTTGCAGCGCGTCACCGCTGCTTTCGAAACATTTATATCCCGTCCCTGCCCGTGTTCCGGCGGGCCACGCCGAACTGTAGGACTGCCCGTACGACTCCCCAGCCAGCCAGCACCGTCGACCCGCCCCTGCGCAGCTGCACAGTCATCCACGTCGCCAGACCGGACGCCTCGGCGCCAGCCCACCTATTTACCCAGCACCCCGTCCGCCGCGAAGCTGGAGTCCTCGACGCCACCACCTCTGTGCCATTCTCCCCTCGCCAGCGACCGAGGGCGCGAATCCACCGCAGAGAGCACGCCCATCAGCACGCCTGTTGAGCCAGCCGTCGCCGAACCGCTCTTTGGGCGCCTCCGGAAGGACGACCCGCTTTATTTTTCCTGGCATCGCAAGCCCCACGAGCCTGTTCCCTGCGACCTGCAGCTCGACCCCGATCTGCTGTTCGAAGACACGGGCGACTGCAGCGTTCCGCTGTTCCCAGACAGCCCGCCACCGCATTCTCACCTGCGAGACATGGCACAAGCAGCCTCGCCAATCGACATCGCAACGCCCCCGCGCTTCGGGTCAAATTCCCCGAAGAACCAGACTTCGAATCTCACCTCTGCGCTGCGCGAGGCAGGCGCGAACCGCACCAACCACGTCGACGCGCCGTCCAACCAACAGAATGGCAGCGAGTTGCAGCGCCCAAGTCTTGGCGCCCGCAACGACTCGACGGGCGGGCTGGCCGGCTCCTTCTACGGAAGCGGCGCCCGGCCCATCTCGATGAAGGACAGGCCACGCCGCGAGAGCAACACCATGAACAGCCTCGTCAACGGCCTGAGCTGGGGCGGTGTGTCTGTCGGCTCCTGGATCCGCGATGAGTAAGTGCTCCGCTACACCCTCGAGGCAGCACCAGCCTGTCAGCGCTCGGCCGAATGCATGCATTGCTGACGATATCCAGCATCCTGATGACCGGCACTTCACCTGCCGCTTTCAACAACCAGTCGCCTTCGTACCATTCCTCGTCGTATCTTCCCAAACTGGAGGCCAACTTTATGAAGGATTTTGCGTGCTGCGGTCTCACGCTCGCATCACTGCATGATCTGCTACAGCATTTCGAAGAGGTACACGCCGGTGCACCGCCCTCGCGCACCTCACAAGCTGGCCAGGGTGGTCTTCCGCCGACTACTGGTGCCTCCAGCGCCGGCCTTACACCCGGCCAGACACAGACCCACGGTGAGCCCGCCACAAACACGCAGTTCGGTTTCCACCCCCGATCAGGCTCAGTAGGCGGCTTCCGCTCCCAACGGGTAGGATCGGATGGCTTCAGTCGGACCAACCTGTCGACGGTACAAGACATGGACAGCATGGAGGACATGGAGATGGATGACATAGGAGACGGCCTCGCCACCATCGCAGAGGCACCCTCAGGCTTCGCTGGTCAGCAGTCGCAGTCCAACCAGAACCAGGCCCAGCTGCAACCGCTAAATGTCAACATGGCAAATAACATGCAGAACCACCAGGGACTGCGCACATCAACGCCTACCACTCCGGCTGCTTCGCAACAGTTCAACCTTTCCAACAACCCCACCGTTTCTTCCGTCAACACGCCTACCCTCGGTACCGTACCGATGACTCATAACCTGACTTCGCCCGAGTCTTCGCATCCCAGCACACCGGCCGAGCTCGATATGGATTTCCTTGGCGGTTTCAACCAGCCTATGATGAACGTCCCCGGCATGGACATGAATTTCGGGAACACCGGATTTAACACTGGTATGCCCGGCTTCGACGGTACCATTGATCAGCCAGGGAAGCGTCTGTTTAGCAAGCAAGGCTCTGGTCTGAGCCAGCAACAACTGCAGGCAGCCTTCAAGAACTACCAGATGAGCAATGGCGACCAGACCGATCTCGCAAAGCGATTAAGAGAGCAGGCACTCATGAACGGCGCCAACGTGCCTCAGTTTCCCTTCCCCGAAGAAGTGAAACCTTTCCGGTGTCCAGTTATTGGCTGTGAAAAGGCGTACAAGAACCAGAATGGTCTCAAGTACCACAAGCAGGTAAGCTTCACCGCTCCTTGGTCGGATACTCATTGCTAACGTAATCGCAGCACGGCCACCAGAACCAGCAACTGAAGGAGAACGAGGACGGCACATTCTCGATCGTCGACCCTCTTACCTCAATACCGTATCCCGGCACCGTTGGCATGGAGAAGGAGAAGCCCTATCGATGCGAGATGTGTGGCAAGCGATATAAGAACCTCAACGGCCTCAAGTACCACCGTGCGCACTCGCCAAAGTGTAATCCGGAGCTATTGGGCGCACAGTTCAGCCAGCTGCCTGCCCTGCAGGGTCTGAACGTCGGTGCCAACGTTGCTGGCGCTGGCATGACAGGAATGGACAACTCCATGTTCTAACGTCTGAGCTGGAGCCATTCTTCTACCGCATCGCTTACCGTCCGTCTACGGCACTATTTCACCTGATACCCCACGGTCAAACCGACATTTGCATGGCGTTCTTTCCGTTATAGATCCTGGGATGGTTCATTTGATTCAAATTTCACACGGCGCACCGGCATTCACAAAAGTTACGAGCGATATCATTCCCATGCATACGGCTTGGCGCTGCTTGGGGTTGTTCACGATAACCTATCAAGGACAGCAAGAAGCGAGACCCTTGGATATGATATCTCCTGCATGACTTCTACCCTTCGTGTGCATCTCTTGAGCCGCATCTTTTTTGACCAGCAGCAACACTGGTATGACGATTCGATGTGCATCGGAGAGGTGTTCTGAGCGGCTATTGGCTTTTCTTTCCTTTTCGTTGCGTCCGTTACATCCTTTAATTGTCAGACATATAGACTTCTGCTGGCGTCTTCCTTTAATGAACAAAAATTGGGAGCGAGGATTGCTTTTGCGCAGCTCGTTGAATATGCAGGGTCCGGTATATTGTTGGCTTCGCATGATTATGGGTTTCGTCATCCGGTTTTGGAAGGATAGATTTGCTAGTGTTTGGGTATGTTTACAGCCCTACCAGCGTTTCAATGCTAGACTATCATACGTCGAACGACTCTACTCCCAGCTTCCATCTTCGCCTCGTTATGGATTGTGTGTGCTGGCCTGAATATTCGCTAACGCATGTTGCGAGTCAGTAACAAGATGATTGCGATGATATTTATCATATTGATGCCAAACTCTGATCACGGCACGGCTACCAACCACCGATTGTCGTGCCCATCGTTGTACTATTACGCTCCTGACTCGCAATCGCGCAGCGTTACCAGCCAGTGTACCTATACTAATGCGCTCCTTCTCGTGCTTCCCCGCACACGGAGGTTCCTCCGCGCCCCTTCATTCGCAACGCCCGTCTCGTCCCGACAATCTGCCTCATCTCCCCACGCTCGCCAACGTCAACCGGTGGCCCGTAGCCCCAGACGGGCACGCCCCCATCATCAACATGGGCATGAACGTAATTGTCGTATGACGTCGCGCCGGGCGCCCACGGCTCGGCCAACTTCCCCGAACGCCTCGGGGATGGAATTCGACCGAAGTCGGCGCGGCGAGAGGGAAAGGCGTCGCGTCTGGGACACGTCAGCGTCGCGGGATGGTCGCGTCGCAGGCGTGGGTGGTTCCGTAGGGTTCGCTGGAATGCTTCGAGAAGGGTGGGCGAAGGGTTGCGCGAACCGGACTGAACTGAACTGCTGGGGCGCGGGCTTACCGGCGCCACGGATGTCGGCGTGCCCGTCTCGTGGCGGGCACGTGGGAAGACGCGCGGGCGCCCGGTGCCACGCAGCACGGGCGCTGTTTTTTTTTTTCGTTGGGTGCGACGCTTGATGGGAGGTGAGCTTGCTGCGCGGCTTTTGGTGTTTGGTGATGAGCCGAGGTGCGAGGGCGAAGGATTGGGTGGGATGTGGCTCTGCGGGGTTTGGGGGTTGGTGATTGGTTGGTGAAGTTCGGGTAGGTTCGGAAGGATGTAGTAGGTAGGGTGGGGTGTTTGGTGGCGAGGCACATTGTTTCGGAGAAAGCGACGAGGTCGTTGCCTATGGAGTGGCGGAATTAAAAGGTCATTTGATATGACGGAATTGCCGCCAACGTTGGACGTGGTGGCGCTGCTAGGTAACTTTCGGCAACCATGGATATTGAACGCCCAAGACGCACTTCTCGAACGAGGTATCGTAGGAACACCCTAACCCTCCGCGGAGACGACACAATCACACACTTCTCCTCGCATACGCCCTTCCGATCAACGCCTTCACATCTGCGTTCCTCACCGCCTTATCCACATCCTCGAACCCCCAGACCTCCAAATCATGGACGCTCGGAATCCCTCTGAGTCTCCCCGCCTCCTTCCCTTCCTCAACACCCATATCCCCTAGAAACGCCTCAAACCGCCCCAGTCTCACCGGTAACCCCACCAGTCTCGGAAACACCTCCTCCATCCTCTTCGCCAGCATCTGGAAACTCCGCCCATGGCCTCCCCTCGTGTAATCCTTATCCCAAGACCTACACCACCAGCATGGGTAGTACTGCAGAAAAGCATGGACGCTCTCGTGCACCAGCGTACTAAGGAAATCAAGCACAGCGTAGTCTCCGAAGTCGCGGGACGTCCTGCGCGGATCCATGGTGATGAGCGGCCCAGCCAGCCTGGACGTAGTGCGCCCCAGGACATTATGCTTTGCTTTCTTCCAGCGGAACTTTGCGTGTGGGATGGGTCCGCCGAAGAAGAGCGTGTTGATGGATTGCCAGAGGTGGTGCATTTCTGAGGCGGGCAGCAGCGTGCGGCCGTCGGGCTGGGAGTGCGTGGTGAGGATGGCGTTCCAGCGGCGGTCGCGCCATGTGCAGAGCGAGGCGCGCGTGGCGAGTTGCGCGCCGTTGAGGTGCGAGGGGGGCTGGTCGAAGTATGTGATGATGGTGCGCACGAGGTGCATGCCTTCTGGTGGCCATGCTGCGCGGGAGGAGAGCTTGGGAGGTGCGAAGACGCTGGTGCCGGAGCGGTTGGTTGTGAGGTGCGTGTGGAGCGGGGCGATGGTGAGGTGTGGCCAGCGGATGCAGTTGAGTGTCTTGCTTCTGGGCGAGCAGGTATCGCAGGTGCATTTTTTGTTTTGCTTGCGTGCTAGTGCTTCAAGATCCTTGACGGTGCGTGGTAAGGGGGTTCGCGTTGTGAGGACGATCTCCGGGATACGGCCTGTGTGTAGCTTTCTGTGCATTGGGCCGTTAATATCATGATGGAGATGTCGGATCTTTCGATTCAGAGGTTTTGTAGGGTACGGCGTTTCGGTTTCTGTGAAGGGTGCACGTTCAAACGAATTCATGTGCAGGCAAGCCAATCCTTGAACCTATTATGCTGCTACGACATGGCTATCTTGTCCATGTTGTTTGAAGCGAGACTTCTATTGTGGAATCTTAGCGAGTGTAATATTAAGCCCTTCAAAACCAGAGACAAGTGGGACCTTGCCATGAAATCGGACGTTCTAGCCATTCATAAGTGACCTAGTACAAAAGAGATACTACTTGAAACCTGAAAAAGGCGGCGTGCAACAGCGAGTCCGAAAGACATTGTCAACCTGCACATGGAGGGTCGGTCAAACCCACTCGTGGAGTGGTCCATTCAGATCCTTCCTCATTCACTTTTTCAAGTTCTTCGGGATGTGACCTCCTGTAGTGAAGCATGAAGGTCTTCTGTAGGTGGCTGTATCATTTTGAAGGTCGATTTTTCATCATGTCTAGAACGAACAGTCCCGAGGTCCGGTGGCCTTACAGGTTTATGCTCCTTCCTCCACCTTCGTCGAACTTCCCGAAGTTTCCTCTGAGCCGTATCCCACTGCTCTGTCTGAAGCTGGCACCGCAAGAATAACCTGCGCTGCTCTTTCCAATGTGTCGACGCCGTGCCAATGGAGTAATTCTGGAGCCACGTAGTATAGTAGTAATCAGGACGAAAATTTGTCCCGAGGCCTTCATTGTTGCGGCACACTTCTCGAATGTCGTCCAAATAGCATGCTCGTAATATAAGCCGTTCGAGATCCCAGCAACCGAAGTTATGTATGTGTGGTACTTTGACGGAACGCCACTTGCTCCGTGAACAAACTTCGTCGAGGGCTCCCAGGTCCACCGGTAACCCAAAGAGTTTTAGAAATGTATCTTCGACAGCTGTGGCAAGAATGAGCCATGGAAGACCGTGTCCGCCCATGTTGTCATCACGCGGTGTAATGCCACAGCGTCGTGCGCGTTCTCGCGGGCAGTAATAGGATGCATCGTGAGTATATAGCTCCAAGAATGCATGGGCTGCTTCATGTAGCAAAGTCCCCAGAAATCTCATCATCAGTGGCTCCCAATGCTGATCCTGGCGATAGTCTGGGTTAATCGAGATTTGGCTGCAAAGACCTGGGACTGGGTTGGGCCTTGAGTAACCCAGAACACCAGGTCCTCGGCTCCGATCCCATCGAAAAATATCGCGCGTGACTTCAGCATTTCCCGCAAAGAACAATACGTTGATATGGATGAGTAGCCAGTATACTTCGGCGCCGGTTATTATTTGCCCAAATGTTGCGGATGCCTTCCTTTCCCGTAGAATGTCCGCGCATGTTCGCCGCTGGATCCAGCTACGGATGCTATCCACCGCATACAGTTGATTCTCGTTGAGGAAGCCATAGGGGCGTTCAAAGTATTTGATGGTCGTGCGCACTAGCTGCATTGCCTCGTGGGGTTTGTGCCGCTGAAGATATAGGGGTGTATATCCAATATTTCCGAATCGGTTGAGGGTCGGGTTTTTGTAGAGAATCGGCTCGGAACGGTTGAAACACCAGCGTAGGTTCTGATAGTACTCAAAGTCGCATTCGTCGCAGGTACACTTCTGACTTCTCATCAAATTTAGAAACTCAGTATGAGACCTAGGGAACGGAAGCGGATTTCCCGGGGCCGGCTTTAGGTTGCCGATGGAAGAAGAACTAGCCTTAGGAATAAACGTCGCTGTTGGGGAGGTGGTTGCTGTTAGAAATAAAGAGGATTTCAAATGGCCGTTACAAGACATAAAGCGTCATCGGGACATGAATCGCTATCGAAGGCGAGGAACGTGCGGCAACAGGGGAACGGCAAGCGTAGGATGAGTCGTCCTTCTCTTGAAAGCACTTCCGACAAAATAAAATTTTCATCTCATAGAAGGTTACCAAGGTCCGCCATAGCGGTCGTCTATTACCCAAAACTTCATGTTCCTTGGTACAGTACCTAGGTATGATGCACATCTACCCTTTATGTAGGTATAATCGTGGATCTCTTATACGCCAAGCAAACGTATCGCACTTTAATCTGTCTTTGTTATCAACATATATATGTATAACGGACTGGACATGGTCGACAATGTAAAATTTATGCTCCGCCAAAGCCGTGGCGATTTGGGTTGGTTGGAAACCTCAGGCATGGGGTCCATTTTTGCGAAATGTACAGACGACAGGGGCGACTCGGTACCGAACTTTGACGATGCGAGCACGTGCGAACCGTAGGAAGCTGTGGGCGACCGAGCGTTTAACAATAGAACTCCCACCTGTTGGGCGGCCGGTATCGGCCCCTGGACGTGGGGAGACCTCAGCCATGCCCAGGTGTTGAGCTGGATTACGAGGGATCGCTACCACAGCCTTTATCTCAACCATCAAACCTGCACCACATGCGATCTGACGCATGCTTTTGCAACTCTCCCTTGCTTAGACTCCAAGATATCACGGAGAGTAGTCCGTACAACACTTCCGCACATGAAAAACGTGTGGCCCTCAAGTGGAAGCAACAGAATTATGCTCGATTGGTGAGCGCTGACGTTACGGGTGAGCGCTGATCCCAAAACTAATACGAAGAAACCTTCAAACCTAACGCCCCAGGGGAAATGAAAAGCTAATCAACCCTTCGCAAAACCAAAGTCCAGACAAAGTATCGAAAGGCCAATAATGAACCCGGGTCTGAAAGCTGTCCTCAAGACGCAACACTGAACTAGTCACCCAGTGCGCAACCGAGGGGCAAAGTAGAACACCAAGCCACCACAAATGACCAACTTCCACTCCTCCTTCTCTTCCTTTACCTGTGAGTCCATTTCAAAATCATAAAAAGATAATGCAGTTCGCACAAGGGACATGTGTGCAATTGGGGTTGACACATCTACGCCGCGGTATGTACTGGACTTGTACCCCGCACGTGCAGCACTGGAAGAGTGGCTGCTCGATGTGATCGACTGGTTCGGTTTCGCCGTTGATAGCCTGGTGATTGATGAGCTCGAAGCTGTTGTTGTTGGCGACCATTGTGAATATCGGGTTTTGGAGGTTCGATGAACGACTGATATGAGTCCAAAGAGAAGATTTCCTTGAAGACGCAGATGGTTTGTGATGCTGGGAATGTAGGCAGGTGTGTGTTGAATGAGGATTTTTAGGAAATTTTTGGAGCTCTATATACAGGAAGGAGACGCTGATTGCACTTCTACAGGAGCATTTGAATGGGTCAGCGAGTGTGACAGGCGGCTGAACATTGCAGCCCGATGTGTATTTCGGTTCACATCCCGGGGATTCTAGACAGCCACCAATACAACGCCCTTGGTAAGTTAATGTGGAATGGCACACCATTCAATCTTTCGTTGAAGAACCTAGTGAAGGGAGAGCGATAAAACCGTCCACTTGCGAAGGCAGGGCATACTGTGTCTAACTGTTTATGGTGACTAAATGAGCATATTGAAGCCAACGTTGGGAAGCAATCGGTGCTGGTATTGAGCGTTTGAGTGCAATCTTCTTGAACACGTCAAAATTGTGAAAGATAGTAACGGCCAGCTTGAACGCTCCGTTGACTTGTTTGTTTCAATGCAGGGACAGAACTTCCACATCAACAGACCCCGAGGTATCAAAAAGTAATAAGTACGCCTAGACCTCGATCCAGGGGTACGAACGCAGTGAGGGAACTCTGTTTGGTGCTAACCCGTGTACGCAATGAAGACCCCGAGGTATAGTCTGCCCTTCTCGAATTACAGGTTTGTGCACAATAGAATAAATGAATAAATTCCATCAGACAACTAAAATTTACTAATAGAGAAGCAACGGACATCGCTATTTGGTTTTGCTGCAGTGGTGGACGGCGAACAAAGAAGGGCGCATTGCGGCGCCAAACTCACACGGCAGCTTGTTACACAAGCGAGGCTTAATATTGTTCTTTACCGAGCAGCTTTACAATTCCATTACGCTTATGGAATCCTCTACAATAATAACACTCAATCGAGACGTGAGATGAAACGTACTTCTTTAACACTTGCGAGAACGTGAACTATTTTCATCCTTCCGACCCGTATCGCATTTTCATCAGCACCACACGATGGCGCCATACTCTCTCGAGGACCACACCAAAGCCGTGCAATCCCTCTCTGAGGAAGTAAAAGCCTTCTACAAGAACCGCACACCTTTTCGCATCAACCATGGCCACACACACGCTACCCGCACGCGCGCACCCGGAACGCCGCAAATCTTCATAGGCAATCTGAACCACGTCTTGACCCTCAACACAACTGAAAAGTATGCGATTGCCGAACCCAACGTAAAGCTCGAAGACCTCTTCGACGTGACACATAAGCATGGCCTAATGCCGCCGACCGTTCTGGAGTTCCCTGGTATCACCGTGGGCGGTGCTTTTAGCGGCGCAAGCGGCGAGAGCATGTCCTGGGAGGAAGGGCTCTTCGACGCCTGCGTCCTGGAAGTAGAGATAATCTTGGGCAATGGCGAGGTCGTGTGCGCGGTCAAGGGAGGAGAGAACGCTGACTTGTTCGATGCAGCACGGTGCAGCCTAGGGACCCTCGGTGTGGTGACTTTGGTAAAGGTGCGATTGAGGGAGGCTAAAGGTAGCGTGTTGGTGACATATGAGAGGAAGGATAGCGTGAAGGCATTGATCGATCGAGTTGCTGAACTTTGCGAGAAGGAAGACCGAGAATTCGATTACATCGACGGGGTGATGTACAGTCAGATCCTGGGCGTCATCGTCACGGCTCGCCATATTGACCCCAACTCCGTCGAAGCAAAAAAATATCCGGTGCAGCGTTTCGATCGGCCCCTAGACGAATGGTTCTATCGACACGCCAAGGCTGTTCCATCAGGCCACAGCGAAGTCGTTCCCTTACGGAGTTACCTCTTCCGGTATGACCGTGGCGCGTTTTGGGGTGGTGAGACTATGTTTGCGTACTTTGGTGTCCCGAACAACCGCATTACCCGCACACTGTTCGACAGATTCTGCAATTCTCGCGGCATATATAAAGCGCAATTGGCCACGGGCTCAGCCGACTTTGCCGTTATACAGGATCTACTTCTCCCTGTAGAGACGTCAAAAGAGTGGGTAGATTATGTGGACAAAGAGTTGGGAATTTGGCCTCTCTGGTGCGCGCCGGTGAGGAAACTGGCCGACGACAGCGAGATCTGGGGGCATCCATTCTGGAAGACAAAGCCAGGGGAGACAGACGCAGGGCTAGCAGGGAAGAGAGGGAAGCTCTTCCTGGATTGGGGAGTCTGGGGTGCTTGCGATGGCGAGCCTGAGGCTTTCCACAGGATAAATCGAAGGCTGGAGGAGCGACTGAAGGAGCTACGCGGGATGAAAGTGATCTACGCCGCGTCTTTCTATACGGAAGAGGAGTTCTGGGACTTGTATGATCGGAAGCAATACGATGATGCGCGGAAAAAGTGGCACGCAGAGACATTGCCCACCGTGTGGGATAAGATTCGTCGCGATCCGCCCGAGAAAGTGAAGGACGTGGAGAAGGTCGGAGAGAAGCCGTTGACACTCTTTGAACGTCTTCTCTATGTTTGGCCTTTGGGTGGATTGTATCAGTTGTTTTGTATACTGTTTCGATAGTCGTTGACCGATGAGGATAGGCCGAGTAATGACATGTTAGATGCTCAAGCATTTAGAAATGCTAAGAGGTCAAACAATCTCGTCTTGCCTGAGAAAGATCTTTCTAGATGCGGAAAGAAGGAAGTTGTATTCCTCCTCAGTGAGACAGACAAGCGGGAATCCCGGGCGATTTAGATATGCAGGAGGGTATTGAGAAACCGGAAAGGCTTTATAATGAGACTGAGCGATCCAGACAATTCCAGATGCAGTTCGGATGACAAACGATGGATCTGTTCTTTTGTTACCAGGATTGCTTGTACTCCTTAAAGCAAAAGAGCTCGCCAGCACATGGGCAAAAGCTTCCTCTTCACATCGTAGCACCATTGGCCATACTCCGAAATAGCTTTTCCGCCTCTCTCACAGGTTAATCTTTTCCTCTTATTAGAACCCTCTTTCACGGTCCCATCTCGTCTTTCGAGCACTAGGGTGCAAATCAGATAGGAACGTTCTCATCGCACCTAAACTGATGCATCTGCGGCAAGAGCGTATTGAAAAGCCCGAAGAAGCGCATTGTCGTGTCAAAGAGATGCACCGTACGATTGATGTTGGCACAAACAGTGGAATCCGTGGTACAAGTGGCGTTAGCTGGCCCAAGCGCAGACGCAATCCCTTTATCGTCGTTAGCTTTCTGCCCTGCATGTCTTTCCCACCACGCTCTTGACTGTTAATTACGCGCCAATATGTTACCATCGATTTTGCGTGCCGGGTTCGGCATGTATTATATATACAACTAGGCCTCAGAGTGATTGCGCTATCCTCCTCAAAGCGATGGGCACCTTGTGAGCGACATGGGACAATGAACCATCACTCCTATACGCGATGCTTTCACAATCAAAAACGCCATGCGCTCCATCATAGACCCTCAAGAAGCTCATGCTCCTCGGAGTTGAGCGCGTTCGGGATTTCCATCACCAGGTCCACATTTTCGGCGTTCGCCCCGGACCGGCTTGACGTACCCGGTTAGCGCCTCCACAATATAAGGAATCTTCCCGTACGTCCATCATGGACGACTTTTTGAAGTGTGCAAGAACCATGGAAGTCGTTGCGAGCCAGGACAGGCCTAGCCCACAGTTTCAAGAGAAGGATGCAGCTCCGGTGGAGGAAGAGCAGACCGGTGACACGTACCCAGAGGGAGGCGTGGCGGCATGGCTTGTAGTTCTGGGATCGTTCTGTGGCGTCATTGGGGCATTTGGGATAATGAACTCGATTGGGATATGTATGTTTCCCTTCCTTTCGGTCGTGATTTTGAACTGAACACCGTCTGCATAGCAGTGCAACATCCGGCTTAATTGTAAAATCAATATGGTGCGGATTGCAGCAAGATAGATCTTCAAGGCGATTTCACGAACCTATGAAGACGGACCAGAAGCTGACTTGGACACAGTTCAAGCGTATATCGCCGAACATCAGCTCAAGAGCTATAGCGAGAGCACGATAGGCTGGATCTTCGGGGTGTACGTCTTCCTCTCCTTCTTCTGCGGTATCCAAATAGGACCTATTTTCGACGCCCATGGCCCTCATCTGCTCGTCCTCGCTGGCAGCATATGCCTCTGTCTCAGCATGTTCCTTATCGGTCTCTGCACCGCATACTGGCACTTCATGCTCGTATTCGGCGTACTGGGTGGGATTGGTACATCTTTGATCTTCACGCCTGCGTTGGCCGCTATCGGCCACTTTTTCTTGGTGAAAAGAGGGTACGCGACTGGAATCGGCGCCATGGGCGGTAGTTTGGGAGGTATTATCTTCCCGTTGAGCCTGCAGAGGTTGTTCCCACAGGTGGGCTTCGCTTGGGCAACCAGGATCATGGGCTTCATCATTCTGGCTTCTTGCTGTGTCTCGGTCTCCCTCGTTCGCTCGCGGTTGCCGCCCAAACCGGGACAGTCGGTTATACCCGACTTGCGCATCTTCCGTCAAATCTCATTTCTCCTGGTCACCGTAGGGACCTACTTTATGGGTATGTTCCCCCTTCCTTGCTTTATCTTTTCTTTAACGGGACTATGGTTCCGCAACGAAATGGCCCAGGCTAATTACCGCAGAATGGGCCCTCTTCGTCCCAATCACATACCTAGCCTCCTTCGCCATCTCTACCGGTGCCCTCACCCCCGCCCTCTCCTACCAACTGGTCGCCATCCTAAACGCCGGCTCCTGCCTCGGCCGCGCCACCGCAGGCATCATGGCCGACCGCCTCGGCCGCTTCAACAGCATGATCGCTATGCTCGCACTCTGCACCGCCACCACCGTAACACTCTGGATGCCCGCCGCCATTCTAAACCCGGACTCTACATCAGGAAACACCACCGTCAAGGCCCTTTCCATCGTCTACGCGCTGATCTTCGGCTTCGGTAGCGGGTCAAACATAAGTCTGACGCCGGTGTGTGTGGGACAGCTGTGCGATACGAATGTATATGGCAGGTATTACGCTACGTGCTACACGATTGTGAGCTTTGGGACGCTGACGGGAATCCCGATTGCGGGTAGTATATTGAGCGCGGCAGGAGGGCGGTATTGGGGGGTGGTGACGTTTACGCTGGTGTGCTATGTGGTTAGTTTGGTATGTTTTATTTGGGCGCGGGCGTGTAGTGTAGGGTGGAAGATTGCCGTGAAGTATTAGACGTATGATGGCTATGAGAGAAGAAGGACGGATAGAGTGTGTATTTGAATCACCGCAGCCACACTCATCGCCCACAATAGTTATACATTCCCACTCCTCATCACCGGCGTCTCCTTCGGAATGCACCGCCCCGGATGCCAAATCCCCACCAACCACACGCCCACCACCACGGGCATAAACTCCAAACACCCAAAATACACCTCGTGCGAATTCAGCTCGCCCGACAACCCCTGCGCCGTCTCCGCCAACCGAAAGCACACTCGTAGGTAAAACAGCACCACCGCCACCACAAACGCTCCATAGAACCACTTCGTCACCGCCTCGAACATGACTTTCCGGGCGCGCACGGCGAACGCGGCGGAGAGCGAGATGAAGATCAGGAACGTAAACGCCTGGAATGCCAGGCCCGCGAGCAGGATGTTGTTCGCGGTCGAGGGGTCGCGCCGGTTGGACTCCGCGGCGCCGACGAGGGCTGCGCCGACGATCTGGACGACGGTTGCGATGATGTCGCTGGTGACGAATGTCCAGAGGATGGCTTTGGGCGGGAGAGGCGCGTGGCGGCGCCCCGTCGCGTTGATTAGTAGGCTCAGGATTGTGTAGATTGCGGCGGAGAAGAAAACGGGGGCGACGACGATGACTGCGCCAGCGTCAGCTTGTAGTTTCCTGGTCGAGTGGCAGATGAGGCGGGGAAGCCGTACAAAAGTATTGCACGACGAAGAATGCGATACGGTAGGGGTCGACCTTTGCGCTGAGACAGCGGAAGATGTAGCCGACAATTTCCTGGCGAATTGGTTAGAGTAGGCAGAAAGGAGAGTGGAGGAAGAAGTACGAATACTATGCCGACGATCATGGTGCTGAAGTACCAACTCCGGTACTTGATGAGCTGCCAGAGATGCAGCACGCCAGCTAGGGCGAAGAGGACGATGCCTAGGATGCCGACTGCAATGGAGGGCGTGTAGCCGTAGATTATAACAGTTGCATCGCCTGTGAGTATTTTAGCCGAATTCTAGAACTATTGGGCTTCCTGCGGAAGGTCGTTTTGATGGTAAGGGGTATGGAAATGAATGAATGCTATAGACAAGGGTCTCCACCTTCACCCATGGGATTGGGAAAGTTGGGATCGACCCAGCCACGAGCAGGCGGCTCGGATGCCATTGTCGCAGGCACAAATATGGTCTATACGCAGTATCTTTCTTATTTCGAGAGATTGGAGTTGAAGTGTTTTCTTCTACGAGGAGTTGGGTTGGCGTTGCAAAGTCGTTGAACGGAGCACAAAGGATGACGTGCTTCGCAAACAAACTTCCATAAGCGTCGAACATTTAGAACAATGGGAAGGAACTCTTATGCGAACGGAATATGGCGACGCCCCGTAAAGACGTCGCAAGGTAATGCGCCATGTCCCGTATCTAGCTCGTATCTAGCTATTCTTGGTCTCGCGATCCCCATTAAGAGTCGTGTCCACCTGGGCATCGTTGCTCCAAGCGGTGTATCGACGAGGTCATTCAGCGGCTTAGCTCTTCGGAACGTCCTTGGCACAACATGAATCCTATTCACAAGTGCAGAGACGCGAGACACGTTGCGTGGTGGTGCAAATGGTTGCAGATACTCAGATCTGGCATTGAATACATCTGTTCGATTTGAGAGGAACAGACGCAACGCGCCTACGAAGCCTGCAGTATGATACACCAAATTCGCTTTCGGAGCGCTCATATACACTTACATGAAAAGGACTAGATACAATGTCTCGATCATTGAAGGAACGGGACCAGTGTTTCCAGCATCTCTCGTTCGGCAGGCTCGACTTCCAGTACGCCATCGAGCTGAGCCTGCAATGTCCGCTTGACGTCCTTCAGGTTTTCGTCCCGCTCACCGAGCGCCTTGACGATGGCCCGCTTTGCTCCGTCGTCTTCGGCTACCAGCCATGCAAGAATGGCATCCACGCGCTCCAAGCAATACAGACCCTCATCGAGCCGTGCAGGAATATTTTCCACATCGATCTCGTCTTGCTCTTCCTTGGACAGTCCTCGTTTTCTCTCTTTGATCTTCGCATCGAAGGCAGCTACGCGGGTGGCATAATCTCTGCGCAGAGCGACAAGCTTGTTAATCTTCTCGTAGTCCTTTTCGAGAAACTTTGCAAGCACGCGGAAGCGAGCATCGGTGTTGCCGGGTACTGAGCGGAGCAACGAGGCGAAGATGCCGAGAATGTGTTCGGTGGTCTCAGGGTCGTGCTGTTTAGTCTTCATGAAGGTGCTGAAGAGGGGCTTAAGACCCCTTGCTTCGACAATTTTCTCGCAAACGGGGGCAGCTGTATTAGTTGGAGGCTCCACAGCCTGCTTTCCCTTGTCCTTCGTGATGTTATCGTTGGTTTGCGCATCTTCAGATGGTGCAGACTCGGCGTATCCGCTTGCGTGGTCCAGGACCTTCAGTGACCGGCTCTTGCTCGTCTTGCCATCTCTCACCATGAGCAGACAAAGCTCCACGCCTTCTGCGTCTAGGAACTTCGATTTGCCTTCCGGTTCGTCGACCACAGACGTCAGGCAGTTGAATAAGTTCTCCATGTATTCTTCCTCCTCGCTCTCCTTCTCTGGGTCGTTTCTCCGGTAGGGAGCGAGTTGAGTGAGGAATATCTCGACACCGTTCGCCTCGATGACGCGCTTGCGGTTCGGCCGTGATGATTGTGTAAGTATGGACAGGATCTCGGAGGCGTATTGTTTGTTCTGTGTCGTGGGCTTCTCGTCTTTCTGTATCCGACCGAGCAGCCAGCCTAGCAGCTTCTGCTCTTTCCCCACCACGTCCATGTTCACGGGCTGTGATAGTAGGTTCTCGATGACGCTTAGCGAGTGGTATATACCCGATGCGTCCTCTGGATTGCTCTCGTCGAAGCGTCCAAAGTTCGAGATGAGAAGACCCAGCAAATCTGCTTCTAGGAACGCCGTCACCAGCGTATCCCACTGCTCCTGTTCTGCCTCGACGTCCTCGTCTGTGAGCTCCGAGATTATCTCAATCGCCGCGATTGCGATGTCCGTGTTGTCGTGCGCCAGCAGTTCGACCAGCTTGGTAGCTGCAGTGGTCTTCGCAAACTCGTCGTACAGCTCCGCATGTTCTGACAGTATGCTGAGTCCCTTTATAGCTTCATCTAGGTCGCCCTCCGACTCCATAAACTTTGTCGGATCGTCCTCGAACTTTGCGCGCAGCGATGCGTTCTTGTTGACCTTCTTCTCAAAGTTGAGCGCCACTTTCCGTAGCCATGCTAGGTCGTATTTCTCCTCGCCTATCGCATCTTCGCCGTCTCGCGCGTCCAGGTAGTCCATGGCATCTTTCGCGCCCTCGTCTATCCCGCCGCCGAAGAAGCGCCCCTCCTCGTCATCGCCGTCTTCCTCCTCGAAGCCTGGAGGAAGCGACGGCCCAGCTTCTTCGTCGTCGTCCTCTTCTGCTACCGAGGCTTGCGCTGGCCGCTTGGTGTTGCTGTTTGAGTTGAGTTTCGCGGACTTGTAGGCTTGCGTCGGGTCGGCTTCGGACGGGTTCTCGAACTTGCGCTTGATCGCAGAGCTGGTGCCTTTGAACAGATCGTCGACGCTTGTCATATCGGTGGAGGACGTAGGCGCGACGGCGATTGCGATTGAGAGAAGCTCGTTGTTGTAACAGTGAGGAAGTTCACGATCACCAGTGTTGGTCCGAGCTTCACTAGTGCGTCTCTCACCTTGACCTCACTTTCAGCCTTGTCCGGCCACCTCCTCTACCGGTGAGCCCGCCGTGCCAATTAGCCTCATTCAATATACCGCCTGCATATTTTGGGCAGTTGCAGTTAGTCACAGTCGGTGAGTGCTGGCGTATATCGGTTAGCGAGGCGAATGAGGCCAACACATCGCACTTACTGGCTCTCGAGAAGGAGCGCCACTCTGTGCGGAAGGCTGTCCATGCGAATGCGGCTGTGCAAGAGATATGAATAGGGCTACCGATAGAACAAATGATGTGAGGACGATTAGGCGGCCAGAGATGGCTAATGAACCCCTCTGCTTTCCTAAGCTCTGTAAGAGATGCATAGAGCACTCGACACTGGATTCCAGCAGCGAGGGGTCATCCGACCGCGGATGATAATGGATGTTCATGGTCTGGATCGTAACATCGACGTGAGGATACCTTTTATAACCTACGTACTTTACTAAAACTCCATGTCTTGTGTTTCGGCACCTGGCAATGTGTGACTCTGTGTGTTTGCGACGCAATATATATTATAACTAATTTTAATACTAGTCTTAACAATTATTAAAAGTAAGTTAAAAAAGACGTAGGCTAGCCTAAAAGTAAAGTAATAATATAAAAATATATATACTTTTACTATATATATAGGTACGAGAAGACGTATAAAAGAGAAGATAATAAAGGCGCCGCGCTAAGACTAATTAAGCTACTAGCTATATATAGCTAGTAGTAGCACGTACGCTCCTAATAAAAAAAAAGCTAATAAAAGAAATAATAAAGTTTAGTAAAAACACTATATTAGAAGCAGTACGCTATAAAATAAATTATAATTACTTTATATATATTACTTTCTTTACGACTATTTTTACTATTATAAGTTACTTTATTATTATAGTAGCTAAAAAAAATTATTTAAAATAAGTATTTTACGTACGTACTATTATAGACAGGCTATTAGTAATAGCTAATTAGAAATAAGAGTACTAATACTTAATTTTTATATTAAATTTAATCTTACTAAAAATAAGATTAAGCTAAAAGCTTATTCTATTTACCTAAATAGATTAAATAAAATTAATAATTATAAAACTGCTAAGACGTATATTAAAGATATCTAAAAAATAATTATTTTATAGTATTTAGACTATCGGGATTCTATTTATACTTAGTTATACTAAAAAAAAAAGGGATTTTTTATATTAATATTATATAAGCGCTTTATTTAGCTAAGCTATAGTAAACGGCGTAATAATACCTAAAGGCAGTAGAAGATAGATAAAATCTATTAAAATAGCTTTATAAGCTCTAAGAGATTAAAAACTAAGTTAATAATAACTTATTATTAAAGAAGGACTAGAAGTTTTTATATAAGCTAATAGTTAGATTTTAGATATAGGAGGTCTTATGCGGTATACTAGTATAAAAAAAGTTATTTTTATTCTAAGCGCTAAGCGCAGAGCGTAAAGGGCGAAGAATAACTAAAAGGGTAACTATATAGAGTTAATATATTTAGGGTTATAGAAGCTTATAAAAATAAGGAGTAATAGGTAATAAATAAAAAACGCTTAAGGTATTATAAGTTAACTAGTAGGCGGCGTAGTTAATTATATTTTTATAATTTTAAAAGTAACTATTAGATAGTTACTAGAGCTAAACTTCTAATAGTTATATAACTAACTTACTAATAATAATAATAAAGGGACAGTTTAATAAAAAGAATAATAATAATTAAATAAATAAGTGCCGGCCTAGTCTTATTATATAATAAGGAAAATAACCCCTACTCTTAAGTTATTACCGTAACATTACGTAATCCTAGACTAGTAATTTAAACTTCTACTATATTATATAATTATTAACGCCGATTTATCTTAATAAACTTTTTATATAGTAACTATAATAACTTTTTTACTAATACTAATAACTTATAACTCTTTTAATAATAATTAAAGTATTAAAATATAGTATAGTATTCTCTATAAAACTTTTTAAATTTTTTATAATAACTACTAACTCCCTTAATAGTTTTATATAATTATTTTATAGTATTATAGTCTATTTTTCTTTTACTATCTACTATTTAATAGTTTTAAAGTCTTACTTTTATATATATATATATATATATACTCCTACGTCTAAATAATTCTAACTACTTTAATAAACTTTTTAACTTCGTATTACTATAAAATTTTTTTTTTAAGATATTACTACTTTATACTCTCTATAAGAAATTATAACTTTTTTTACTATTTCTTTATAAATTTTATTATAATTTTATATAAGTAATATGAAACTTTATAATCTTTATAAATATTATTAAAATTAAAAATTATATTTTACTTAAGTAAAAAGAGGTGTATTAAAATTAAATTAAAATTAATTAAATTAGAATTAGAGACGTCAACTAAAAAATTTAGTTTTTTAAATAAACCGACCTCTTATACTACGTAAAAATAAAAGTTATAGTAATCTTTTAATATAATTTAATTAGTTATTACTATTAGTAAAAGTTAATTAGTATACTTTACGGGCTTTATAAAGCCGCGGCATAATATAATAATAAAAACTTAATAAGTACTAAATAGTTTATATACGCGGTAAAGCTACGTACGAGTAATATAAATTTTAAACTCTTAAAATTATATTCTTTTCTTTTAGTAAAGGTAAGGTACTCTACTAAATATAATAACGCGATACTTATATTTTAATTTATATTAATAAATTAGTAACTACTTATAATTATTCTAGAGATTATTAGTAATTACTACTTATAATTATATATAAGGTAATTAGGTATTACTAGGTATATAAATTTTAGAATTAATAGAGTTATTAGGCAGTTACCTAGTACTTATAATAAAATATCTAGCCTTTAAAACTAATAAGTTTAGTTATCTATTCTATACTCTATACTATATTATTAACTTTTACTTAAAGGTACTTTACTATATTATATTTTTATAGGTTTTTTTTATTTTTAAAATATTTTATTACTATACTAATTTTAGTTAAATTATTATTTATTATACTACCTATTATACTAACCGCTTCTAATAATAGTAATATTTTAAATAAAAATAAAGTTTAAGGTTAACTAAAATATAAATTTTTTACTTATATATAGCTTATTAATAAGTTTTATACTAACTTACGTGTACGTAACCTTCTAATAAAAAATAGCCTTTTTAAGTATATTATCTTTAGTTACTTTAAAGCCCTTCTTAATATATTACTATTTTATATAAATAGATTCTAAGCTAATAAAATAAAGGCTTTATAAAAGTAAGTAGTTAATAGAGAAAAACTAAGAGACCTAGCATAGTTAATAGAGCTAGGTGTAATAAAGTAATCTAAAGAGTAGACTAATAAAATAAAATAGATTTATTAGTATACTTATAAAATTTAAAATAAAAAAAAAGTTTTAAATATAACTTTAGGGCTTATTAGGGCGTATAAGTTAAGTAAGTATATACTTTTATTTTTATCTAGCGGGTATTACTAAATAAGTAGTAGGTATTTTTTTTATCTATAGACGGCGTAGGTACTAATAATAATAGGTATAGCTTCTTTCTTATCCTATAAGATTATTAGATAAGCTAGATGTATACGTAATTTGCTTTAACAGACCTTTATAGTATTATTTAGTAAAAAGTTTAATAGGTAATATAAAGTTTTAGTATAAAATTAAATAAATAAATATTACTCTAAATTACGTAATAAGTCTATAATAATATTATTAGTTTATAATATTAGTAGGCGGGATAAAACGCAATAAAAGTAAAATATAAAAAAATAAATAAGCCTTTTATATTTACACTTAGCAGTAAACTATTAGTAAAAGTATATGCTATATATTATAAATTACCTAATTTAATAATTAAATACTAGAATACTAATATTATAAATATAATAATAATAAAAGATTTTTAAACGTTATATAATATATATAGAAAAAAAATATAATATTTACTATTTTAAATATACTATATTATTAATACGCTTATATATAACTTATAGTTTTATTTATAATAAATTATTTTTATTTTATAATTATTACTGTATTATTAGTACAATTATAGTTAAATAAGTTTATTAGTTTAATTATTACTCTATAAGTTATAAACTTTAAAAAAATATATATTTAATAGATATTAGGTTATAGCATTTCTATTTTTACCTACGTTTATATTAAGTAAAAATATAGTATATACTAAGTCGATATAACTTTTATAGATAAACGTAAAAAATAAAAATTTATAATAAAGTTAATAATTAATTTTTATATATATATACTTAGATAAAATTTAATTTTATAAATAGTATAAAATTACTAAATATTTTATTTATATAGTTTATATATAGTAACTTCTCATAATTAAATATTTTATTATTTCTAATTTTTTTAAGTACTTTTATAGCGTCTATTTTTTACTTTTAGTAGTTTTATAAAGAATATTTTATTTATATTAGCGCTATTTTTAAATTATATTAAAAGATCTATATTTTTTAAAATTAATAATAATATAGTAGGCAATTATATTAATAAGCTACACTTAATACTATATTAACTTATTATTAATATTTTTACTAATACGCGTCTCCGATCTTAATAAAAATTTAAAAATTTAAAAATTATAATAAAATAATTAATGTAAAATATATTATTTTCTTTAGTTTTATACTAAGCTACTTATTTATATTTTTTTATACTAGTTATTTATTATCCTCTTTTTAGAAACTACTTTTTACTTATTACTATATATCTTCTATAGTATTAAGCTACAGCGCTTTTCTATATACTAGTAATTTTTATTTTATATAATTTTAATTAAAATTATATATTCTTTTTACGTTTTAATTCTTTCTCTATTATACTATAATATAATATCTTTACCCTTAATAGCATTCTTTTATATTATTTTAAATTTTTATCTATTAAATTAATGATAATTACGTTAGAGAAATAGTAGAATAATATTTAATATTTAAGAACTAGTGTATAATATAGAAGGTTATAATATTATATATACTATATAATTTAATAACCAGATTTTAACGATAATATAGTAAGTATAATTAAAAAAGGTATAGTAATAATAACTACTAAATAGTATTTAATAGATTTATAGCTTAGTATAATTTATTACTCTATATAGTAACTTATACTTATATATTTACTATTATAAATTAATATTAAGTAGGTATTTCTAAAGAAAAAGATATTACAGGGGGGTAAAGTAAAAAAAGAGTAATTAAAAAATATACCTGTTTTAAAATAAAATAACTTAGTAATTAGTAAGCTAAAAAATATAAGAAAAATAGTATTTTAAAGAAAAAGATTAGTAGACTCTATTTATTCTATTAGGGACTATTTACTAAGGGGTTTAGAGCTAAAAAAAAATAGTAAATATAGAAAACTTTTAGGACCCTACTTTAGGCTATTATAACTTATTATTTAAAGTGTAAAATTGGCCTATTTTTATATATATAATAATAAAGACTATCGTACATTAATATATAAATTATTTTTATATATTTATATATTTTTTATATAATTATTAATAAAAGTCAAATTTTTAAAATTTTAATAATAAACTAGTAAATAATATATTACTAGTATTTAGTATAGTATCCCTAAGATTCTATAAGTATTTTATAATATCCAGGGAGTAGTAAAATATAATTATTAATAAGTTTTTATAATTTTATATTCTACTATTTAAAATTAACTCTTTAATAGCTTTTATGCTTTCTAAACTTAAATCTATACCTATATTAGCCTTTTTATTTTTATTTATCCTAATTTTTATATAATTCTATATATTTTTTATATAGGTTAAATTAGTGTTATAGGGTAGGTAAAAAAATATATAAATTTTAATTATTCTTAAAATAGTTTAAAATATCTATTATTTTAGAAATAAGGGCATTACCTTATTAAAATTACTAATGTAAATTAATATTAATATAAAGCATATAATTATATATATTTTTATTTATATACTAATTAAACAAATCGTGTGGCTGTGGTAGCTCGGGACGACTAAAAGGGGTTTTAAAAGAGAAGGAGTATGTGTATACCTTTATGTATATAATTAAAATTATAATATAATATATATATATTATTATATTAAAAAAAGAACTAAAAAATCTATAAAGTTACTTACTCCTTTTTCTCTTTAGTTTAACTTTAGATATAAGAACTTTTTTATATAGTCTTTACTAGTAAAAGAAATAAATAAATTAGGTATTTTAGTAAATACTACATTACTTCTATCTTTTAACTAAATAGCGTTCTAAATTTAAAATATTGAATCGTAAGTAACACTCCCGAGTAGAAGTATAAAAGGCTTATTTATTTTTTTATATTTTATTTTTATCGCGTTTTACCCCGCCTACTAATATTATAAACTAATAATATTATTATAGACTTATTATATAATTTAAAATAATATTTTTTATCTAATTTTATATAAGTCTTTATATTACCTATTAAACTTTCTACTAAAATAATAATACTATAAAGATCTGCTAAAATAAGTTACGTATATACTTAGCTTATTTAGTAGTTTTATAAAATAAAAAAAGCTATATCTACTATTATTAGTACTTACGCCGCCTATAGTATTTATTACCTAATTAGTAATATCTATTAAATAAAAATAAAAGCGCGTACTTATCTAACCTATATACCCTAATAGGCCGCCTTAGAGTTTATAATACTTAAATCTTTTTTTTTAAAAAATTTTATAAGCGTACTAATAGATTTATTTTATTTTATTAGTCTACTTTTTAGATTACTTTATTACCTTTAGCTCTATTAATAATACTAAGTCATTTAATTCTTCTTTATTAACTACCTACTTTTATATAGTTTTTATTTTATTAGTTTAAAATTTATATATAACCGCGTATATAACTATAAAAATAGTAGTATACTAAAAAAGACTCTAAAATAGCTAAGGATAATATATTTAAAAAAGCTATTTTTTAATAAAAAGTCGCGTACGTATAAGTTAGTATAAAACTAATTAATAAGCTGTATATAAATAGAAGAATTACGTTTTAGTTAATTTTAAATTTTATTTTAACTTAGAGTCGTATTATATTTAACGCTATTATTAGGAGCGGTTAGTATAATAGGCGCCTAGCTAAAATTAGTACAGTAATAGACGTTTTAAAATAAAAACTTATAGAGATTATAATATAGTAAATAACTTTTTCGACACATTAAGTATAAAGGCATGTATATACTCCTTTTTTAAAATCCCTTTTAGTTACCCTAAGCCACCACAGCCACACTCTTTGTTTAATTAGTATACAAATATATATATATAATATAGTAAAATATAATTTTAAAAAATAAAAGTTAATAATATAGTATAGAGTGTAGAACAGACAGCTAGACTTACTTAAAAACTAAATATTTAATTATATAGGCTCTAGGCAATAGCTTAATAACTCCCTTTAGTTCTAAAGTTTATACGCCTAGTACCTCCTTAAACTAATTATATTATATATAATTATAAGTAGTAATTACTAATAACTTTAAAATAATTATAAGTAGTTACTAATTTATAAATATATAATTAGAATATAAGCGTTACTATATTTAGTAAAGCACCTTACCCTTATTAAAAAAAAGAAGTATAATTTTTAAAAGTTTAAAATTTATACTACTCGTATATAGCCTCGTTATATATAAACTATTTAGTATTTATTAAGTTTTTATTATTACGTTGTACTACAGCTTTATAAAACTCGTAAAGTACGTTAATTAATAAATTATAAGTAATAAAATAATTAGTATAATTAATATTAAAAAAATAAATTTATAATAAAATAATATTTATAAAGTAATATATTATAATATATTAAAATATTAAAAATTTTTCGATACATTGAGTATAAAGGCATGCACATACTCCTCCTTTTTTGAAACCCCTTTTGGTCGCCTACACAGCCACCACAGCCACACTATTTGTTCGATTAGTATACAAATATATATAAAATATTAAAATAACTTACTTTTTATTAGATAATAGCTAGTTTTTTTTAACTCTATTCTTATCCTTTTTTCTATACTACTCCTTTCTAATCTCTCCTATTTATAGTGCTAAATTATTTAAAACTTTTTTTTTTAAAATATATATTCTTTATATATTTTATATTTTCGTTAGCGTATTTTAATATATTTTTTTTACGTTCTCTTTTTTAATTATAGATTTTTTTATTTATATTAATATTATAACCCTTCCCTTTTAAAATACTTTTATTAGAATTTTTTTTATAATACTTAGACTATTTTCTAATTATAGTCTTTTTTTTCTTTTTTAAAACTTTTAATTAAGTCTCTATTAATAGTTCTTTTTACTTTTTAAATTATTTTAGAAACTCTACCTATTTTAACTTTATTTATATTATTATTATTATTATTTTATTTTTATTATTTTATATAGTATTATAAATACTATTAGGAGTTCGTTTAAAATAAAAATAATTATTAGAATAGAAGTATATACTTTTTAAAAAAGATTAGCCATTAAGTTCTCGTTGTTGCGTTGTGTCGCGGCTTTATAAAGCTCGCGAAGTACGTTAATTAAGAAAATAGAGTGGCACAGTAGGTAAGTATCTAAAAATATATAAATTTATTAAATTTTAATATTATTTATATATTAAAGGTTTAATTCCTCTTCTTATTATAGGTATTTTTTAAATAGGCCTACTTTACTAGTAAAAAATAAAGTTTTTAAAAGTATAAAGTACTATTAAAGAATTAATATAAGACTATAGGAAGCTAAAATTTCTATATAGAATATATTATATTCTTAGGTAGTCTAGTAAATGGGTTAGAGTTATACAGACCACTTAGGGTCGTATAAACTAAAGAATATTAAAGTATTTTTTAAAAAGTATATACTAACTTTTTAAATATAATTAATTATATAATAATATAATAATATAAATATTAGCGTATAGGCCGAAGCTAAATTATAAATTAAGAAAAATATAGTTTTTATTATTAAATATTACGTAATTTAAATTCTAAACTAAAGGTAAGACTAAATTTTAAATTACGTAATATTTAATAATATAAATTATATTTTTTATAATTTATATATATTTATATATTAATCAAACAAAAAGTGTAACTGTAGTGGCTCGGAGCGACTAAAAGGGGTTTTAGAATAGGAGGAGTATATATATACCTTTATATTTTATAATTTATAATTTATCTTTAACCTATGTGCTAAAAATTATATTATTATATTATTATATAATTAATTATATTTAAAAAGTTAGTATATACTTTTTAAAAATTACTTTAATATTCTTTAGTCTATACGATCCTAAATGGTCTGTGCGACCCCAACCCATTTACTAGTATATTCTTAGGTATATTTTACTATCTAAAGTTAGATAAAATAAAAATTTATTCTTAAATAGAACTAGCGTAGTGAACTAGGCCTAATTAAATAATAGATTAATAATTTAGTATAACTTTATTTAGTAATATATATATTAATTTAGGAATTAAAGAGTTGGTTATTAGTTTATTTAAAAGATAAAACACTTTTCTTAAATAGTTATATAGCCTTAATATAAAAGACTTATTTAAAAAAAAAAGAAAAAGAAATAGAACTCTATATTTATAAAATTAAAAAAAAATTATTATATACTATAATATTAGTAATATATTACGTAAGTAGTTATTATATAAGTATATACTAAATTTTTATATATATTTATATATTAATCGAACAAATAGTGTGGCTGTAGTGGCTTAGGGTAACTAAATACTAAATTTTTATTATTAATATAATTTTATTATTAGACTACTAATATATATTAAAAAGCTGGTTACTTAATCTATACTAGGCCTAAGAGGATATAGTTAAAATTTTAGTTAAATATATTTACTAACTAAGAAGTTATAGGAACCTAAAAATAGGGTTTAAATAATTACTATATTTAGGTAATTTTAGTTTATTACACGTAATTAATAAGTAGTAAATAAAATACTAATAATAATTTATGTAAGTTTCTCTTTAAAACGGTATTATGCACGTATTTTTAGGCTTATTAATTAATTTTATATATATTTTTAAAAAAGGTATCCTTTTTAATTACTCTTTTTTTACTTTATCCCCCTGTAATATATTATAATTATAGTATAGTTTATAGTGTTTAAGGTACTATTTACTAATAATAGTATACTACAATTTTATAACTAAACTATACGTTACTAGTATATTAAAAAATAAAACTTTAGTAAAATATATATACTAAATTTACTCTAGTCTATACTATAAAGTATATTATGTACTTTAAACTTTTGAATTAAACTAAATAAAATAAAATATAAAGTAGTAAATATATTTAATATAGCTACTACTCTACTACTACTTATTATTATAAACGACCTATAAAAATTTATTCTTAAATAAAATAATTTTATTAACGTAAGTATAGATTTAACTATTAAAGAAGAAATATAATATTTTATAAAAAAAAGTAAAAGTTAATTATTTAATAATATTACTAAATAAAAAAATAATACTAAAATTACTATAGCTATATTACTATACTAAATAATTAATAAATAAGAGTAAATTATTTATTATTAATAATAATAGTAACGCTAATACCTATAAAGTACTAAAGTAAAGAAATAGTATAGTTTTTTAATAAATAACTAAATATATTAGGGGCTATTATCTATAGTGTAAAAGATATATATAATCTTAATTAGAGTAATATAAAGTAAAAGTTATTAATATATAAAAAAGCATTATAGTTTAATAATATAGAGAATATTTAAAAGTATATAAAAAAAGGTTTCTAAAGGGAAGATAATAAATAGTTTATATAAAAAAAATAGCTTAGTATATAACTAAATAAAATAAAATATTTTATATTAATTATTTTATTATAACTCTAAAACCTCTAGGTCTCTATCGAGACTAGTTAAAAAGTAGTAAAAGAAAGTCTAAAATTCTTATCTTTATAGATATGTTAATAGTATTACGCGATTCTATAGTATGCTAAAAATAATTAACTTTCGCTACCGCTGAATCTGAGGGGGGAGCAATATATGATTACTGACAACTCTAAGGCATACAAGCATTCTCTATTTATAGTATCCAGGATCGAATGATATCCACCATCTTTTCCACCCAGAGGACAATGCTCGGCTCACTCCCAGATCTTCTCGGCATACTTGGCTGCAATATCCCCCGCGAACTGTTTCAGCGATCCAGAGCCCATGATCTCCAACACGCTCAACGTGAGTCCAAACACCTGCTTGATCCACCGCCGCAACTCAATCGCCATCAACGAATCGAGCCCGATCTGCGCCAGCGTCCGGCCAATCTCGACCTCTTCATCCGGTTTGAGCATCAAGTCGTGGATCTTTTTGCCCACTTCGACGGCGAGGAAATCCACCCCCTCCCTGCGTAAGAGGCCCTCGTCCCCCATCTCGCGCACCCGTTCCAGGAAGGCCTGCAGGGCGCTCGCCTTCGCGCCGCTTTTGCCGTCTCTGGCGCTCTCCGACTCCCACGCCCGCCGATTGTGGTACAGCCCCATGCGTCGATTGTAGCGCCACGTGGCCCGGTTGTGCGGGTCGGCCAGGTCCTGCTCGGAGCGCAGTCCCATCAGGACTTGAGAACGGTTCACCCATGGCCGGGGTGGGGTGGCTGTTGGACTCATATTCCCGCCAGCGGACGGAGTACTGTCGATGAGACTGAGCTCCACCAAGTCGAGGAACTCGCGCTCCCGCAAGGTGTAGATCCCTTGCGCCTTCATGTTCTTTTTGGCGTGCGGGTTCTCGGCGACGAACCCGACCCCCTCGACGGGGCAGATGTTCAGCACCGAGGCCGGCAGTCCGAGGGAATGCCGGTATTGGCAGAATGCCTCGAGAAACGTCCCCGTGGCGAGGTAGTTGGCCTGGCCGGGCGTGTCCACGGCCGTCAAAATGGAGCTGGCCAGCCAGAAGAAATCCAGGGGCTGGTCCTTCAACGCGTGATGGAGATTCCACGTTCCCGTCACCTTGGGGCGGTTGACATCGGCCCAATCCGAGTACGTCATCTCCAAGAGAGGCGCATCCTACCGCCATGTCAGTTGAATGAAATCGTTGGGGTCATTTAGCAAACTCACCTTCAGCACCATGGCTAGCTGGAAGACGCCCTTGATCGGCTTCTTTGCACTGGCAATAGACCGCTCAATATCCTCGGGGTTTTCGACGCTTCCCGCCACCAAGTGGACGCTGCATCCCATCTGCTCGAGCTCCTGGGAGAGGCTCTGACTCTCTTCGTCCTTGCCGGCGCGTCGGGAAAGCAGGATCAAATCGGTGGCCCCATGCTCGACCATCCAAGTGGTCATGGATCGACCCAGACCACCCGTACCTCCGACGAGGAGATACGCTGCCGCGGAGTCCAGGGTCAGGGCTCGCGATGGGAGCTCCTTCTTCAGCTCAAACGGGTGGTAGCGGCCAATGCACACCTGGCCGTCAGTGACCACAAACTCCTTGTCCGCGTGGAGGCTTGCCTCATCTTTGGTGGTCCGAATTTTCTGCAAGACCCCGTGGACCAGTTCTTCGAACCGGCTCTCGTTGGTGTCGATCTCCATGGTGAATAGCGGGAGGGACAGCTCCGTCCGCACCGTTCGAGCGACGCCGAGCGTCTGCGCAGACCGCGGGTCTTTGCACCGCACCTGGAATGGCGGACACAGCCATAGAACCTTCTCGGCATCCAGGTGTCGGATCAGCGCCTGGAATGCGGCCAGCCGATCAGGCGACAGGTCTTCACCGAAGAAGTCGCTCTCCAATCCGACGCTGGCGATGATGTCCCGGCCCTTGAGCGGCATCTCCTCCCCCAGCCGGCACCTCTCGACCTGCCAGCCACCGTCCTGCAGATACGACTGGAGTCGCTTCACAATGTCCGCGTCCGCGCTCTGGCATAGCAAGGTGACCGCTCGGTCGGTATCCGGCACATCGGCCTTTCGCGCAGGCTGGGAGGTGATGGTGGCAGCCAGCCGGTAGGAAGGTACGTCCTGGTCCGGCACAACGGCGTCGACACCGGTGAAGCCGGCCGCCTTCAGTTCAGCATCCCACCTCTCCGGCTGGACATAGGGCTCCCAGTTGCGGCCATCAGCCTCGCCCAGCCACCATCCGACGAAATTGCCAAAAATGTAGTTGGGCGACTTGATGAGGGAGCACAGTTCGGTCAGGATGATGAATCCATCGGGCTTGAGCAGCGGCTCCAGGTTCGACAGCGTTTCTTTCAAGGATGCGGTCGCGTGCACAACATTCGGGGCGAGGATGAGGTCGTAGGACGCGGCTTCGAAGCCCTGGGCGAGACCGTCTTGGGAGATGTCGAAGGTCCGGAACTCCATGTTGGGCGCATAGGCGAACCGTTCTTTGGCCTGCGGGAAGAAGCCCGCGGAGACATCGGTAAAGGTATAGACGGAGTAGGGAGGGAGGCTGCTCCCGTCAACCAGACCGCGAAGGGTTCGCTCGGTGGTGCCGCCGGTGCCTGCGCCGACTTCGAGGATGCGAAGCTTCGGTCGGTTGCTGGAGAGCAGACGGACAAAGTCGCCGTATCCAAAGCTCACCGAGTCGTACAGCTCGGAGAGGATGTCGTCTTGCATTAGCAAGTCCAATGTGTCGGCTTCACCGGTGAAAATTTGGTCTGCATGCTCACAGATGCGCTTGATGCCGACCGAGTAAGCGTGTCGGCCGGGAAGATCCAGGATCTTCGCGTATGTGTCTTGGATGAGTTTCTGCCGTTCAACGCGAGGCAGTCCGACCCATTCTCTGGCATGTTCGACAAGGGTATACTGTCCAGCCTCCGCCATGCGCACCTGCAGCGCGAGCCACTCACGGTATTTGGCCAGGTGTGGGTGGCACGGCGGGATGTGAGCCACCTTGTCCATCGACTCGAGCACACAGAGCAAAGTCAGGTGCTCTTCGAGTTCGATCTCCAGCGACGGTCGTTGCGGCTTGTCAAAAAGGCCGCTGTGATCCACGAAGTCGAAGTCAGGAAGCCACTGCAGGCGGGCGCCAGCATGAACATCAACCAGATCCGCCGCCTCCGCCGCCAGAGGAGCCAGCTGCAGCCCCGACATCCGCAAGGCTAACTTGCTGTCTTCGGTCACGCACTCCACGCCCTGAGTGAAGTTGTGTGCCCGGGCCCTCAGGTTGGCCGAGCCGCTGAAGACCTCGACATTCCCAACCACGACGGGTACCTCCAGCTGGTCGAGGTTGCGGCACAAGCCTCGAGCAGCTGCGACGATCAGCAGTTGGATACATGCGTCGATGGCCGTAGGGTGCAGGGCAAATGGCCTCTTGTTCTCTAGCGGCGCGGGGCTCATGACTCGAGCCTCTGCCAGGGGATCTGTCGCGGAGGACGTGATATCCACGAGACGCTGGAATTCCGGCCCGAAAATGACCCCGACCCGTGCCATGGCTTCGTAAAATCTCATGGGCGTGAGCTTTCGAGGCAGTCTCCTCGGAACGGCAGACTCTGGCTCCCAAGGGAGTCTTTGAGTCTCAGCCAGTGGCGATACTTGGCCAGTGCAGTGGATCAACCAGGAATCGCCGTGACACGAAGCAATTGAGAAGTCGTACCAAGAGGGACTCTCTGCTGGACCACCCGTGTGCGCGTGCAATACAGTCACTACCTCCGTTGCCTTGGAATCGGTCAACACGAGGGCCTTGCGGGCTTCGACGTCCCGCAGACGGTAGCCCGTGTCAACTCCGGTAGTCTGTCGAATGGCCTCTCCCGCCATCGCAATGTATCCAGCTAGAGGAAACACGACATCCTGGCGGATCTTATGGTCTGCAATCCAGGCCACGTCTTCCAGACTAAGCATGTTCCGCCATATCGGTGAGAAATCGGGCGAGTCGACCGTCCGCTCTCCGAGAAGAGAGTGATGTGGGAATGGGCGCTGGCGCCAGGCGCTGGACAGGCGGCTTTCATACCAGTATGATCCGCTGTGGTCCCAAGGATAGACGGGCAGTCCACACAGGGCTTGTCTGTCCTCTGGAAAGAGAACCTTAACATCAATGGGCACAGCCTCCTGATACATTTTGCCAACAGCAGACAGGAAGGTTGCGGTACTGTCCTGGTGCCGGATCTGGCATGGGATGTAATTACAGGGTTTCGATAGCGTCGAACAGATGTCGCGAAGGGGTCCGGCAAGTGTCGAGTGAGGACCGACTTCCAGGAAGACACTGCTCCCCCTTGCTTCTAGGTTCATCATGGCGGAGAGAAATCGGACGGGGGAGGTCAGATTGTCCACCCAGTATTCCGGACCAAAAGAGGCAGGATCATCCACGGGTTTGCATATGACACTTGAGAGGAACAGAGCCTTGTCTTTAGAACGTGGGATGTCAAAATTGTTCTCCGCCCGGAGCAGCTCCAAGTATTCTATGCACAACGGCTTCATATGATCTGCAAAGATGTGAGTAGACCGAAGAACCCAAAGGAGAGGGTCTCAGACGTACGAGAATGGTACGCCATCTCAACTTTGAGGAGACGGGCAAAGACATCTGGCCTTTCTTCCTTTAAGCATGCCAAGACCTCCTTCAGGACTTCCTTATCGCCGGAGATGGTCGTGCTGCTAGGGCTGTTTTCGCAAGCAATGCACACACCAGCACGCAGGAATGGCAGCACATCGGCAGCCGATAATCCGACGGCTGCCATGGCACCACGGGAACGATCCCCATTCTTAGTGATATATCCGCGATAGTAAGCTACCGCAAGGGCATACTCGAGCGTGATATACCCGGCGGCGTACGCCGCCGCGATCTCACCGCTCGAGTGACCGACAACTGCAGTGGGTTTGATGCCGAGTCGTTTGAGCTGGTGGAAGAGCGCTACTTGCAATGCCGTACAAAGCGGTTGGGCCATCTCGGCCCGGTTGATCTGGCTGTCATCGGCTGGTTTCTGGAGCTCCTCTAGTTGGTCACGGTTAGTCAGGAGCCCTGGTCCAGTTCAACCCGTCAACATACCAAGTATAGACCAACAGGGGGGTTTGCGGAGGCTCTGCAGGATGCTATCCATGGAGGCCAAGTCATTCCGGAAGCTCGCATCCGTCTGGATGAGCTTCTTCCCCATCTCTGCCCACTGGGCCCCTTGGCCGCTGAAGACCATCGTAATGGCCGGGGGGACCGCGGGAGCCTTAGAGAGACTGGATGTTTCGAGCTCGCCATTTTTCCAGATGGCAAATGCCCGCTGGGGAAGCCGTTCTCGGTGGACGGCTAGAGTATACGCGATGTCGGGAATGGCGTCCGGGTGGTCACGGGCGTAAGTCTTGTACAAATCGATCTGCCCTCGGAGGGACGTTTGAGTATTCGCTGAAAAGAGAAGAAGCTGCGGGCTTGCAGTCGCCGGGGAATGGCCAACACGGCTGGTCCTCCTAGCAACATGTCCATGTGCAAGGTGTTGGGCCACCGATTCGACAATCACCTGCGACGGTTAGTGCTATGATCTGGAAGAGGTGACCGATTCAATTACATGAGCATTGGAGCCGCCGATGCCGAATGAATTGACACTGATCCTTTCTGCCTTGTCCGACGGAAAGGGAGCGGGTTGTATGGGGACAACGAGCTTCTTCTCGACGAATGGAACTAGGAATGGTTAGATCACTAGTATCAGTAGAGTAGGGGTCGACTTACTCTTGGGGTTGGGGTTTTTAAACTTGATATTTGGCGGGATTATTTTATTCTCCAACGCAAGAACCGATTTGATCAAGCTCGTGATGCCGGAACAGCCTTCAGAGTGCCCAACATTCGGCTTCACAGAACCAATATACACGCCTCGTTCACCGAAGACGTTGCCAACCGCAGTTGTCTCGATGGGATCGCCTGTTGCAGTGCCAGTGCCGTGGCACTTCGATGCGTTACTCAACCGTTTTTGTTCCTGGAAGCTTGAAACATACCTCGACGAAAGCCGTCTCACGCGGACTCAGCCCAGCCTGATCATAAACCTGGCGCATGAGGGCTTCATGTGCCTCGGCGTTGGGGCTCATGATTCCCATGCTCTTACCATCACTGTTGGTGCCTGTGCCCCGAATGACGGCACGGATTGGATTCCCATCCCGGAGAGCATCATCAAGACGTTTGACATAAATTGCCGTGATGCCCTCTGCTCGAGCAAAACCGTCGGCCGACTCATCAAACGTCTTGCAGGAAGCTTCTGGGGAGAGAATGCCTTCCCCGAAGAAATTCGACGTCAGCGTCGGAGCTAGAATCAAACTTGTTCCGCCAACAATTGCGCCGAGTATGTCCCTCGCCTGTAGGGCCCGGCAGGCCTCGTGGAGGGCGACGAGTGACGCTGAGCAGGCGGTCTTGATCACCACACTGCGGGTTGTCAGCGTGATGGTGATGACGGAAGCATGTGCCAAGGAAAAAATAATCAATAAACGGAGTGGAAAGAGGTGAGGGAAAGCTACCTTGGCCCTCGCAAGTCATATTCATATGATACTCGATTGGCGAGGATCATGTCACTATAGCCAAGCACATTATAGCTTCGACTATGCTGCGGTTCCCGAAGACTCATCTCCATCCAATCGTGACCAAAGTTCCCGATATAGCAACCGACGTTTCGACCACGATAGTCTGTCTCTCCCGCGTCTTCGAGACACTCTCGAGCGACCTCCAACAGCTGACGTTGCTGCGGATCACATTTCTCGAGCTCGTTCTTGGTCATGGAAAAGAAAGAAGCATCGAGACTGGACAGGTCTTCATCCAGGAAGTAGCCATGCGTAGTCTTGATGGGGTCTCTGCCGTCGAGGGAGCCGTCGAAGCCAGAGATGTTGTACCGACTGGCCGGAATGGGCATTCGAGCATCTCGGCCGTTGACCAGGAGATCCCAGAAAGAGTCCCCATCCCGGATCCCTCCTGGGAGACGCAATCCTAGCCCACAGATTGCAATTGGCTCAGTGAACAGTGGACCGTTGGCCTGTCCTCCGTTCACAATGTCAGGATCAGAGTCCGAAGAGTCAAAAGGCCCAGAGACAACAGACGAAGTATCCCGAGTTGAGGCGCTCCCCACTGGTAACGATGGGATGTCAGGCTGGGGAAACGACATGGTATCTTTGAGATAGATAGATGGGGAAAGAGGAGATAGCAATTGCAAATGATCTGTATTTGACTCAGGAATTTGAAGCTCTGAAGACCATTGCTTCCAGTGGTTGATGGACCCTTATATACATATAGATTTGCACCTAGACCTGATGTCTGGAACCGCACTCTTCGACACTCAATTGCAGCTCTTCCCCTTGAATCCTACTAGACCCATAGTCCGCCCTAAACTAGTGTTCACGTTACGATGGTATGACCCCCCGGAGGGATGAAGACTCCACAGGACAAGCAAGGAGACTTCAGCCCTTGGAGTGGAGGTTAACACAGTCCAATGACGGGATAGGTACTGTCGATCCTAGCATGTATTTGTCCGGTGCTGCAGAATGGCGCGGCCTTTCAACCATGTTCGAATATCAATGAAGCTCAAGTGAGATGCAGCTCGTATCTGCAACACGGGACTGCCGACAGCATTGCATCCACCAATCTAGGAGCATCGGATCTTGCAACCAGTCTAGGCAACTCACAGCTACAGCATTTCCGCGAATCGGAAATACGTAGGCATAGATACGGGGCCCCTGGCGCGCTAAGCGAGAGGGGCAGTTGCCTGGCTGTATCTCTGTACTTGTAACGAAGGACTGCATTCGCATCCCAATTCAGCAGCCCCGGAGCGTCGCAAGTCCATCCTAGAATAGTGGCATATTGCGCCATACATCGGATAGAATACGTCCCCCCGCCGCCGGGGGAAGGTGCGTGAGCGAGCACTTGGCTGAGTACTCCATCCTGTGCTTGGGATGTACGGTGGGCTGAAGGAACCAGCCAAACTAACCATCAAGTAGGCACCGGATCAGGAGCCTGTGTCGGCATGATTTCCCCTACGTTAGGCGGCGGGGTCGGCCGTCTCAGCGGCACACATGGCATCGTCTCCGATCAATTGCTGAGCGTCCACATGGTGACCGCCAACGGCAGCCTGGTGACCGCGTCCAAGAAGGAGAATCCTAACCTGTTTTGGGGCCTGCGGGGTGCCGGCGGTAACTTTGGCATTGTGGTGGAGGCCTTGTATCAGGTCACTGATCTGACCTCGGAAAATGTGGTCAATCTAGACTATGCCTTCTCCACGAACGACACCGGGGCGATCATTGACTACATGGCTTCGTTCGGTCCGAACATGCCCCCGAAGCTGTCGTTCATCATTTCAGCCCTCTATAATGAGAAGCTGTTCGGCGGAGTAAGTGACCCTTGGTTGCGTCGATCCATGCCGCGGGCGATAGGGCGCTAACTATACCTCCTCCCTTTTCCAGTTCGCCGTCATCGTCAGTGGTCTTTACACCGGCCCGCAGAGCGAGGCCGAACAGTTGCTGGCGCCGCTCCTCCAGAATGCTACTCCGATCAAGCAAAATGTCAGCGTGGTGCCCGAAAACAAACTCGTCTACGCCGCGACCTTTGGCTCGCAGGGGAACTCCACCATCGCCTGCTCGGGAAAGGGAGTCAATCGCAGCATCTTCGGCGGGGCCATCAACACGTACGACAAGGCCACGTACGTCGACTTCCTCAAGGCCTTTGAACACCTCGTGACGACCAATACCGACCTCCGAGGCAGCGTGTTTTTCATCGAACATTTCAGTAATTATCAGGTCCAGAAGATCCCGGACGACACTTCGGCGTACCCTTGGCGCGACATCACTGCACACCTGTACGTGTTGCCCGATATCTCATTTCATGCGTGACGTGGCCATCGACTAACCATTTGCAGCCTGTTCAATTACGCCTGGAAAGACCCCGCAAACCAGCAACTCGTCGACCAGTTCGGCAAACAGTGGCGCGCAGCGTTCCTGAAGACAGCGGGATTCAACCCCCCGCAACTGTACGTCAACTACGGACACGGAGATGAAAGCAACGAGATGCTGTACTCGGCCAGGAAGCTGCCCCGGTTGCGTGCTCTCAAGAAAGAGTGGGACCCCGAGAATGTGTTCCGATTCCATCATCCCATCTCTATGTCCTAAATTTCTCTCTATCACGGCACCCCTAGAGATACAGAGCCGTGCCATACCACAGACTGGGTGATCGGGAATGTCCATTGTGGAGTACACGGTAGACCAACTTTGATCTTCATTTCATATATATTCGCGGTGCTGTGCCTTACATTTAGAGGACAATTTGTATTCTCCTGTTTCCGTTCACTTCATAGGAAAATAGGACGAGAATAGCACCTCGGTTGCCTCATCATCTACAAGCCTCTCACATATCATTCACCACGATCTCCCATAAGCCCCAATCCACCGAACTTGGGTGGTCGCGGAGCACATATAGCGGTCATGCGTTGGAAGGTTGCCGTGTAAGCTCAGTCTAGGGAGCGGCTTACGCGGCTTGCTAGTCCGTTGTTCGGTGTCTAATGCAGATACTATTCCTGGCAGCGACCAAGAACAGGACGTGCAGTCAGTGCTCGCGATGTCCCAGCTCGGAGGATTCAGGGATCATCCCGCTAAGTCCGGTCAAATACGAGGGCCAGTATGCAGCCTCGAGAACCGTTTAGGCTAGCATCTCGGGGATGAACCCTTAGAGGCTACCCGAAAGAGAGTACGCTGCGTTTCATGTATTTATTTAATCTAATCCTCTGTTCATTGTTTATTTTCATCTCCCCAAGACTGGCATGTTTCAACTCCAGTGAATACGCTGTCTCCGTGGAAGGTCCGCCCACTTGTCAATTTGTTTACGGCAACAGTACAGAAGGTCTGCTCCAGTGAGGGTGGACATGCTCATCGTTAGGGAAGATTTCACTTGTTGCTTGACAGCTTGACAAGATGACCGTGGCGATATCCAACCCGGCCGCACCGCCGGTGAGGTAAGTTGGTCTCTTGCAAAGGAGCAGGCCCGTTCCATAAGCCTTTTTGGACTAATTGATTCCGTTTCCAACAGTGCAAGAGCCTATCTGTCGGTGATCGGAGGGACCTGCGCGCTCTTGTGTACCGTCGGCTTTGTCGTTGCCTTTGGCGTCTTCCAAGGATACTACACCGAGCACCTCCTTCGAGGAATGAGCGAGTTCGACATCTCGTGGATTGGGTCGACCTCGATCTTCTTATTGTACGTATCTGCGCCCATCTGTGGCGTTCTTGTTGATAGGTTTGGGCCCAAGGTAATCATCATCTGTCTGTTGAATTTTGAATCACTCTTCATGCCGATGACTCGTCATAGGTTCTGCTCGTCGCCGGATCGATCGGGGTCCTCATGGCGATTTTTATGATGTCTCTCTGCTCCCAATACTACCAGATCTTTCTGGCTCAGGCGGTGCTTCTGGGGATCAGTATGGGTTTTGTCACATGGCCCCCTTTCGCGGTGGTTTCCCGCAATCTGCCACATCATCGTGGCCTCGCCTTGGGGGTGATCACCGGGGGTTCTTCGGTGGGGGGAATAGTCTGGTCGATCATGATTGAGGAACTCCTGACCAAGCGAAACCTCGGATTTCCGTGGACGGTCCGTGTGCTGGGGTTTACGATGCTGCCTCTCCTGGCATTCGCATGCATTTCGATTACTGAGCCACCCAAACAACCCCAACCCCAACCCAGACCGGCCCTGGAGGCCACGGTAGAGAGCGGTTCGGCCTCTCCATCCCCGAAGCCGGAGGATGCGTCCCTCTCGTTGCTCCGGAGTCCCGTCTTTATCTCTATCTGCGTTGGCTTCGGCCTCGGCTTTCTGGGCCTGTTCAACCCCTTCTTTTATATCTCGTCGTATGCGGCGGGCCATGGCGCGTCGGCTCAAACCTCCTTTTACATGATCTCCATCATGAACGCAGCCACCCTTTTTGGTCGCGTGATCCCTGGAATCGTGGCGGACCGTGTAGGCCACTACAACGTGATGATCTTCGTCCTGCTGGCCTCGGGAATTATCTCGTTCTGCTGGACCGCAGTCCACTCCCTGACCGGGCTTGTCATCTGGTCTATCGCATATGGGTTCTCTTCCGGGGTAAGTTGTCCACCAGCCGTTGTCCCCTGCGTCGATTAGCAAGCGATTCATCAGTGCTCATTGTCGCAAACGTGAAGGCCATCCTGAGTCTGCAGGGCGCCTGCGCAGGGAAAATCGCGACTCCGCAGAATCAAGGCAAAGCAATCGGCTTCTTGCAAGGTTCGTTGGCTGTAACGTAAGTGGATATACCTTACAGGAGACAATTCACATCTCACTCGCTTTCCCATGCAGGGTCCTGGTCGGCTCACCCATCGGCGGTCAACTGCTGGGCCACTATGGATATTTATCGCTGTCGATGTTTACGGGCGCCACGCTGGTGGTGGGGGCAGTGGTTATGGGCTATGCGAGACTATGTCTTAACCGAAGGGTGATGGTAGCTGTCTAGGGTTAGTCGTGCGGAGGGGGCTTCTTTAGTCTCCATGTGCAAAGTGTGCGGAGGTTTCGGTACTGTATAGACGTCGGCCACTAGGCGTGTTTCGGTTACTTTGTTTGTTCGCTGAGTGAGGGGACAAGGGTAGTGTCTCTTGAAGGAGTTATATTGTATATATGAAAGTATATGTCTGTGTGTGTTTTAGGAGAGTAACTGGGCCCATATATGAGGCGGACCTAATTAGTCACGACTGCAGAGCAGTTATGTGATGTGGTTCTAAGCTACACACCTCCCTCAGATTCAGTGATGTTTATGGATGGATTGGATATCTATCTATACAAAATCTATATCATCTATAGTAATCTAATCCATCTATTTTAAGCCTATTATGGCTCTTTATTAGACGCTATAGATGTTATAAAAGCTTATACTAGCGTTTAGTATTAAGTACATCTATCGTAGTAGCCATATTAGTATTAAGAATTATTACTTTAACTACGTAGGCGTTTAAAATTACTAATATATTAACTTCCCTATCGACTGTACAGTAGAAATAGATTAATAAAATAATTTAGTATTTTAATATAGGTAAAAAGAGTACTATAAAAAAAAGAGTACCTAAAGCTCTAGTCTAATATTTTCTTATCTATATTATTTAATGTATATAAGTTATTTATATAGTAGAATACGTATTATAAAAGTTTTTATTAAACTAGATAAAATTAAGTTTAGATATTATAAGACTTTAAGTCGCCCGCCTTAATAGTTATAAAAAAACTATTAAATAATAAAACTACTATATTTATATATTATTCGAATAAAGTAGTGTGGCTGTAGTGGCTTAGGACGACTAAAAGGGGTTTTAAAAAAGGAGAAGTATATATATACTTTTATTATAAAACTACTAATATAATATCTTAATTAGGTTTAGGCGACGCTTACTTAAATATAAAATAATTTACGTAAATAGATTAGATTACTATAAACTATTTAGATTAAATAAATATAAATAAATTTATTAATTTAATCTATTTATAGATATTACTACTTAAATTTAAACTTAGGTTAAAACTAATATAATTATAAACTACTCTTAATTTAAGTAAATAGACTAGACTATATATAAAATAGACTTATTTTCTTATAGTATAAACTTATATTATATTTAGTATAGTTCTAAATAGATATTTACTATTATAATATTTATAAATCTTATCTTTTAAATTAGGTATTACTAAAGCTATATAAGATTTTAATATATTTATTAATTCGTACTCTATAAAGAGGTTAATACTTTACTATTATAGTTTATAGTATTTAATTTATAAAATAGTTACTTCTACTCTTATATAATTATTATATACTTTTCTAAGAGTACTATACCTATTTAAAACTAATATTATTTACACCTCTATCTATATACTATATATCTTTTAAATAGTATATTCTTAGTTTAATTTTATAATCTTTTTTATTATATATAGTCTAGCCCTTACGCCGTAATAGTTCTTAATTATTATATAAAATAATAAGTACCTTACCTATTATAAATAATATATCTATAAAATATTAAATTTACTTTTATATTTTTAAGCTAGAAAGCGATAAAGTAATTAATCCTAACTTAGTTATTAATTTTATAATAGTATATTAGATAATTAATTTTTAGTTAATAGTAAGCCTATATAACTAAAATAAATTTTTATTTTATTAGCGTATAAGGCGTTAGATATACTAAAAAATAATAGGTTATAATAGTCTATATTATTAGGCTTAATCGTAACGGCCGGCTCTAATAAGTTATAATAGTACTTATTAATAGGTTTTTTATAATAAGACAGAAACGTTTTTTATATTTTTTTAATACTATCTACCTATTTTTTTTATACCTAAACTATTATATATTATTATAAGTTTATCTTATTTATATTTATAGGTATTTTATAATATTTCCCTTTCTTCTCTCTATATATTATTATTACCTTTATTTTTATATTTATCTATTATATTTACTATTTTATATATAGCTCTTATACGGTTTTATATTATTACTAATACTATAATTACTAGATTTCTTATATTTTATAATTATACTACTATTAGAATAATAGTTACTATCTTATCCTTAAACTTAATATAGTTAAAGTTATTTTAATTTTTTAGTATAGCTAAAAGCTACTACTTCTACTTATAGATATATTTTAAATTATCTATAATAAAACTTTTAGGGTCTCTTACTTTTATAATTATATAGGTTAATAATAATTACTATTACTATAGCCGTACTAGTATAGATATAAGTATAAATGTAGTATATACTAAACCAACTCTTTTTTTATAAAAACGTAGTCTATAGTTATTATAATTATAGTTTTTTTATAGTACCTATAAGTTACTTATAAAGATTAAACTATACTATAGTATTTTAAAACGTTTTAAGAGTATTTAGTAAAAGGAATACTATTAATAGTATACGGATAAATTTAGTTATATAAAAAGTTTTATAGATATTACTTTTATAAGGTTATTTATCTATATTATAATATAATATATATAGTAATATTTATTAAAAAAAAGTATAAGTAGTTACCTAGCGTAGTAGACTACTAGTTATACTTTTTTTATTATTTTATATATATGTGCGTATATAGTACTAGGGATACTAGTATATATTAATACTCTATAGTATACTAAAGCCCCTCCCCTAAAGTTATTACTATAATATTATACAACTATAAAGGTATACACATACTCCTCCTTTTTTAAAACCCCTTTTAATTACCCTAAGCCACCACAGCCACACTATTTATTCGATTAGTATACAAATATATATAATATTATATAACTCTAGACTAGCTATTTAAACTTCTACTATATTACGTTATCGACGCTAACTTTTAATAAACTTCTTATATAGTAATTATAATAACTTTTTTACTAGTACTAATAACCTATAACTATTTTAATAGTAATTAAGATATTAAAATATAATATAGTACTCCCTGTAGAATTTTTTAATTCTTTTATAATAACTACTAACTCTTTAATAGTAAGCTTCTATATAACTACCTTATAGTACTATAATATATTCTTTTACTACCTACTACCCGCTCTAAAGCCCTATTTATATATATATATATATATCCCCGCGCCTAAATAATTTTAACTACTTTAATAAGCTTCTCCTACTAACTTTTTGTTCCCTTTACTACTTTAAAAAAGTTTTTTTTTTATTATTAAAATACTATTACTACTATTACTATTACTATTACTACTACTACTATTACTATTACTATTCTCTACCTTAAATAAAAAAGTATAACCCTTTTTTTACTACTTTTTTATAAATTTTACTATATCCTTATATAAGTAAAATTAAATTTTATAATCTTTATAGGTATTATTAAAACTAAAGATATTATTCTACTTAAATAAAAAAAAGCGCGTTAGAATTAAATTAGAATTAAAAACGTTAACTAAAAAATCTTTTAGCCTATTAAATAGGCTAGCTAGTCGTACTACGTTAAAATAAAAATTAAAATAGTCCTTAATATAATCTAACTAATTATTACTATTAGTAAAAGTCTATACTATACGCTGTAAGTTATCTAACTTAATAGTTAAACGCTAGAACACTAATATAAATATAATAAAAAGAAAATAGAAGATTTAGTTTTAATTATATTAAAAAATTTCTAAACTTTATATATAGAATTTATAAAAAGGAGAGAAAGCCACTACGTACGCTATTTTAAATATACTATATATATCTCCTATAGTTCTACTCTACCTAAAATAATAACCTATAAATACTTATTTTTATTTATAATTATTGTCCTACTGTCGTTACGGCTGCCGCCTAATAAATTATTTATTAAGTTATTACTCTACTAGCTATAAAATTAAAAAAATCCTATATTTAATAAACCCTAGTTATAGAGCCTCTATTTTTATATACCTATATTAAGTAAAAATAGAGCGTATATAAAGTAATACAGCTCCTATAAATAAACGTAAAGAAATAGTATACTAAAGATAGTGTAGGCTATTACTACTATCTTTTTTTTTATAAATAGACATCTAGTACTGAATTAAAAGAGATTATATATTAATTTATTATAGGCGATTAAGTAGATAATACTATTTTAACTTATTATAATTAAATATAATAAATACGTCTTTAGCGTAACGCGTTAATATATAACTATATACTATTTATTTTCTATTATTATATTTAGAATATTATAAAGCTGTTTTATAAAAACCCCTATAGTAGTTAATAGTTATTTCTTTTAAAATAAAAGTACGACGCTAAAAGCGTAGCTATATTTTTTTTAAAAAAAAGTCTATATTATTATAAATCGTCTTATAGGAAGATAAATAAAAATACACTAAGTATAAAAGATACTTTATAAAAATTTATATAAAAATAAATAATAATACTAAAAATACGCAAATAATATTATTTTAAAAATAAAATTATAAAAACTTTTATAAAAATTTTAATTATAGCTTAGTAAGTGGGTATAAGTAATTATAATTATCTATATATAAAGATTTTTTTAGTTCCTAATTTAGGTCCCTATAACTTTTTAGTTAGTAAATATATTTTACTAAAATTTTAACTATACTCTTATAGACCTCGACTAGGTTACGTAACTAAAATTTTAGTAAATATTTATTTTATAATAATAAATTTATATTAATAATAGAAATTTAGTTTTTATTTATATAATTACTGCTTACGGAATATATTATTAATATTATAATATATTATAATATCTTTTAAATTTAATAAATATATATTTCTAGTTTCTTAAAATAGTACTAAAGTTTTTAAAACTTAAATCTAAAATTAAACTTTTTTTAAAAGTAAATAATTTTTTTTATTACTACTACTTTAAATAAAAAGTTTACTACTATTTATTACACTATGCAACGTATTAAAAATTAAAAAATACTAATTATAATATAAAAAATATTAAAAAAGACTATATTTTAAAATTAGTAGTATCTTAATAGGTATAGAAATAATACTTATTATCTTATACTTAACTATTAAGTGAATCTTTTTCTAGGTATAGATAGTATTAAAATACTATTATTTACTAACATATAAATATTTTTTTAAATTTTCTACCTACCTTATTAATATATAAACGTCTACTAATACTTAGACGTATATATATACGCTTATATTTACGTAATCTAAATTTATATCTACCTATTCTTTATTATTAACGCGTAGTAGCTACTATATCTATTTTATACTTTACTACCTACTACTACTAGTATCGGATTATTTAATATAATTTAGTAATTACTATTACGTTAAGTTTTTTTTATATTTATATATTATTTATTATTTTAAGCATAAAGTCTATCTCTTATTTTCTTTTTATAATTTCTTTTTTATATAACTTCCCTATAAGCTATTATAGCTTAGTATTTCATAATATAACTAAACTAGTATTTCTAGTATATTATGTTTAGACGTATTATATTAGTAAGTATTACTTAATATTTTCTTCTACTATTATTACTATTATATATTTATTTCTTTTAGTTTTAGTAAGTGGACGGTAGGCGGCGTTATAGTATTTTTTTTAATATATTAAAGGCTTCTATAGTATTAAATTTATTAGTATATACTTATATACTTAATAGGTACTTTATAGCTACCTCTACTACTTATATATAAAGGTTATTATTAAATATATCTTTATAAACGGGTATATAAAGCTTAGTTATCATTTTATTTTTAAAGGTAATTATAATATAAAAAGTTACTATTAATATATCTATAATAAATATTAACTAACTATATTTTATAAACTACTAAGAATAAATGCTATATTAGTATTTATACTAGTATTTATACTAGTACCTGCGCTAGTATTTATATTAATATACTAGATTATATTATATAACTTTAATAATAATAATATAGTAAAATAGCCAATAACTACTATTATAATCTATTAGTTACTTTTTTAACTTTATTTCTATATAAAATAAAAGTTATATTTATTCTTATTACTCTTCGCTCTGCCTACATATATAGAAAATATACTATTTAATAATAATTAGTATTTTTATTTATAATTATATTTTTTTTTTACCTATAATAATTACTATAATACTAAGTACACTAGTTTACCTACCTAGTTTATATATTAAAAAAACTAAAAAACTCTATATAGGCCCCCCCTAAAACTTTTAAATATTAACTACCTAATATCTCTATAAAAAATTTACTACTTTTTATTTATCACTCTATAGGTTCTATACTTACGTTAACTACGCCTTTACTACTATCTTTACTACTACCTTTGCCCTTACTTTTACCTTCGCCTTTATATTCTTTACGCCGAAAAGTACCTAACTATCGTATTTATAAAATATTTATTTTACGTATTAACTCTACTATAAACTATATATTATATTTTTTAATTTTCTCTACCTCTTTTTTTTTTTTTTTTAAAAAAAAAATAAGTCTTATATTAAGGCTACCTAACTATTTAAGGCAAGTGCTTTATCTCTTAAGTAACCTAATAATTAGCTCTTTAATTTCTAAATTAATATATTATTAAATAAAGTTATATTAAATTACTAATCTATTGCCTAATTAGGACTAGTTCGCTACACTAGTACTATTTAGGAATAAATTTTTATCTTATCTAATTTTAGATAGTAAGATATACTTAAAAATATAATATATTTTATGTAGAGATTTTAGTTTCCTAGAGTCTTATATTAATTTCTTAGTAGTATTCTATACTTCTAAAAATTTTACTTTTTACTAGTAAAATAGGTGTATTTAAAGAATACTTATATTAAAAAGAGATATTAAATTTCTAATATATAAATACTATTAAAATTTAATAAATCTATATATTTCTAAGTACTTATTAACTATATTATTTTATCTTCTCTACCTCTATTATATTTCTATATATTTTAGTTAATAACTTTTTTATAACCGCTAATACTGCTAACCTAATATTTAATTCCTTAACTACTTCTCTAATTAATAGGGCTACTATCTTATCTATAGGGCTATATTTATAATTAAATATAATTATAATAGAACTTAATAAGTTATAATTAACTTTTTCTCTATTAGCTACCTTTAAATAAATAAAATACTTATACTAGTAAATGTCTACTAGAGTTATATCTTTATTACCTATAAAATAAAGAGACACTATAAAAAAAATTTAAATAATTATACTAAACGCTATTTTAGACGCCTTAAGATTAATTAGAATATATATTTTATTATTATTAATATTAATAAGAGCAGGACTATACTATATAGAAGCTATATATTTAAAAAAATAATATTTTAAAAAAATAATATCTTAGTAAGTATTTTTTTTAATAAAAGTTTAGCTATATTATTAATAAAAATAAAGAAGAGATATATAAGTAGTAGTAGTTACTACTATTTATATATCTTTCTAAATATAGTATTTATACTAGACTTTTTATACTAAACTTTTTTAATTTAATATTTTTTTAGGGGGGCGCGCTAAGTACTAAACGCGCTAGTATACTAGCGTGGTAAGCGCTATACCTTTTTTAATTTATCCTTACCTAACTTTTTTAATATATTAAGTATAAAGGTATATATATACTTCTTCTTTTTTAAAATCCCTTTTAGTTACCCTAAGCTACTATAGCTACACTATTTATTTAATTAGTATACTAATATATATAGTAAAATAAGTATATTATAGTATTATAGTACTGTAGTACTACTTAGCCAAAAGAAAAAAAAGAAGTAGAAGCGATAGTAGCTCTATAGTATAGTAAACTTTAATACGCTAAGCTATATTTTATACTAAATTAAAATAAAAATATTTTTTATAATTATTATATATGCTTATTTTTTAACTATATCTCGGGGAATAACTTTTTTTAGTTTATACCTTTTTTAGACTAGTGTCTTAACGCTACACTTTACCTCTTTTTATATAATATATACTTTAAAAAAAGCTTTTTTAATATAGAAATAATTATAGAAATAAAAGTAATTGCTTTTAAAAATAAGATAATTTTATATTTAAATTTAAAAAAATTTAGCACTACTTTAAGAAAAAAGAAGTTTAGGTTTATTAAAGTTAAAAGATATTTTAATATATTATAATATTAGTAATATATTACGTAATTAGTAATTATATAAGTAAGAGTTACATTTTTACCTATTATATAATTTTACTATTAGATTACTAATATACTTTAAAAATTAGGTTACGTAACCTATACTAGTCCTAAAAGTATATAATTAAAATTTTAGTTAAATATATTTACTAACTAAAAACTTATAAGAGCTAGAAAAAGTAACAAAAAAAAATTTTTATTTAGGTAATTTTAATTTATTACTTCTACTTAATAAGTAGTAACTAAAATTATTATTAAAATCTCTATAATATTTTTTTAAAATATTATTATTTATATCTTTTTATTATTATTAATTAATTTTATATAGAATTTTAATAAAGGTATCTTTTTTAATTAGTATTTTTTTTCGTCCTACTATAAGTATTATATAAATAGTATACTAATTAAAGTGGTAGTACTATTTTTTTTAATACTTTTTATTAATATACTAGTACTATAACTTAATTATACTTTATATAAGATTTATACTTCTAAGTTATAGACGACGACCTATAGATACTCTATCGTCGTTCTATAGTCGTTGCCCCGCCGTCGTTATAACTACCGCCTAATAAGTTATCTATTAAGTTATCGCTCTATTAGCTATAAAATTTAAAAAATTTTATATTTAATAGGCTTTAGTTATAGCGCCTCTGTTTTTATTTACCTATATTAAGTAAGGACGTAGCGTACACAAAGTCGATACAGCTCCTACGAATAAACGTAAAGAAATACTTCTAAGTTATACTATATAAGGATTAAATAGATATATAAAACTACTTACTATTAAATCTTTAATTAAAATTATAAAAAAGAAAAATAATAACTAAAATAGTATATATTTAAAATTTAGTTAATAGTTCTTATTAAAAATAATTATAAAATATATAAAAGAAAATAGTAAGTTTGAGTAGTAGGTATTAAAAAAAAATAACTTAAAGTCTAAAATATAGATAAAAAACACTATATACTATAGTTAGTAGAGGGCAAATTAAAATCTATTTTAAAGTAGTATCTACTATATAACGTTTCCGGGCCGTATAACAGGGAGGCCGACCTCTCTTTAAAGCTGTACTATCGGGGGAGGGGGCCTTCTAGAAACCTAAATTATCCTTAAACCGCACAGCCGCCCTTAGAGTTACACAAGAATCTCGGTTTACTCGTATCTTATATACTAGATTCCATTTTGCTGTCATCATTAGGATACGCAGCTTAGGGCTCCTAGATAGGCTCTAACTAAAAATCTATACAAGGGTATCTTCGCTGCAGTATTAAAGTAGCCCGAGTAAAGCAACTATACGGTATAAGAAATAATTGGTAGGGTCTCCTTTACCGTTGTTACCAATATCCTCTCTAGGCGGTAATAATACACGTACGCGAGGTAACTGTGCTAGTAAAAATTAATAGATTTATTAAGATAGTATTATTAAAGTTATAATCTAGCGGTATAAACTATAGTTATTAATAATAAAAAGAATATAAAAAGTATTTTACTTTATATAGATTTTTTTTTCCTATCTACTACTTATATTTATTTATATATATTCTTTATCTCTATTTCCGTAATTATTATACTATTTAATAATAATAATTATTTTAAGTATAGCTATCGGTCTCGATAGAGACCTAAAGGTTTTAAAGTTATAATAAAATAATTAATATAAAATATTTTATTTTATTTAGTTATATACTAAACTATTTATTTATATTCTCTTATACTAGCTATCTATTATTCTCTTTTTAGAAACCTCTTTTTACTTACTTTTAAATATCCTCTGCAGTATTAAGCTATAGCTTTTTTTTATATACTAGTAATTTTTATCTTATATTACTCTAATTAGAATTATATACGCCCTCTACGCTATAGATTATAGTTTTTAATATATTTAGTTATTTATTAAAAAACTATACCGTCTTTTCACTTTAGCGCCTTATAATTACTAGTATTAACGTTATTATTACTAATACTATAGTTACCAGTATTTTTCTCTTATAATTTACTTTTATTAATTAATTATTTTATATAGTAGTATAGCTATAGTAATTTTAGTATTTTTTTTTTGTAGTACCTATAGGCGGCGGATTTTTAGCTTTTTTACTTATTTAGGTAGCTTTTTTTTAACCCTTTTTAGTAACTCTATACTTATAAATATAAAACTATTTTATTTAAGTATTAACTTTTACAGGTTACCTATAAAGATAAATAGTAATATATTAGCTATATTAAATATACTTATTACTTTATATTTTTTATTTATTTAGTTTAATTTAAAAGTTTAAAGTATTTAATATACTCTATAGTATAAGCTAAAGTAAGTTTAGTATATATATTTTACTAAAATTTTATTATTTTAATGTACTAAAAGCGCGTACTTTAGTTATAAAATAGTAGTATACTACTATTAGTAAATAATACTTTAAACGCTGCGACGTATATTATAATTATAATATATTAATATCTCTTTTTTTTTATACATACCTACTACCCCTGGATCGAGGTCTAGGCGTACTTTTACTTTTTAATTATATATACCTACTTAGTATTAGTTTGTAATAGTAAATATATTAGTATAAATTACTATATAGGATAATAAACTATACTAAGTTATAATACTATTAAGTATTATTAAGCGATTATTACGTACTTATTTTAGTAAGTACTACCTTTTTTAATTAGACTTAGCGTAGTACCTTTAAAAGCCGGTCGTTAGGTCCTATAGTATATATAGTATTTTTTTCCTAATTAGGTAGTTACTAATAGTAACTTTATTATATATAAAAAAAATATAAAGTATAGCTATACTACTATTTTACTTAAAAAGGTAGTATATTAATAAATAATTTTATAAATTTTATATTAATACTCTATTTAATCTAGGGCTCTATTACGGTAGTTAAATAGGTTAGTATTAGATTAAGATTAGGTCGCCTAACTTAACTCTAGATTACTAAATAAATTACGTAATATATAACCTATTAAGCCCTAGACTTAATTATAACAGATCGGGTCCGATAGATTATAATAATAGTACTTATTAATAGATTTATAATAAAATAGAGACTTTTTTATTTTATTTTAATACTAACTATTTATTTCTTTTATACTTAAACTATTATATATTATTTTATTTATCCTTATAGGTATTTTATAATACTTTTTTTATACGTATTTATTGTCTACTATATATATCTATTATTATTAATTACTATCTTATATATAGCTTTTTTATATTAGTACTAATACTATAGTTACTAGATTTTTTATATTTTATAGTTATACTATTATTAAAATAATAGTTACTACTTTATTTTTAACTTAGTATTGTTAAAGTTATTTTAGTTTTTTAGTATAGTTAGAAGTTACTACTTTTATTTATAGATATAGTTCAGATTACCTATAATAAAACTTTTAAAATTTATTATTTTTATAATTATATAGATTAGTAATAATTACTATTACTATAGCTGTACCAGTATAGGTATAAGTATAATATACTCTAGACCCGCTCTTTTTTTATAAAAATATAGTCTATAGCTATTATAATTATAGTTACTTTTACAGTACCTATAGATTATCTATAAAAGTTAAACCTTATTATAGTATTTTAAAGCTATATAAAAATTATTTTTAAAAGAATTATTTCTAAAAAAAAATTATTAATATAATAAATCTAGTTAGGTAAAAATTATTATATATATTACTTTTATAGGCTTATTTATCTATATTATAATATAGTATATATAGTAATATTTATAAAAAAAAAAGAAAAAATAGCTAGCTAGTGTAATAGACTACTAGTTATATTTTTATTACTATTACTATTATTATTATTATTATTATTATTATTATTATTATTATTATTATTATTATTATTATTATTATTATTATTATTATTATTATTATTATTATTATTATTATTATTATTATTATTATT
>JASEKS010000126.1:0-121561 GCA_030770415.1 Pleoardoris graminearum
TTATTTTATATATATAATTTTATTTTTAAAATAATATATTTTTTATAATATTATATTTATATATTTAATAAATAATTTAAAAAATAAAAAAAAAAAAAAAAAAAAAATATAAAAATATAATAAAAAAAAAAAAAAAAAAAAAAAAAAAAAATTTTTTTTTTTTTTTTTTTTAAACAAAAAATAATCAAAAAAAAAAAAAAAAAAAAAAAAAAAAAAAAAAAAAAAAAAAAAAAAAAAAAAACCTAAATATAATATTTATATTAGACTTTATATAACTACTATATATAAAATTTATATATAGTACCCTAAAATATTACTAAAATATAATACTTTATAAAGAATAAAAGTTTAGTATTACTACTATACTTCTATATATATAATTACAGCTTAAGTACTTTACGTAACTATATTAAAAGTATATAAAAGTAGCTTTTATAGCAGATAATTTTCGCGGTAAAAAGAGATATATTAATATTATTAAATAAGATAATATCTATATTATATAAGGGTAGCTAGTATATTATATAATTATTATTTTATACACTATTACTGTATAAAAAGAATTATACAGGGATATATATTTATATTAATATAAAAAGCTAATAAAAATACCCTATTAGCAGCTGTTTTAGTAAAAATAGTAATTTAGATTTATTTACTAGATATAAGGGCCTATATAAAAATAAAGCTAAATATAATTATAATTTATTATAGTTACTATTACTACTATTTATATAAAACCAGAGCTATTTTAAAAGTTAAATTAAAAGTTAACTTTATATAAAAGAAGATAGCTAAAACGTTAAAAAAAAAAAGAATAGTGTTTAAAACTACGTATAAAAATAATAATAGATAAAATTAAAAAAAAAAATATTATACAGGGGGGTAACAAAAAAAAAGATTAATTAAAAAAAATACCTTTTTTAAAATAATATAACTTTTTAACTAGAAGTCCTAAAAATACGAAAAAAATAATACTTTAAAGAAAAAGACTAGTAGATTCTATTTAGTTTATTAGGCGCTGCTTACTAAAGGGTTTAAAGGTAAAAAAAAATTAGTAAATATAAAAAATTTTTAGGACCACACTTTAAGTTAGTATAACTATTTATTTAAGATATAAAATTAGATTATTTTTGTATATATAATAATAGCTACTTAGTTTTATTAGTATATTAAATATTTTTATATATTTATATATTAATTATATAATTATATATAAAAGTTACTTTTTTACATTTTTAATAATAAACTAGTAAATAATAAATTACTAATACTTAGTATAGTAGCCTTTAGCTTCTATAACCGCCTTATAATAGTTAAAAAGAGATAAAATATAATTATTAATAAGTTTTTATAGTATATTTTACTACTTTTTATTAATAACACTTTTAAAGGCCTCTATACTTTATATACTAAATCTTATACCTAAACTAGCCTTTTTATTATTATTTAGCCCTTATTTTAAATAACCCTATATATTTTTTATAGGGGCAGGGCTATAGGCTAGGAGAGGAAATAGTTTAATTTTATTATTTTTAAACTAGTTTAAAACGTCCTTTGTTTTATAAATAGGGACGTTATCTTACGTATTAAAATTACTAACCTAAATTAATATTAGTATAAAGTTTATAATTATAATATAATATAATAATATATATATATTATTATATTATTATATTAAAAAAAGCACTATAAAACCTACAGGGGGGTGAAAAAAAGAAAGAGTAATTAAAAAAGATACTAATTTTAAAAAATTATATAAAATTAATTACTAAGCCTAAAAATACGTAAGTAATACCGTTATAAAGAGAAAATAATAGAGATTTATATAAGGATTTTAGTTACGTTATATATATTACCTATAATAAATTAAAATTACCTAAATATAGTAATTATTTTACCTACTTTTTAAGGGTTCTATAACTTTTTAGTTTGTAGATATATTAAACTAAAATTATAACTATATCCTTTTAGGCCTAGTATAGGTCACGTGACTATTTTTTCGAAGTATATTAGTAATCTAATAATAAAATTATATTAATAATAAAAATATAGCTACTGCTTATATAATTACTAATTACGTAATATATTATTAATATTATAGTATATAATAATATCTTTTTAAATTTATAAACCTAGGCCGCTATTTATTTAGTATAGCGCGATCTTTAATAAAATTTAAATTTTAAGTTAATCTTCTTTTAAAAGCAAATACTTATATTCTAATAATTATATTTCCTTTAAAAGAACTCCTAATAGTACTTATAATACTATATAATCTATTACAAATAAATAATGATAATAATAATATAGATAAAGTTAAAAGTCGTAGAGTTCCTAAGATTATTTAAAGAGTAAAAAGAATTATTAATAAAGATTTAATTAAATGTCCTAAATACGAAAATAAAAGACAGTAATTAGAAAATAGTCTAAATATTATAAAAATAATATTATAATAGTATTTAAAAACAGAAGGGTTATAAAATTAGAATAAATTAAAAAAATCTATATTTAACAGAGAAAACGTAGAAAGATATCTTAAAATACGCTAAAGAGAATATTATAAATATTAAAAATATAAACTTAAAAGAAAATAATGTTTTTTAAGAAGTTAGTATTATACATAGGAGAGATTAGAGAGGAGTATAATAAAAAAAGGTGTAAAATTAGAGTTAGAAAAAGAACTAGCTATTACCTAATAAAAAAGTAAGTTATTTTAATATTTTAATATATTTTAATAAATTATATTTTATATATTTTTACGCTATAGTGTTGGTTTTTTAATATTAGTTATATTAATTATTTTATTAGTTATAATTTAATATGCTAAATTTTAAACGCTATTTAGTTAAAAGATAAAAGTAATTTAGTATTTACTAAAATACCTAATTTATCTATTTCTTTTACTAGTAAAGAGTATATAAAAAGAATTCTTATATCTAAACTTAAACGAAAGATAACAAGGAGTAAGTAACTTTATAGATTTTTTTATAGTTTTTTTATTATAATAATATAAATATATATATATATATTATTACATTGTTTTATAATTATAAGCGTTATATTAATATTTATTTATATAAGTAATATTAATAACTTAATATCCTTATTTATATAATAATGGACGTTTTAAACTAATTTAAGAATAATTAAAACATATATTTATTTTTACCTAGCCTATAACACTAATTTAGCCTATATAAAAAATATATAAAATTATATACAATCTAGACTAAATAATAATAAAAAGGATAATTTAGGTATAGGGTTAAGTTTAGAAAGTATAGAGGCTATTAAAGAGCTATTTTTAAATAGTAAAATATAAAATTATAAAACGTTATTAATAATTATAGTTTCTTACTCCCTAGCTATTATTAAGGACCTATAGAATCTTAGGGGTACTATACTAAGTAGTAGTAATATATTATTTACTAGTTTATTATTAACAATGTGAAAAAGGGATTTTTATATGTAATTATATAATTAATATATAAATATATAAAAATATTTAATATACTAATATAACTTAGTGTCTATTATTATAAATATAAAAATAAGCAAATTTTACATCTTAAATAAAAAGTTATAATAGACTAAATTAGGGTCCTAAAAATATTCTATTTTTACTAATTTTTTTTTACCTCTGAACCCCTTAGTAAGCAGCCCCTAACATGATAAATAGAATCTACTAGTCTTTCTCTTTAAAACGCTATTTTTTCGTATTTTTTAGCTTACTAATTAATAAGTTATATAACTTTAAAAAAGGTATCTTTTTTAATTACTCTTTCTTTTTTTCACCCCCCTGTATTAAGTTACTTATCCCTTATTATAGAGAGTTTAACCTTAGGTATAAAAATTTTATTTATATAGTCCTTCCTAGTAAAAGAAGTAAAAAAACTAAGTATTTTAGTAAATACTAAATTACTTCTACCTTTTATCTAAATTGTACCCGAAACTTATAGTTTAAGGTCTTATTCTATTAAATAATTAATATAATTAATATTAAAAAACTAAAACTATAACTTAAAAATATATAAAATGTTATATATTTTTATATTTTAAAAAGTTAAAATAAATTACTTTGTAATTAGCTAATAGCTAGTTCTCTTCTAACTCTATTATTACCTCTTTTTCTATAATATTATTTATTTTATTGTCCCCTTTGTATTACTAACTTATTAGAAAATATTATTTTTTCTAGTTTTATATTTTTAATATTTTTTAATTATTCTTTAATATATTTTACCTTTTTTTTAGCATTTTCTTTATTAATTATTAGTTTTTTTTTACTTATATTAATACTATAATCTTTCTCTTTTAAAACCCTTTATAAAGTCCTTTTTATAATATTTAGACTATTTTCTATTAATAGTCTTTTATTTTCTTTTTTAGGACTTCTAGTTAAGTCTCTATTAATAACTCTTTTTTCTCTTTTAGTTACCTTAGAGACTCTACCCCTTTTAATCTTTTTAATATTATAATTAATTTTCTCCTTTCTTTTAATTTTTTATATAGTATTATAAATACTTTATTAAAACTTATTTAAAGTAGTAACAATTAAAGAAGGAGAATTATTTACTTTTAAAAGAAGTTTAACTTTAAATTTAAGTTTTGTAAAATTTGGCGCTATTTTAAGGAAATAGAAGTTTAAGTTTATAAAAATAAAAAAATTTTATAATATACTATAATATTACTAATATATTACGTAATTATTAATTATATAAGCCCTAGCACTATTTTTATAATTAATATAATTTTATTATTAGATTACTAATATACTTTAAAAATCTAGTTACATAACCTATACTAGGCCTAAAATAGTATAGTTAAAATTTTAGTTAAATATATTTACTAACTAAAAATTTATAGGAACCTAAAAAAGGGATTAAAAAAATTACTATATTTAGGTAATTTTAGTTAATTATAAGTAATATATATAACGGAACTAAAATTCTAATAATAATCTCTATAATTTTCTCTTTAAAACGGAATTATTTACGTATTTTTAGGCTTACTAATTAATTTTATATAAATTTTTAAAAATAATATTTTTTTTAATTAATTTTTTTTTGTTACCCCCCTGTAAGGAGAAAAAAATTTATTTTATATATTATTATTCTGTATATCTTTAGACCAGCCCTTCTTAACTATTATATAATAACTTCTTACTTTTATTTACTATAATTTTATTTCTTACTTTTTATATAATATATAAAATTATTAACTTTTTAAATTAGTTTACTATAATTTTAATTAATAAGTAGTAGTATATTATATAATTTTACTTTTTATTATTATATAACGCGTGAATAACAGACTATAATTTAGTTATATAAAAATATATTAAGATAGAGGGATACTCGTATAGAGAAAAAACTACTTATTTATATATAAAAAGAGATATAAAAAGATAAAGTATTTATATAGTATTACTATAAAAAGAAAAGTTATTAGTATATATAGCGTAGTTAACCTAAATAGATTTACTAGTAATGCGGAGCGTATAGATTATATAGCTATAGTTATATAATTATATAATTCATACTAGTAAGTAAAAACATTATCTAGCTATTATATAGATAGTAGAAGAAGAAGAATTATTAATTAAAATATAACTATTATTATTTATTATTTTATACTATTTTCTACTTATTATAATATTACAGACGACTATTACTCTATATAAGTAATATATAGTTATTCTAATAATTACCGTATTATTATTATACTATAATTTAATAAGTTATTAGTTAAGTTATTATTTTACAAGTTATAAACTATAAAATTTAAAAAAAAACTTATATTTAATAGGCTCTAGTTATAGCGCCTTTATTTTACCTATCTATATTAATTAAGAACGTAGTATATACTAAGTTAATATAGCTTTATAGATAAATATTAAAAAATAATATTATAGTTTCTGTATACGTAAATTTATAAAAGTATTAAAGCTTATTAATAGTAGTTAATTAATAAAAAGAACTTAAAAATATTTATAATATCTTTACTAATACAAAATAAGACGGGCTAAAATTATAATTAAAAAGTAAAAAAAAAGAAGGTAAAGAAAAACTAAAAAGTAAAAACTATTAATTGTAAATAAAATCTCTTATTAAGAAACTAAATAAAAAAGTAATATCCTTTAGTATAGATATTTATATATATATATATATATATATATTTGTATACTAATCGAATAAAAAGTGTGGCTGTAGTGGCTCGGGGCGACCAAACGGGGTTTCAAAAAAGGAGGAGTATGTGTATACCTTATACTTAATCTGTCGAAAAATTATATATATATACTAAAAGAGTAAATAAAATATATATATATATATTTAATATATTTATATACTAATTAAATAAATAGTGTAGCTATAGTGGCTGTGGTGGCGACTAAAAAGTAAAATATATATTTAATAATAACTATAATTTACTACTAGTTATAGTAATATCTATAAGTCTTAAAATAAATATAGCTAAAATAAAATAAAAAATAAAAAAAAATAGTTATAATATTTTAATAAATTCTTTATAGTTTAATACTAAAAAATTATATAATTGTTTTTTACTATTTTAGAGTCCTATAAGTCTATATATATAAATTTTTTTAAGTGTATAGTAAGTTAGTAAGGTTTCTAAAATAAAATAACTAAATAAAATTTTAATACTTTTCTTTAATTATATTATATAAAGATTAAGAGAACTTAAAAAATTAAAAGTTTATATCCTTACGCTATTATAGCAACTATAACGTAATTTTAAAAATAGATCTACTTTATTAGTATAAGTATAAAGCGATAGCCACTTTTTAGTATAAATAATTTTATATTTAAATATATTATTATTGTTTTATAATTATTTTACTATTATTAGCTTTTACTAATATTATATATAGTCTAATCTAGTTTTTTACTATTTTAATTCCTTTATACTACTTAGAATATAATCTAGAATATATTATATTAATATAATAAACTCTTTAGTATAAGTCCTAAATTATAGTATTTTACTATACTAAGCTTAGGCTGGCGAATGGGTTAGGGTCGCACAGGGCATATAGGATCGTATAGACTAAAAAACACTAAAGTATATTTTTAAGAGGATATACTAACTTTTTAAATTTAATTAATTATATATTAAAATATAAATATAAATTATAGTATATGGGTAGTGGTTAAATTATAAATTATAAAAAATATAGTTTATATTATTAAGTATTACATAATTTTAAATTAAGAATAACTTTAATGTTCGATTTTAAATTACGTAATAGTTAATAATATAAAATATACTTTTTATAACTTCTAATTTAACTTTAGCTAATATACTATAATTTATATTCTTATATTAATATATAATTAATTATTTTTACAAAGCTAGTATATACTTTTAAAAAAACACTTTAGTATTTTTTAATTTATGCGATCCTATGTGCCCTGTGCGACCCCAATCTATTCGCCAGCCTAACTAAGCTTACGAAGGCTTAAAATAGCGTTAATAAATATACGTATTATAGTATATATAAAATAGTTTCTAGATAGTATAAGCCTAAGTAGTTAGTTTTATAAATTTTAACTAAAATATATATTAATATATAAATTTATATATATACTTTTAATAAACCTATATATCTTATTTAGTATTAGTTAGATAAGTAGCTTAGTAAAATAAACTAGTTTTTTAGTTTATTATTTATATATAAAGCTATATATTTTAATATAAACTATAATTAGATTTAAAATTTTAATATTAATTTTATTAATCTACTACGTAGCCGTTATTATTATAGTTACTATTTAGTTAGTAATATTAAAAAAAATAGTATAGTTTAGGTACTCTAAATACTACTTTAGCTTATATATTAAAAGTATTTAAAAAAGAAAATATATAAGATTCCTACTGTTTATAATAATACTTTTTAGTAATTTAAAACTATAGATATTTAAATTTATAAACTATTTTTAGTTTAATACTAATAATAGATCTATAACCTATAGTATTATATTATACTTAGTTTCTAGTACTAGTATAATTTAATTTTACATTAGTAACTTCTTTATATTTTATACTTTTACTTTATTAACTACTAGCCCGCCCTATAATAGCAATAGTTACGTTTTTTTAAACTATAGCTAATTAGTAATCTAGAGAACTAAGAGGGGTAAAATACTTACTAAGAACTAAAACCCCTTAATAGTGGAGTTATACTTATATATTAAAATAAAAAAGTGAGCTACGTAGGCCTTAATTATATATATACTAAAATATTTATTTTTAAATTCTTAACTAGCCTAGTAATATAAAGAATATAAGCGAGTTAGTAAGTTATTATAAAATCTTTTATTTTATCCTAATAATAATATATAGTTACTTTATTTATGTAGCTGGTTTAGTTATATTAATAAAACTAACTATAATAGTATTATTATTTACAATTAAAGCAGTAACTATTTAACTTCCAGTAAAACTTTAGTAATTTATAAATTACCTTTTTTACTTATTAAAATATTTACTAGCCCTAAGTATTAGATAGTAATATATATTATATTTATATTGTCTTATATATTTATTTATTAATATATAAGAATAGTATAATAAAACTATTATTAAACCCATGTAATTTCTTAATAATATAATAAAATTACTTTTTATTTTTAGTAGCCTACTATACTATAGTAAGTAGTAATACTATAATAATTAGTAATACTAACGCCTATACGCTATACTATTTTATTAGAGAGCTATTATTTTTAAAAAGCTACTATATATAGTAGAGAGTATCAAATATAGTATTTAAGACTTAGGATTTATTTAGTAGTAAGTTAAACTTATAATTTTTTATAAATTATAAAGTCCCGTTTATAGTAGATCTTAATAAATTAATTATATTATTATAGCGTAAGGATTATACGCGCTTAATATATAGCCTAATTATAAAATGTTTATAGGTTATACTATAGTACTAGTTTTATTTAATTATATTATATATCTCTATATAGGCTTTTTTTAAAATATAAAACACTATGGCCCGTAAATAGTTTAATTATTATATACCCTCTAAAAGAGATTAGTAGTTTTAAATTAATAGTCTTAAATTAAAAGACTCTAGATATACCTAATCTAAATAAGTATACTAATATATAATACTAAATAGTAACTAAGTAATATCCTTCGCGAGCTTTATAAAGCCGTATTATAACGTAATAATAAGAATTTAATAAATATTAAATAGCTTATATAATTATATATAAGTAGTATAAATTTTAAATTCTTAAAAATTTTTCTTTATTCTTTTATTAAGAGTTATAGTTACCCTATTAAATATAATAATATACTTATACTTTAATCTATATTTATTGATTAGTAACTACTTATAATTATGCTTAAGGGTATTAGTAATTACTACTTATAATTATATATAAGGTAGTTAGTTAACTTAATTACTAGGCGTATAAACTTTAAAACTAATAGAGTTATTAGGCCGGTATTTAGAGCCTATAATATCTAGTCTTTAAATAAGTTTAGCTATCTATCTTATACTTTATACTATACTATTAACTTTTATTTTTTAAACGTACTTTGCTATATTATATTTTTATAAGTTTTTTTTATTTTTAAAAGGTTTTATTATTGTGCTAATCTTTATAGATATTAATTTTAACTTAATACTTATTATACCTATTACTTTTATTTAATTTAAGTATAATAGCGTTAAATATTATATAACTTTAGGCTAAAATAACGTCTAAAGTTAACTAGAACTATTTACTTACGTATAGCTTATTAATAAGTTTTATACTAACTTACGCTGCGTATATAACTTTTTAGTAAAAAATAGTCTTTTTAAAAGTATTATCTTTCTCTACTTTATAAACCTTTTTAGTACACTATTTTATACGGCTGTATACAGACCCTAAACTAATAAAATAAACATTATATAAAAGTAAATAGTTAATAAAAAAAGATTAAAAGATCTAGCGTTATTATTAGAGCTAGGGGTAATAAAGTAATTTAAAAAGTAGGCTAATAATATAAGGTAAATCTATTAGTACGCTTATAAAATCTAAAATAAGAAAAAAAAAGCCTAAATATAAATTTTAGAACAGCCTACTAGTGTGCGTAAAATTAAGTACGTATACGCTCTTATTCTTATTTAGTAGGTATTACTAATTAGACGGTAGGTACTATAGGCGGTGTAAGTACTAATAATAATAGGTATAGTTTCTTTTTTATTCTATAAGGCTACTATATAATAAAGCACTATAAACTTAAAGCTTTAACAGCGTCTACTAAAAATTATCTAATTTAGATTATATTTAAAGATAGAAGCTGTCCTTCTAATATCTATTTAATATAAATCTCTATTAGACCCTATACTTAGTATAACTTAGTTAAACTAGATATAAATCCTTTTCTCTTAGTTATACTAGTTAAATCCTTTTTCTTTTTTAATATTAATATTTACAATATTAGACCTTAGGGTATATAGATATATATTTAGTTTATAGTACCTATATAGTTTAGTACTTTTTTAGTATTCTTTTATATTAAGCCTATTAGCGCTTAATTTATTTAGGGGTTTTTTTTATTTATATACTTTTATATATTTCTATAGTAAAGACTTCTATACAGATCCTTTAAGTAATTAGCGCTAATATATTATACTAAAAAAGTTACTTTAGCTAGTAACAGTATTTAAGAATATTATTATAAAATAAAATAACTACTAGAGTTATTTAATTACGTATTAGCGTACTTCCGGACTAAAAATAAGGGTTTAAAAACTTTTTATTAGTTAAAGCTATTAGGTTTAAAACTCCTAATTCTATACTATATTAGATTAACTTTAGAAAAGTTACGTTAAAATATACTAAAATAAAAAAGTTATAACTACTAAAAACCTATAAACTTAAAATTTAATATTAATATTTACTAATTTTTTAGGTCTCTATTAGACGTAGTGGTCTAAACGGATATAAACTTAATAAAAAATAAATTTATTAGCGTTAAAAATAATACTAGATTTTTAGTAAAAGGAGTTTAAGTCGTCCACTAATAAGTAAAGTAATTATTTAAACTTGGTCTAAGAAGAAAAGGAATTAGTTAAGATATTATAAGTATAGTTAAGACTATTATAAATATAAATAAATTTTTTATTTTAAAAATCTCCCTTACTTAATTAACCTATATTATCTACTAAACTATATTTAACTAGAAATAATATACTTACTATTTAGAATAGTAAATATTTATTACCTCTTCTAGAGCCTTTATATACTAAACTATTTAAAAGGACTTTTATAATTAAGTTACTTAGTAATAAAACTAATTTTATTTTTTAATAATAGTAGGCCTCTATTTAGGACTATTTTAAGATTAATACAAACTACTATTAGAGTAAACGTTATTATAAAATATTAGTTTAGAGATATATATCTAATATAGCTCGCGAATATTTAAAATTCTAATATTTAACTATTTTATTAAGACTTTAGTTTAGAAATATAAAAAAAATAATTATTTTATATTAAATATTTTATATATCTAGAATAGAAAAGGCTAAGTATTAAATTTAGTTTTAATATTTAGAGATAGGAAGATCTAAAACCTTTTTTATTTTTAAAATATAATTTATTACAGGGGGGTGAAACAAAAAAAAGAGTAATTAAAAAAGATACCTTTTTTAAGAAATTATATAAAATTAATTTATAAGCCTAAAAATAAGTGACTAATACCGTTTTAAAGAGAAAATTACAAAAAATTATATAAGGATTTTATATACTACTTATTAATTACGTGTAATAAACTAAAATTACCTAAACAGAGCAATTTTTTAAACCCCTTTTTTAGGTTTCTATAACTTTTTAGTTAGTAAATATATTTAACTAAAATTTTAACTATACCCTTTTAGGCCTAGTATAGGTCACGTAACTAGGTTTTCGAAGTATATTAGTAATCTAATTATATAATTATATTAATTATAAAAATATTACCAAGGCTTATATAATTAATAATAACGTAATATATTATTAATATTATAGTATATTATAATATCTTTTAACTTTTATAAACTTAAACTCCTATTTCCTTAAAATAGAGCAAAAATTCTTAAAACTTAAATCTAAAGTTAAACTTCTTTTAAAAGTAAATAATTTACCTTCTTTAATTGCTACAACTTTTAACAAGTTAAAAAAGTCTATTTATAATACTATACAACGTATTAAAAATAAAGAAAAAAAAGATTATAATATAAAAAAGATTAAAAAAGGCAGAGTTTCAAAGTTAACTAAAAGAGATAATAAAGTTATTAATAGAGACTTAACTAGAAATCCTAAAAAAAAAAAAAGACTATTAATAGAAAATAGTCTAAATATTATAAAAAGGACTTTACAGACCTTTTTAAAAGAAAAGGACTACTCTATTAATATAAATAAAAAAAAACTAATAATTAACAAAGAAAACGCTAAAAAAAGAGTAAAATACGCTAAAGAATAATTAAAAAATATTAAAAATATAAAACTAGAAAAAATAATATTTTCTAATAAGTTAGTAATATAAAGGGGATAACAAAATAGATAATATTATAAAAAAAGGGGTAATAATAGAGTTAGAAGAGAACTGGCTGTTAGCTAATTACAATATAAGTTATTTTAATTTTTTAAAATAGTAAAATATATAACTTTTTATATATTTTTAAGTTATAGTTTTAGTTTTTTTATATTAATTATATTAATTATTTTATAGAACAAGACCTTAAACTATAAGTTTAGGATATAATTTAGGTAAAAGGTAAAAGTAATTTAGTATTTATTAAAACACCTAATTCTTTTACTTCTTTTACTAGTAAGGACTATATAAATAAAGTCCTTATACCTAAAGTTAAACCCTATATAAAAAGGGGTAAGTTTTATAACCTATTTTTACCCCTTTTTTTAGTAATATAATAATATATATATATATATATTATTATATTATATTATAATTATAAACTTTATATTAATATTAATTTAGGTTAGCAATTTTAATAAGATAACGTCCCTATTTATAAAATAACGGACGTTTTAAACTAGTTTAAAAATAATAAAATTAAACTATTTCCTTACTTAGCCTATAGTCCTAATTTAGCCCCTATAGAAAATATATAAGGTTATTTAAAATAAGGACTAAATAAAAATAAAAAGGCTATTTTAGGGGTAGGATATAGTTTATAAAGTATAGAAGCCTTTAAAAGAGTTATTAATAAAGAGTAGTATAAAATACTATAAGAAGTTATTAATAACTATATTTTATTTCTTTCTAACCGTTATAAGGCGGTTATAGAAACTAAAGGCTACTATACTAAGTACTAGTAATTTATTATTACTAGTTTATTATTAAAAATTTAAAAAAGTAACTTTTATATATAATTATATAAATAATATATAAATATATAAAAATATTTTATATACTTATATATTATAGGTATTATTATAATATATATAAAAATAAACAAATTTTACACCTTAAATAAAAAGTTATACTAACTTAAAGTAGGGTCCTAAAAATTTTCTATATTTACTAATTTTTTACTACTCCTAAACACCCTAGTAAGCAGCCCCTAATAGGGTAAATTAAATCTCCTAAACTTTCTCTTTAAAACCCTATTTTTCTTGTATTTTTAAGCTTACTAATTACAAAGTTATATTATTTTAAAAAAGGTATCTTTTTTAATTACTTTTTTTTTATTTCACCCCCCTGTAGTATAGCCATCTAAGGAAGAGTATATTAGAATAAATAGGCTTTTTTTTATAAAAAAAATTACTTTATTTTTAAAGACTCCGAATATAGGGTTTAAGCTTTTATAAAATAACTTATTTAATAAGATAGTAGCCTATTTTATAGCTTTTAATTTTAAATAATAAAACGCGCCCCTTTATAGCTAGTCTAACTTAATACTAAGTAATACCTACGCTTACACTAAGCTATCTATACTAAAATAAAAAAATATTATATGTAATAGAACTGCTAATATAAAAATATCTATTTATTTTAAAATATTTTATATTCCTATAAAGGAAATTTTTTTAATGTAGCCCTAAAATTAACTACGTTAAGTATTAATACCCCTAAAATAAATAGTTACGGATATCTATTATAACTATAGATAAGCTAGATATTTTACTTACAATTATCTAAATTTAAGAGTAAAAGAAATTAGAGTTAAGAAAGGCTATAATAAAGAGTTTATTAATACTAATAAAGAAATATATTTAAAAAACTTTAATACCTAAAAAAACGCTCCGCCCTAGGTATAAGTAAGTATAATTTATTAAATATTAACTTATTATTTTTACTAGAAAGTTATTATTTTTAAAACCCCTTTATACTCTACTCTAAGGGGTATAGGATTAAATTTTATATATTTATTAGTACTAGCGCTTAAAATTATTTTTTTCTAAATTCTTTTATTATATACTTTTTTTTATACTTACTTTAAAAACTAATTTAATGACTCCCCTACTAAATTTTAGTAAAAACATTTTTTAACTAATTTTAAATTTCTATTAATTTTTATATTTATCCATCTATAAAAATTAATAGTAGAACTATCCAGAACTACTCTTTTATTATTATAAATTTTAGAACTTAGGATTATATTATTAGCTTAAGATAGATAAAGCGTTTTTAACTCTAACTTAATATAGTATAAAATAGAATTATATAGTTTTTAAAATACTTTTAAATATATAACCCTTCTAAAACTTATTTAATATAATTAAAACAGTCTATTCCTAACTAAAAGATAAAATAAAATATTTACTATCACGACGCTCTATAGGAATAGAATAATTATTAAAAATAATAAAGTTCCGTCTTTTATTATATATAAGGGCTTTTCTATTTTTCTTATACTATTATTTTTAAATAAATTATAATAGCCCTCTCTCTATCTTTAAAACTAACCCTATAAAAGCTAGTAAAATCTAGTTACTTTTTAACTATTACTCTTATTTTAGCTAACGCTTTTTATTTTAATATAAAATATTTATTAATAAATTGTTTACTACGTCTTTCTATATGATTAAATAAATTTTTATTTATTTTTAAAGTTTAGAGCTCTAATATAACTCTAAAAATAAAAGGCATTTTAATAAATATTTTTTTAATAAGTATAACTAATGTTAAAATATTTTTAGTAAAATTATAGTTAATTAGTTACTTAAGTATTAACCTTATAATTATAAAATTATTTTTACTAAACCTATTTTAAATAGTTACAGCCCTCTATATAAGGCTAGTATTAAAAAATTCAAGTCTATTAAGGCCTATATCCTTAAATACTTAAAGAAGAGTTATATTAAGTATAGTTAAAGTTCTTTTATATCCCCGGTACTATATATTTAAAAACTAAATAATAATTTATATATTTATATTAATTACTGTAAACTTAACACCCTAATTATAAAAGATACCTACTTAATTCTATATATTAATAAGCTTTTAGCCTATCTATCTAAGGCTAAAATTTTTACTAAACTTACAGGGGGGTGAAATGGAACAAGCGTAATTAAAAAAGTTACCTTTTTTAAAGTTATATAACTTTTTAATTAGTAAGCTAAAAAATACAAAGAAAATAGTATTTTAAAGAGAAAGACTAGTAGATTCTATTTACTCTATTAGAGGCTGCTTACTAAGGGGTTTAGGGGTAAAAAAAATTAGTAAATATAGATAATTTTTAGAGACCTACTTTAGGCTATTATAACTTTTTATTTAAGGTGTAAAATTTGCTTATTTTTATATATATTATAATAGTATCTATAATGTATAAGTATATAAAATATTTTTATATATTTATATATTAATTATATAATTATATATAAAAGTCACTTTTTTAAATTTTTAATAATAAACTAGTAAATAATATATTACTAGTATTTAGTATAATAGCCTTTAGTTTCTATAACCGCCTTATAACATTTAGGGAGTAATAAAATATAATTATTAATAGCTTTTTAAGATATTTTATCCTACTCTTTATTAATAGCTCTTTTAAAGGCCTTTATACTATTTAAACTATTTTCTATACCTAAATTAGCCTTTTTATTTTTAATTAGCCCTAATTTTAATAAACCCTATATATTTTCTATAGGGGCTAAATCAGGACTATAGGCTAGGTAAGTAAATAGTTTAATTTTGTTATTTTTAAACTAAGTTAAAACGTCCCTAGTTTTATAAATAGGGACGTTATCTTATTAAAATTGCTAATCTATATTAATATTATTATTAAGATTATAATTAGAATATAATATAATAATATATATATATATATATTATTATATTACTAAAAAAAGGGGTAAAAAAGTATTATAAAACTTACCCCTTTTTATATAGAGTTTAACCTTAGGTATAAGGACTTTATTTATATAGTCCTTACTAATATAAGCATTAAAAAAATTAGGTATTTTAATAAATACTAAATTACTTCTACCTCCTATCTAAATTATACTCTAAACTTATAGGGTAAGGTCGTAGCCTATAAAATAATTAATATAATTAATATTAAAAAACTAAAACTATAACTTAAAAATATATAAAAAGTTTTATATTTTAAGTTTTTAAAAAGTTAAAATAACGTACTTTGTAATTAGCTAACAGCTAATTTTTTTTTAACTCTATTATTACACCTTTTTCTATAGTATTTCCTTCTAGCTTTACCCCTTTATATTGCTGACCTATCAGAAAATATTATTTTATTTAATTTTATATTTTTAATATTTTTTAATTATTCTTTAGCGTATTTTAATCTGTTTTTAGCGTTTTCTTTATTAATTATTAGTTTTTTTTACTTATATTAATAGAGTAGTCCTCTTCTTTTAAAAAGAATTATAAAGTCTTTTTTATAATATTAAGACTATTTTCTATTAATATTCTTTTATTTTCTTTTTTAGGACTTCTAGTTAAGTCCCTATTAATAAATCTTTTATCTCTTTAAGTTAACTTTTTTATACCACTATATTTAATCTTTTTTATATTATTATTATTATTATCTTTTTTATTATTTTTATCTTTAATACGCCTTATAGCGTTATAAATAGTACTTAGTAATTTATTTAAAATAGTAGTAATTAAAGTAGGTAAATTATTTACTTTTAAAAGAAAATTAACTTCATATTTAAGTTTTGAGAATTGTGGCTCCATTTTAAGGAAATAGGAGTTTAAGTTTATAAAAGTTAAAAGATATTTTAATATACTATAATATTAATAATATATTACGTAATTAGTGATTATATAAGCCTTAGTAATATTTTTATAATTAATATAATTTTATTATTAGATTACTAATCTACTTCGAAAATCTAGTTACGTAACCTATTCTAGGCCTAAAAAGGTATAGTTAAAATTTTAGTTAAATATATTTACTAACTAAAAAGTTATAGGAACCTAAAGAAGGGGTTAAAACAATTACTAGGTTTAGGTAATTTTAGTTATTTACGTAGGCTTAATAAGCAGTAACTAAAATAGTAATTAAAATCTCCTTAACTTTCTCTTTAGAACAGTATTATTCACGTATTTTTAGCTTTATTATTTAATTTTATATAATTTTTTTAAAAAGATAACTTTTTTAATTACGCTTTTTCCATTTCACCCCCCTGTAATATCTAAGCGGTATTTAATAAAATTTATATAAATTTTATTTTTAAGGAATATACTACCTTTAGGACTATATACGGAGTTTATAAATATAAAGTCTTACTTTTTAGCCTATATAACGGCCCGACAACTTATTAATATTATATAAATAATATGTTTTTTAATTACTTAGATAATTTTTATATTATATATTTAGATTATATTCTAATGTACTCTAAGACCTATAAGAAATATATTAAATAAGTAAATAAAGTACTTTAATAACTTTATAAACCTAGATTTTAGGTAGATATTAGAAAGAGTAAATTTTATATAAACTATACCTAATATCTAAAGTATATATCAATAGACTCTAGTTTAGAAGTTAATCTAAATAAAGTAAAAATATTTTATAATTAAAAAGCCCTTACTACTATTATTAGTATAAAGTCTTTTTTAGACTTTGCTAAATTTTACTACTAATTTATTAAAAACTTTTTTAGTATTATACGTCCTTTAAGCGCTTTATAAAGCTTTTAAATTTTATTTATATAGAGTTTAGAATACGACGCCGTATTTATATAAATTAAATAAATTTTATTAGTAATTTCTATTTTATACTATTTTAACCCTAAGCTTTTTACTCTAGTAAAAATAAATATATTTAATAAAATAATTTTAAGTGTACTGTTATAGTAATACTTAAATAAAAAGACGTATCTTATTACGTTTTATAGTTATATACTAACTAGTTTTAAGCTAAACTAAAAAATTTATAATAAGGAATTCTTTACTATTATTACTATTTTTAATAAATAGTATATTAAGCTTATATTTATGTAAGACTTAATTTAAGTTCTATTAGATTATTCCTCCTTAGAATACTTTATAATAACTAAAGTTTTTAATATTTAATAAACCTACTAGACTAAAATCCTAGCTTCTTTTAACTTTTAAATCTAGTATATACTAGAAAAGAGTAATACTTTAACTAATATCCTTAGTTATAAAAAATAAAATTTTATTAACTTTAAAAATATATAAAAAGATAACTACTCTTATATTTTTTTTAGACTATATTAGCTTAACCCCTAAATTAACACCGAACTAGCTTAGTAGTATATTAATAATATTACTAGTTACGCTAAAGTTTTATTAATAGAGAGTATCTAAAGTATTATAAGTTTTAATTTTTTTACTTTTATTAAAGCTCTACTTTAGAAGAACTAGAATAAATTTAAATATAAAAAAAATATTTTATTAGATAATTACTAAGTAGAAGATAGACTCCTATTATATAAAGGACGTTTTTATATTAATTCTAAATTAGCTTTAGTTATGCGCCTTATTTATAAAGTCTATAACTAAAAATCTATTATATATTTAGGCTATACTAAGATTTACTAGCTTTTGTCTTATAAGTACTACTAGAAGGGTATAAAAGCTATTTATAAAAAATATATATAAAACTATATTACTTACTATTAAGCATATCTAAGATAATTCTAAGTAGTAAATATACTTAACCTGCTCCCTATTCCTAATTAATTAATATAATACTTATATATTAACTTTAAGAATTTTCCTAAAAATAAGTCTAGTTATAATTAGATAATAGTTATTATTAATTATCTTTTTAAATAAGCTGTGTCTATTCCCTATTATAAGATTATTAATACTAAAAAAATAGTAAACTTATTTATCTAATAAGTATACCGTTTTAGATATATACTAAAAACTATTATTTTAAACTACAGCCTTTAGTTTATATCTAGTTTTTAGTTTAAATTCTATTAAATACTAAATATTAGGGTTAAGCTTTCGACTGCGTACTATAAGAAAACCAATAGGTAGATAAAAACTATAAATAAATATATTAACTAGTAACTATATTTATTTTTATTTATTACTAAAATAACTAGAGCTCCCTTTTACCTTTAATTAATAGAGCTTAAATTATTCTACCTTACTTTACTATTAAAATATTTTTATATTGGATTTTCTACGGCTCTAAACTATAGTAAAGCTAAAACTAAAATACTTCTACTTTTAGGGCGCTGTAAAACAAGATAAATTTTTATAATATAAAACTATTTACTTAACGTATATATACTATTTAGCAGCTAGCTAAGAAAAATATAAAATAGATTTAAAACTAAATACAATCTATTATAAATTAATACTATTACTTTATTAAGTAGGACGTTAGTAATATAGTATACTTAAAAACTTATAATCTAAAGATTAACTAACTAAGCTAAAAACTATCTAATAAGTAAAAGGGACCCTTTAAGATCCTAAAAAAGGTAAAATATTTTTATTAACTAGAATTACTACTAAGATTATAAATATATAATATATTTACTTTTAAATTGCTTTATAAAGATCCCAAAAATCTATTATTTAGATAAGAAGCTCTAAAGCCGCCTAGTATCCATATTAATAAAAATAAAAAATAAGAGGTTAAAAAAATTCTAGCTAGTAAACTTTTTAAAAAAATATTAAAATATTATATAAACTAAATTAGATATAATCCTAACCCTATATAGTACTCTACTTTTAATTTTATTAGAGTACCTTATAAACTAAAAGTATTTTATAAAAAGTATTTTAATAAGCTAGGCCTATTAACAGCTCTAAACACCCAAATTAAATAATAGAAAAACGGATTTGAGTAGAAGTAAAAGGTAAATAAAAAATATTTTTTTTTCTATTATATAAAAAAAAAAGAAACTCTAAAACGCTAGACCCTACTCTTTACTTATTTAATTTAGAGGACGGCAACGGGATAGTTTTAGTAGTTAGCTATATTTTTTTCTTCTTATACTAACCGCTAGACAGACCTATATTAGACTACTTTACTTATCTACGTTACTTATACTAAAAGACCTAAATTCTTTATAGTTATATTTAGAGTAGTTTGTAACTAGTCTATATTTATTTTACTATTAGCTAACTTAAACGTACGTAGAGCTAATAAGAAAGTATTAAATTTATTTTTAATATACTTAGGGACCTTATAATAAATTAATATTTAAAACTTCTTTATAAATTACTATTATTTATAGAATTATACTTCTTATTCTGCGTAGTATAGTAGGTATATTTCTTAAAAAAAGGTTTTAGAAAATTATAATTTAGGGTTATTTTTTAACTAAACGCCTGTATATAGCGTAGATAGATTATATAGTAAACAGTAAAAAGAGTACTAAAAAAAATTAGATAGATATTATAGGTAAGCTTAAGTTTAAAATTTTATAATAGTTAAATTAGTAAAGTTTTAACCTAGATAGTTAGAAATACCTATAATAAAAATAAAAAAAAGTAAATAGAGGAAGAACTAAAAGCGCTTAAAAAGGGTTTCTTATATTTTATATAGAGCTTTTAAAACGGCTTTACTATTACGCTGCTTTTATTTAGTATTATTACTTACGTTATTACTATAAATAAAGTAAAAAAGTTAATAATTAATTATACGCTAACTCGCCTCTATTTTTACTATAATAAATTAATTATTAATAAATTATAAGTTTTATAATTTTTTAATAGACAACTCGTGTCCTTTACTTATAAAAAAGGACTAATACAGTATAGGTAAAAGACTATTTATAAATAAAAAAAGAAGAATAGTATAATAAAGTGCTATAAACTTAAGACTTTAATAGTATTTATTAAGAATTATTTAATTCAGATTATATTTAGAGGTAGAAACTATCCTTCTAATATTTATTTAATACGGATTTTTATTAGACCCTATACGTAGTATAACTTAGTTAGACTAAATATAAATTCTTTTCTCTTAGTTATACTAGTTAAATTTTTTTACTTTTTTAGTACTAATATTTGCAATATTAGACCTTAGAATATATAGGTATATATTTAGTTTATAGTACTTATATAGTTTAGTACCTTTTTAGTATTCTTTTATACTAGGCCTATTAGCACTTAATTTATCTAAAGTTTTTTTTTTACTTACGTACTCCTATATACCTCTATAGTAAAAACTTTTATATAAATCCTTTAAGTAACTAGCGCTAATACAGCTAGATAAACTAGGTATCTACGTAACTTATTTTAGACAGGCCTTTATAGTATTATTATTTTAGTATAAAGTTTAATAGGTAATATAAAGTCTTATATAATATTGAATAAAAAAATATTATTCTAAATTACGTCATAAGTCTATAATAATATTATTAGTTGATAATATTAGTAGGCGGGTAAAACGTAATATAAAATAGTAACTTAAAAAGAATAAATAAACCTTTTATACTCCTACTTAGGAGTGGCTAAAAAGTAATAAATATAATATAGTACTTAATACTACTATTATAAGTAAGTTAGATAGATAATAAAATTATCTTATATATAAAAAGCTTACAATAAATTAAAAACTAAGATTATAAATTTAGTACTTAAATAAATATTAAAACTTAAGTAGTTCTTAACTAAAAAGCCTTATATACTTAGTTTTAAAAGTAAAGAAATCTATTTATTATATCTATAAAAATATTTTAGTTATATTTATATATAGTATAATTTATAAAGTACGTATAACTATATAAAACTATACTAGAGTTTTAATAGTTTAGGTTAGGATAATATATTAAGTTATTTAGTTTATATAAATTAAGGTATACCTTAATATAATTATAAGTTTTATAACTAACCTTTTCGATATATTAAGTATAAAGGTATATATATACTCCTTCTTTTTTAAAATCTCTTTTAGTTGCCCCGAGTCACCACAGTTACACTATTTATTTAATTTATATATAAATATATATAAGTTTTATATATAAAATAATAGTAGCGAAGCTAAACTTAATAAAGTTTTTTTTTAATTTTAGAAGTAAAAAATATACTATATTTTTATATAGCTTTCCGGAAATAGTAAAGGCTTTTATATTTTATAACTATTTTAGATTTATTAGACTCTCTATGTATAATCCGACCTTAGTTACTATAAAGACTCTTATATTTAATATAATATAAGTATTATATTAGTAGTTTAAATTTAGTATTAAAGTTTAACTTACTTACTAAAATTAAAAAAATTTTATAGATAATATTAGAAATTAGTTTCTATTTCTCTAAATAATATTTTATTTTCTTAGACTTCTACTGATCATTATTTAAATTAAAAAATAATAAGTTAAGTTATTTATTTATCTTTATTATATTAATAGTATTAAAAAACTACTATTAGATAGATATAGTAGCTTTTTAAGTAATTTTACTTATACCTAATAGAGATTATTATTAGCTTTTTTATATATTTAATATATCTTTATTTATTTATTTATTTTTACTTTTACTATTTTAATACTTTTAGACTGTTTATAAACTATATACCTAATCTCTTAACTTTTAAAAATAAATAATTTTATAATATACTTTAAGAGTATTAATATTTACTAAAGTAGATTTTAATAGAGTTTATAGATTAATATAGTAACTTATATACGTAACTACCTTATAAAAAGTATTATTTAAATAATAACTAAGAAAGGCGACTTACGTATTATATTATACTCTTTTATTAATATATACTTTATAGATCCTAATATTTTTATAGTCTATAACCTATTAAAACTATAACTAAGTTATATAGCTAGTAAACACTTAGTATAAATATCTAAAAAAATATTTTATTTAAAAAATTACGTACCTTTAACTATTTTATCTACTAATTATCTAATATATTAGGTAGTAAGAATTTATATAAATTCTATCGAAAAGTAAAAGTACGCCTAGACCTCGATCCAGGGGTACAAACGTAGTGAGGGAACTCTATTAGATACTAAACCGTGTACGCAATAATATAAATTCTATAGTAAGACCTAAACGTTAAAAATAGTAAAAAAAAAAAAGATATTGTAATATAAAATTTATATAAATAATATTTTAATACTGGTAGTAGTACTATCCGCTTAATAAAAAATTAAAGGTTTTAGTTTTTCTATTTTAATTTAAAATTTAGATAATAACGTAGAGCGGGAACTTAAGTATATTAAATATTTTTTATTAATATTATTTTAGTATTAAATAGGTTATTACGTATTATAAAAATAATTATAAAAAGAATAGAATTAAATATAAAATTATTAATTTTATTAAGGATAACGGTTTTATAAAAATAAAAATTAGTAATCTAGATTTAAGTATTTATAAAACTATTTATAGCCTTAGTTTCTTTTTTACTTCTTTTATATACTTTAAGATTTCCTTTATTATAATAATATTTTATTTTTATTTTTTTAGTTAATATAGTGTAGAGGAAAAAATAAGCTAGAAATTATTAGATTTAGAGATTAAAGAGTTAGGACTACTCTTATAAAAGAAAGTGTTAAAGAGCCGTATTATATATATATAAAAGAGAAATAAATACTCTATTTTAAAAAGTTTTATAAGCTAATAATATAAACTTTAAAGTATTTTTCTGTAATACACCCCCTAGTTAAGCTAATAGAAATAGCTTAACTATTTAAGTAGTTTAAAATTAATTTTTTTAAGCTTATAGTAGTCGTAGAATTAATTTTAAAAAAAGTTTTTTTAAGTAAAATTTTAGTAGAGTAGCGTTACTAGGTAATAAAACTTTAAAATAAAAGATTAATTATAATAAGTATACTAGTATTCGTAGTATAAATAGGGTTTATATAATTTTTTTACTAACTTTTTTAAAATAATCTTTACTTTTTTTTTTCTTTTTATTATTATTCCTGCGTGCTTTCGTACTATTCGCCTATTACTATAACTTTTCTCTTAGTCTTTTTTTCTCTTAATAGCTTTTTAAGCTCTTTTAATTATTATAGGTATTATAAATTAGTTATTTATATTACTACTACTATAGCTCTAGTAAGCTATAATATTTTTTTTTATTTTTACTTTTTAAAATTTTTTAGAATTTCTAATTTTTAATTTCTTCTCTTAAAGACTCTACTAATCTTTATTTAATAGTTTAAAAAATAATTTTTTAATTTTATTATACTAATTATTTTAACTGCCTAAATTTAATTAAAAGAGTTTAGTATTTTAAGTATTTTAAGTATATTTAAGTTAGTAAAAAACTCATAAGACTCTATTTTATAGCTCTTAGTTCTATACTTTATTTTTTTTTTTTAACCTGTAATTACGCTCCGTAAGAAGTAGGTAAAAAAAAAATTAAGCGTTCTAAAGCGCGTAAATAATAGGTAGTTAAGTAGAATAATAGCGCTATTTAGTCTTAATTAAAAATTTTTATACTATAATATTTAAAAGCTTCTTTATTTTCTCTATAAGTTAATACACTATTATTTTAAGTTAAAAAATAACTTTTTATATCTTTAATATAAGTAAATTTATTTATATTGTTTAATTAAAAAGATCTATAAATCTTTTCAGCTTTAAAAAATAATATTTTTTAAGCGCCATAACCTAGTAAATTTAATAAGTCTACTAGTTTTATACCTATATTACACTTTATAATAGTTATCTATTGGCTAGTTTTTATATATTTAAATACCTTACGGGAAGCTCTACGATAAAAAAAAAATTTAATAGGTTTTTAAAATTATTAATTTTATTTAGCTTATTTTTTATTTATTTAGTCTTTTTAAATGTAGGGCGCTATTTATACTTTTTTTAATTTAGCTTTTTTAAACTCTATTAGGTTAGGTTTAAGAAATAGGCCGCGTCCTATAGTAAATAAAAGTAAATTTAAGAATAGTAGAAAAGATAAAAATAGTAAACTATTTATTTTATTGACTCTATTACGCTATAAAGATATAGATAATATTAAAAAAAAATATTTTAAGCATTTTTATTTATAGTTTTTTAAAGTTTTATCTATTTTTTTATATTAAGATTAAAAAAATTTTAAAAGTATTAAATAGCGTTTATATAACTTAATATTATTAATAGATTATAAAATTAAAGTATTTAGTATTTTACTTTTACTATTTAGATAGTACTTTATTTAGTAAAAGTAATAGAAATTATTATAATACTAAGATATAAAACTCCTATTACTAAATATATAAAAGTAGATATCGCTATAAACTAATATATATACTAATATCTTGATTTGAAAAATTTAAAAAAATTATATACTTACTATTATAGTTCTAGTTATATATAAAACATTACTAAATAATTTCTATTTTATTATAAGCCGCTCTATAATAAGATGGCGAAAGAGCTTACTTATAAAAAATTATAATTATTTAACTTACTTTTTTTAATCTTTGTTAATATAGACCTTATAGATAATAAAACTTAATAAATTATATACTACTATTAGGCAGATAATTAAAATAGATAAAAATCTAAATAGTAATTTTATAAATACTATTTTTAATAATATTACTTTACGCTACGCTTAAACTATTTAAAAATTTAGTAAGCTAGTAAAGTTATTAATTTATTAAACTTTTTTATTAGGGATATTATATAATTTTTATTATTTTATTATTTTTTCTACTTTTATTATTATATAATTTTTTTAGACAGTACGGTTTTAAATTATTATTATAAATAGTAGCTTATAAGCTATTTAATATTTAATTTAAAGCGCTTTACGCTCTATTATTATATAATTTCTTAAAATTCTAGTTTAGTAATTTTTCTTTTTATATTTTTAAAATTTAGTTATTTTTTAAATCTTTAGAATTGCTAAGCGAGAAGAGTTTTTATTAACCTATTAGCTAGTATATTACTTATCTAAAAGTATTTAATTTTAAAACTTTCTTTTATATACTTTTAGCGTAGTTATATATTCTATATATTTATATAGCGTAAATAGGTAGTTATATACTTATTTTTATCTATAATTAGCCTACTTATTTATTAGTTATTATAGAATATGCGCTACGTAGTTTTAAAATTTAAAAAAAGTTTTTTAAAGAAGTACTTTAGAGCTATTATCTTTTTACTTGTATATTTTAGCGCGAGGAGCTCTATTTTAGTAGTTAATATTATAATAGTAGTCTATTTTATAGCTTTCTAAATAATTATATCCTTAAATAATATAATAATATAGCTATATTAAGATTATTTACTTTTTAGATTATTTATAAATAAAGCGTTTAAATAGATTATAAATTTTAAGCCCTTCTATACTTTATATTAGATTACTTAAAAGCGCGATTTATAAAAGAATATAATTATATATTTTACTATAATAAAATACTCTTTACTTAAATTAGTTAAAAAATAAAAAAGTTTTAAGACAGACGAATACTATATCTAGTTATATTATACTAGTAGTATAAAATACAAATTTAATATACTCCTAATACGCCTTAATTTTAGTTTTTATTATTTCTCTTTTATTTTTAACTAGCTCTTTTAACGGTAAAGGCGTTAGTAATAAAAATATTAAATTAGTTATTATAAATTTTGTCGCAATTTTTTTAATATACAAATTATAAATTAGCGTAATTATTTAATTTTTTTAATTTTTAATTACCTATACTTTATAATACTATTTTATAGCTTTACGTACCTTAATTTTATATATTCCTAAAAGCTTATTACGTAGTTTAAAAGCTTCTTACTAATAAATTTTATAGTATAGGAGTAGAATATTATCTATATAAAAAAGTATAAAGATTTTATAATCTATATTAATCTATATTAAAAAATAAATAAAACTTTTCTTTTAAGTTGATAAGGCTAAGCGTAGTTAAAGTACTTAAAAATTTTTTATATTATAATATAAATAAGTTCTATAAGCTATATAAGGCTTAATTAAGCTTTATATAACTATCTTTTTATTTATAGCTATTAAGTAGTTTATACTGTACTAGGTTTAAGGGGTTAATTAATATATTAAAAAATACGCTAATTATATTAAGCTATAAAATTTTTAACTTTAATTTTAGTATAATTATTATAGTTATATAAAAAGAGTACGCTGCGAGTATTATAGTATATATTAATAAAAGTATATTTTTTAACTAGAGGTTACTTTTAATAATAAGGTAAGCTTTATACTTTATAAAATAATTATCTTAATTAAACTTATAGGTAAATACTTATTTAAGTAAAAATAATTATTTAGTATTTTTAAAGCGCGTAACTACCTACTAAGTTTACTTTTTAAAAAATATATTTTATTTTTTATATACAGTCTAGTAAAATAGCGAGCTAAGTAGATATAAAAAAATTAATTTTTATATTACTAGCTCTTTTAAAAGCCGGTTGCAGTATATATAAATTTTATTTTAAAATATTATTTTTTTTAGAACCCTATTTAGTATAGTAGCTTAAATTATAATATTAATAGTTATAAGCTCTTTACGCTTTTCTTATATAATATTTATACTAAAAATAAATATATTTATAAAGTTATATTAGAGAAAGCTATCTATACTATTAAGTAAAGTATTTATAAGTTTTATATTACGTAATAACTTACTCTCTAAATTAAAGCTTAATAATATATAAATACTAAGTGGGTTTTTACCTCTACCCTTTAGTTTGTTAAAATCTTTAAAATTTAACTAACTTTACTTTTAATTTTATTAAGTAGTTAGGCTATAATCCCTTATAGGTCTTCGCGTTTTATAAATATAGATATTAATTATTTTATTTAGTAAGAGGAGCTCTATATTACTAATTTAAGTAATAGTATTAAATAAGCTTTTATGTATTATTTAAGGATCTTATAGCCTTTTTATTTTAGACTATTTTACTCCTTTAGTAAAGTATATTTTATAAAGAATACTAGAGTATTTACCTTTTATAAAATTTATATTTTTATGTTTTTTAGGCTCTAGAGTAGGCTAAAGAGAGATTAAACTAATATTTATATTATATAATATATAGATTTACGACTATTAGTTAATTATATTAATAGTTTACGTATATACTACTTATATAAAGCTTTACTTATTTAATTAACTAAAAAGATAAAATAAGACCTACGCTAAAATATCTTTAAGTTACTATTTAGATTATATAATATTTTTACTAATCTCTAGTTTATTAGAGTTATAGACTTATATATTAAAAATTTTATTAAATATTTTACCTATATCTGTAACCTTAATAGCAATTATTAAAAGTAAGTTAAAAAGGATATAGGCTAGCCTAAAAGTAAAGAAATAGTATAAGAATATATATACTTTTACTATATATACGGGTACGAGAAGGCGTATAAAAAAAGAGATAATAAAGGCGCTGCGCTAAGACTAATTAAGTTACTAGCTATATATAGCTAGTGGTAGTACGTACACACCTAATAAAAAAAAACTAATAAAAGAGATAAAGTTTAGTAAAGATACTATATTATAAGTAGTACGCTATAAAATAGATTATAGCTATCTTATACATATTACTTTTTTTATAATTATTCTTACTATTATAAGTTGTCTTATTATTATAGTAGCTAAATAAAATTATTTAAAATAAATATTCTACATACGTACTATCGCGGGTAAGCTATTAGTTAGTAATAATTAACTAAAAATAGAAGTACTAATACTTAACTTTTATATTAAATTTAATTTTATTAAAGATAAAATTAAGCTAGAAGCTTATTCTATTTATTTAGATAAACTAAATAAAATTAATAATTATAAGGCCACCGCTAAAACGTATATTAAAAACGTTTAAAAAATAATTACTTTATAGTACCTAAACTATTAAACTTTTATCTATACTTAGTTATACTAAAAAAAAGAAAAGATTTTTTATAGTAATATTATATAAGTACTTTATTTAGTTAAGCTGTAGTAGACAGCGTAATAATACTGAAAAGTAGTAAAAAATAAGTAAAATCTACTAAAATAGTTTTATAAGCTTTAGGGAATTAAAAACTAAATTAATAATAATTTATTATTATTATTAAAAAAGGACTAGAAGTTTTTATATTAGCTAATAATTAAATTTTAGATACAGGAGGTCCTGTATAGTATATTAGTATAAAAAAATCGTTTTTATTCTAAGTACTAAGCGCAGAGCGTAAAGAGTAAAAAGTAACTAAAACTATAAGTAGCTGTATAGGGTTAGTATATTTAAAAATATAAAAGCTTATAAAATATAAAAAATAATAAATATAAGTAATAGCACTTAGGATACTATATTAGTTAATAAGCGTAGTTAGTTATATTTTTATAATTTTAAAAGTAACTATTAGATAGCTGCCGGAGCTAAACTTCTAATAGTTATATAACTAACTTGCTAATAATAATAATAAAGGGACAGTTTAACAAAAAGAATAATAATAACTAAATAAATAAGTGCCGGCCCCTTAATAGTATATAAAATATTTATAAACTTAATAGTCCTTTTCTATAAAATAGGCTAATTTTTTTTTTTTAAAAAAAGAGTTTTATTAAACGTAATATTACGCGTTATAATAACCTAGTTAAATAATAGTACTTATATTTTATAAATATTAAAAGCTACGTAACTAACTAAATATTTAATATAAATATATATATTTACTATAAATTTATATTTATTATATGTAGCTGCGTAATTTCTACTTAAAAAATATACGTAATAACTATAAGTATATATATTATTTTAATTTAGGTGTAGATCTGCCGTTTAGTACTTTATAAGTTTAAGTTTATAATAATAAAAATACTATCTAAACTAACTATAAAAGACCTTATTTAGGGATTATATACTTTTAAAAACTATTAGATTAATATTATAAAATACTATAACTACTTTTGTAATCTTTAGCTAAAGCTTTTTTAGTAAATTTATACTAAGTCTTATAATAATAGCTTTATTAATAATTTTTTAGCTAGCGCGTTTAGCGCTGCCGTTTAGCTTATATATATAAAAAGGTAGTATTTTAATACTTATACTAAGCTTTTTATTTATTTTTTAAAATGCGATTTTCCGTACTATAATCTAGTAATAATATTATTATTTTAAAAATTTTTTATAATTTTAAGTTTATGCTACAGAGGGGTGAACTTAAAAAAGATTAATTAAAAAAAAACCTTTTTTAAAATAGTATAACTTTGTAATTAGTAAGCTAAAAAATACAAGAAAAAAAGCGTTTTAAAAAGACAGACTAGGAGATTATATTTACTCTATTAGCGGCTGCTTACTAAGGGATTTAGAGGTAAAAAAAAATTAGTAAATATAAAAAATTTTTAAAGTCCTACTAGAGGGTATTATAACTTTTTATTTAAGGTGTAAAATTGGCTTATTTTTATATATATTATAATAGTATCTATAATATATAAGTTTATAAAATATTTTTATATATTTATATATTATTGATATAATTATATATAAAAGTCAAATTTTTACATTTTTAATAATAAACTAGTAAATAATATATTACTAGTACTTAGTATAGTAGCCTTTAGTTTCTATAACTGCCTTATAACGGTTAGGGAGTAATAAAATATAATTATTAATAGCCTTTTAAGGTATTTTATACTACTTTTTATTAGTAGCTTTTTTAAAGGCCTTTATACTTTCTAAACTATTACTTATACCTAAATTAGCCCTTTTATTTTTAATTAACCCTAATTTTAATAAATTCTATATATTTTCTATAGGGGCTAAATCAGGACTATAGGCTAGATAAAGAAATAGTTTAATTTTATTATTTTTAAACTAAGTTAAAACGTCCCTAGTTTTATAAAAAGGGATATTATCTTATTAAAATTGCTAACCTAAATGAATATTAATATAAAGTTTATAATTATAATATAATATAATAATATATATATATATATATATATTATATTATTAAAAATAGGGGTAAAAAAGTATTATAAAACTTACCCCTTTTTATATAGAGTTTAACCTTAGGTATAAGGACTTTGTTTATATAATCCTTACTAGTATAAGAAGTAAAAAAATTAGGTATTTTAATAAATACTAAATTACTTTTACCATTTATCTAAATTGCACTCTAAACTTATAGGGTAAGGTCTCAGCCTATAAAATAATTAATATAAATAATATTAAACAACAAAAACTATAGCTTAAAGATATATAAAAGGTTATATAATTTAATATTTTAAAAAGTTAAAATAACTTACTTTATAATTAGCTAGTAACTAATTCTCTTCTAACTATATTATTACCCCTTTTTCTATAGTATTCCCTTTTAGCTTTACCCCTTTATAATACTAACTTATTAGAAAATATTATTTTTTCTAGTTTTATATTTTTAATATTTTTTAATTATTCTTTAGCATATTTTACTCTTTTTTTAGCGTTTTCTTTGTTAATAAGAGGCTTTTTAGTACTTATATTAATAGAGTACTTTTCCTTTTTTAAAAACATTTATAAAGCCCTTTTTATAATATTTAAATTATTTTCTATTAATAATCTTTTATTTTCTTTTTAGGGCTTCTAGTTAAGTCTCTATTAATAGCTCTCTTATCTCTTAGAGTTAACTTAATAACTTAGCCTTTTTTAATCTTATTTATATTATAATCTTTTTTTTTCTTTATTTTTAATACGTTATATAGTATTATAAATAGTCTTTTTTAACTTATTTAAAGTTATAGTAATTAAAGAAGGTAAATTATTTACTTTTAAAAGTAGTTAAACTGTAAATTTAAGTTTTAACAAATTTAGCGCTATTTTAAGGAAATATAAGTCTAGGTTTATAAAATCTAAAAGATATTATAATATACTATAATATTAATAATATATTACGTAATTAATAATTATATAAGCCTTAGCAAATTTTTTATAATTAATATAATTATATAATTAGATTACTAATATACTTTAAATATCTAGTTACGTGACCTATACTAGGCCTAAAAGGGTATAGTTAAAATTTTAGTTAAATATATTTACTAACTAAAAGGTTATAAGACCCTAAATAATAGGTTTTTAAAATTGCTATATTTAGGTAATTTTAATTTATTATAGATAATAAATATAACGTAACTAAAATTCTTATATAGATTACTATTACTTTCTTCTTAAAACGGTATTATTTACGTATTTTTAGGCTTATTAATTAATTATATATAAATTTTTAAAAAAGCTATCTTTTTTAATTACTCTTTTTTGAGTTTACCCCCCTGTAAGTATATACTTACGTAGTAAAACTTAAAAATACTTTTATAAGTTTTAAAAGTAACTTCACTTATAGGCTCTATATATAAATCTTTTTATTATAGTTATTTTTAACTAATAATATTTACTATTTTCTAAGCCTTCTTTTAGGTATATTAAAGAAATCTTATAAAATACGCTAGTATAGTTATAGTAAATTTTTTTTTAATTTTTAAAAAATTACCTAAGCCGGATATATAAAAGAATATTATTTATAATACATATATTTAATATTTAAAATATAAATATTTCGCGCTCTATAAATAAGGGTATATAAAATTTTTTAATTTAAATATTGTACTTTTTAGTACTATATATTTTTAGTATTAATACGTAAATATATTAATTATAAATAAAACTTTTAATAGACTAGTATTACGCTTTAAACTAAAGGAAAAAAAAATAGAAACTTATATTTAATAAATATAAAATTATACTTATAAATAGGTATTAGAAATATAAGACTCTATTTTAAAGATTTTATACGTAGTATATTATCTAAGCCTAAATATTAAATTTTTTATTATATAGGCGAGCTTTAGATACTATATTTAAGTAAAATTCTTTTATAATAGCTATATTTTTTAATATAAAGTCTTTTATAGAATTTCCGTTTAGGCTATTTAAAATATTTTTAATTACTTAAGTTTTTATACTAAAAATTAAAAAAGTTTATATTTTAGCTTTAATAGTTAATTAATATACTTCGCGAGCTTTATAAAGCCGCGGTACAATATAATAACAAGAACTTAATAAATACTAAATAGTTTACATAATACTAACGAGGTTATATATAAGTAGTATAAATTTTAAACTCTTAAAAGTTATACTTCTTTTTTTTAGCAAGGGTTATAGTACTTTATTAACTATAGTAATACTTATACTCTAATCTATATTTATAAATTAGCAACTACTTATAATTATCCTTAAGGTTATTAGTAATTACTACTTATAATTATATATAACGCAGTTAGCCTAAGAGGTTATTAGGTATATAAACTTTAGAACTAAAAAGAGTTATTAGACTATTACCTAAAGTTTATATAACTAAATATTTAGCTTTTAAGTAAATTTAGTTATCTATCCTATACTTTATACTATATTATTAACTCTTATTTTTTAAAGTTATATTTTACTATATTACAATCTCTATAGGTCTTTTTTATTTTTAAAATATTTATTATTATACTAATTTTAGATAGATTACTAACTTACCGCCTATTATACTAACTATTTTTAGTAGTAGCGACACTTTAAGCTAATATAAAATTTAAAGTTAACTAAAACTGTCCGCCTATATACGGCTTATTAATAAGTTTTATATTAATCTATATATACGCGACCTTCTAGCAAAAAATAGCCTTTTTAAATATATTATTTTTAGTTACTTTAAGGCCCTTTTTAGTACGTTATTTTATATAAATAGATTCTAGGCTAATAGGATAAAGGTTTTATAGAAGTAAGTAGTTAATAAAAAAAGACTAAAAGACCTAATATTATTAATAGAGCTAAAGGTAATAAAGCGACTTTAGGCTTAGGCTAATAAAATAAGATAGATCTATTAGTACGCTCATAAGATTTAAAATAAAAAAAAAAAACTAAATATAAACTCTAGGGCCTACTAGGGCACGTAGTATTAGGTAAGTATACGCTCTTATCCTTATCTAGTAAATATTACTAATTAGGTAATAGGTACTATAGGCAGCGTAGGTGCTAAAAATAGTAAGTATAATTTTTTTTTTATTTTATAAGGCTATTAAGTAAGCTAAGTATATATATAACTTATTTTACTAGTAGGCCTTTAGGTAGTATTATTATTTTAGTAAAAAGTTTAATAGGTAATATAAAGGCTTAGTGTAAAATTAGGTAAAAAAATTTTACTTTAAATTACGTAATAAGTTTATAATAATGTTATTAGTTTATAATATTAGTAGCCGGGGTAAAACGTAATAAAAATAAAATATAAAAAAATAAATAAGTCTTTTATACTTCTACTCGGGAGTGCTAGCTTTAATAGTATAAATACTATTAGCTTTTTTAAAAAATTTTAAAATAAGTAGTAATCTATTATTTACTAAATATAAAGTAGTACTATTATTAAAAATAGTACTTTTAAAAAGCGTATAAGTATTATTATTTTATATAAAATATATATTATTATTTTATTCCGATTTACTGCTTATAATAAGTAAAAAATTAATAATTATATATATAAAAAAGCTAAGAAATTTTAGCTTATTAAACTGCTTTTTCTATATAGTATTCCCCTTAAACTATTTTTTTTACTTAAGTATATTACGAAGAGCTGTAAATTTATTAAATTTAAAATACTTAAAAAGTTTTTTTTATTTTTTTTAAAAAGCGACGTGGTCTAATAAGTATAAGTATTTATTAATATTAACTATAAGTAATAATACTTAGTAGGTTTTTAATAGTACTCTTTAGGTCTATAAAAATATTAGTATAACTTACTCTTATTTTTTAACTATAAACTATTTAATTAAAGAAATAGGCTTTATCTACTAAATATTATAAAAATTCTAGAGCTCTTAGTAGATAATTTAATAATTTTATTTTATACTATTATTTAAAAGATTCTTTTAACTTTTATTAGGAAGAGTTTCTTACTTTTAAGTATTAATTTTTATATTTAAATTATATATATCTGCTTTACTTAATTAGGTACTAATTTTTTACTAATAGTAGTAAAAAAGTTAGTAATTACTAGCTTATTTTAAATATTATTAAACTCGTATACTTTTACCTTTATATAAAAAGCTTTTTATTTATAATATTATAGTTTAATAACTATTCTTCTATACTTTACGTTCTTTAAATAAGTATAATATTATTATTATATAATATTCTTAACTACCGTATTAGTAGTTAAAAGCTTTTATTTAAAAAAATAAACAATTAAGTAAGTTAAAATATTCCCCTTAATAGTATAGTATATTTAAGTAGTACTTATAAGCTTTAGAGCTACTATTATACTAATTTAGTTTTAGAGATTTATTGCTTAGTTTATATTAGTAGTATAATTAGTTAAATAGGTTTAATATATAACTATCTTAGTAGTATAATTATAGTAAAATTTTATAATTTTAGTTTTAGTTACTTTTAAAATACGTAAAAGCTTTAGTATTAAAAGTAAATTATTAATATTATTAATATTTTTAAGGTCGGGATTAATAAGATTCTAAATATAATAAAGTATATACTATATTTTAAACTATATATACTAAGTTCGCTAGTTTGCTAAATTAGTAAAATAGATATTATTAGGTAGGAGAAATAAAGTAGTTTTATATATTATAACGCTTAGAGAATTATTAATTATAAGGCTTACTAAGCGTTTAATAGCTAAAAATATAAATTATTATTAGTATATAAATAAAATAATACTCGCTGGGTCTATAGAACTAAAAGCTTTTAAATAAAAAATTAAAAAATTAATTAGAGCTTTAGAAAATAGGATTTCTAATAATTAAATATATAGGGAGAATCTTTTTTTACTTTTAAAACGCTAGGCTTATAACTATAAAGGAAAAATAAGTTAGAAATTACTATATTTAAAGATTAAAGAGTTAGGACTACTTTTATAAAAGAAAGTACTAAAAAGCCGTATTATATATATATAAAAGAGAAATAAATACTTTATTCTAAAGAGTTTTATAACTTAATAATATAAGCTCTAAGGTATCTTTCCGCGATATATAGTATTCTTTTAGCTTATCTTTATTTATTAACTTATATACTAATACTATCGACCCAGTTATAGTATATATCTAAAAAAAAAGTATTATAAATATAAACTATAGTTATTATTATTTATCTAAGATTATAGAGGTGTCCTAGACCTATTAATAATAATTATAAGATAAATATTATTAATATTTAGTTTTAGTTTTTCTTATATACTAGTATTAAGCTTATATTTTTAGATTAAATATTTATTAATATACTATTCATTATTAGTATTACCTTTTAATAAAAGATAATAAACTCTTATATTATTAATCTCCTCTATTATATTAGCGTATAGGCTATAGTTAATTAATTTTTAGTATAGTATATACTAAACTTTTTAATATTTATCGTAATATTAAGGCTTATATACCCTCTCTAATCATAGGTTAATTACGTAACTAGGTTACTTAATTACTTGCCTATTATATATATATTTAATCTTAATTGTTTAATTTTATAAATAGTATTAATTTACCTTTTAGCTCTAAAAATAAGTATTATCTAGTTTACTATAATTATAAGCCTAACGCTTTAGAACTATAGAACGATTCTTCCTACGTAACTTAATATTAATAGATACTAATTTTTATATATTTTAATTATTTCTTATTATTGTACTAACGTATCTGATTATTAAACTAAGCTTATTTTTTTTCTCTCTTTTCTTTAATTACCTACTAATTAGTCTATTATAATAACTAACTTAATTTTAATAGGGCCCTATTAGCTAATAAGCTGCTTAAGCTAGCCTAATTAGTATATATAATTTTAATTTTTTACTATACAAAAAGGGATTTAAAAAGAAGTTAACTCTTATAAAAAAAATATTATTTTTATAAAAAATTATTAACTATAGTACTCTTCACTTTTAGTTTAACTAGCCCTTTTAAATACTAATAATTCTATAATTAGGAAACAATATAAGAAGGATTTTAAAAAATATAAAATATAAGTAGAGTAGTATTTTATATAGATAGTAGAATATAAAGTACTATTTACTAATTAATTTATAAATAATAATTACTTTAAGAATCTTAGGGACTAGGTAAATAAGACAGTATACTTTAATATTTTAGGGCTAATAATAATGAAAATCTTGAATTACTAAAAGCTAACGTTTTAAGAGATAATATATATACTTAAAACTAATTTTATAATAACTAATACTCATATATAAAATCTAGTATAAGTATAGTACTATATTTATTTTAAAAAGATAAAGTATAAAAGACAGAATCCTAAGTAATAGTATAATAAATAAAAGCTCTTTTATAGAAAGGCGCGTATATATAAAATATTTAATATAAAAAAAAATAACTATTTATAACTTTCTAATTATACTAGAGTAAAGAATTGCTTCTAATTAGGTATAATTAATAAAGTGCGATATTATACGTAATTTAATACTTAAATAACTTTTTTTAACTTTAAATAAGACTAGAAATATTTTTTTTATAATACTTTAGTAGTAGTTTCTACGTACTAATTATAAAAAGAAATTAGTAGTATTTATAATACTAGATAAACGCGGCTCTAATACTAACTTAAATATTAATAAAAATTAAAATAAGCGTTAAACTAAGCGTAAGCCTACTTATTTATATTTAAAATCTACTTATTACTACTAAAAACTAATTTATTACCGTAGGCTTAAAACTATAGTTATAAAAAAATATATAATAAAATTACTACTAATTATACTTTCTAGCGCTAATAGAAAAAACTTTTTTAATTACTTATAGTAGACTAAATATACTAATCTATAAATAAAGATTAAAAAGAAAAATTTTTAAAATTAAAAGATAAACACTAATACTAAAATAGTATATTTAAAAAAGATTATAGCTATTATTATAAATCTTTTAATATTTATATTAAATAAAAAGAGTATAAAAGTCTATAGTACAATAATATTTAGCGCGTATCTTTTTTTAAAAAGTACTATTTTAGATAGTAGTACTATTATATATCTTATTAATAATACCTTAATACTTATTTCTATAACGTTTAAGAAAGTAATTAAAATTAAAAGTATTAAAACTAAAATATAGGTATTAGTAATTATTAGAATAGGTAACTAAATTCTAAAATAAGTCTTATATAATATAAATAGCCCTTATATAAAAACTTTAATACTTAAGAATATTATAGTAGTAAAAGGCTTTTATATTAATATTATCTCTAAAGCTTATTTAGAGAAGATTAGTATTTAGTATTTAAATTTTAATTATATTTTATATATAGACACGCTAATATAAAATATTATTTTAATAAAGCTGTAATATAAGTATAACCTTATATTTATTAAATATAAGCTAATTACCTCTTATTTTATAATTAATGCTATAATAGATAATCGTAAAATTTAGAAATTATAGGTTAATTATTCTCATATTAATAGCGAGTAAATATAATATTAGTAATTAAGATATTTAAAAAAAAAGTAGTATTATAAGTATTAGTATAGTATATTTAAAATATTAAAATTAATAGTACAGCTTATTTAAAGTATATATACTACTTTACTACTTATATAGCGTAAGTAATTTATAAAAAACTAAAAAAATAATTACTATAACTATTTTTTTAAGTATTATAGAACTTCTTTAATATACTAATAAATAGATTAGGCGAGTAATAGAGTATAATTTTAAAGAATAACTTTAGTGAACTTTTTCGACACTGAGTATGAAGGCATGCACATACTCCTCCTTTTTCGAAACCCCTTTTGGTTGCCTACACAGCTACCACAGCCACACCCTTTTGTTCGATTAATATACAAATATATATATAACTTTAGTGAAAAGATCTATAATTATAACTTTTACTTAAAAGGCTTAAAATTAATTATAGAAGTCTTTAAGAATTTTACTAAACTACTTTTTATATAATATAATTTTAAAATCTATGTACTTATTTAAGATAATAATACTACTATAGTACTATAGTATAGTTAATTTTAATTTAAAAAATAAACAGCTAATTAGGGAATTAAATTTATTATAACCCTATTATATACTTATAAGCTAAATAGTAGCGCCGAAAAGGTAAACTAAAAAATAATTTTAAAAGTAATTAAAATATAATTAAGCGCTAATCTATTTACTAAGTTTTAGCCTAAAATAATAAATACTATAATATAGTTATATAAAATAAGTCTATTATTATTTTATAAAATATAATTACTAAATTAAGTACTTAATAGTTAGTTTAAATAGTACTTTAAATAGTAAAAACCTATAATTATAAAAAATATAACGGTAAACTTACGCCCTAATTAAAATAAAATTTACGTATATAGCTACCGTATTTATTTTTTAAATAAAGAGCGCTTAGTAGGCCGTAATAAGCGTAGATTTAAAGTAAATCTATAGAACTATATTAGATATTTAGTAAACTATTATACTTTTAATATTTATAAGATATAGATTCTAGTACTTAATTAAATAATTATAACTAGAAACGTTGTTTTTAATAAAAAGCTTTTTTATAAGAGGCTATCTAATTATAGGATACCTAAAGAAAAAATAGTTTTAGTTATTAATATATTTTATAAGAATAAATTTATAGACTTAGGCGTAGTATTTAATAATATATATTTACTAAGCTAGTTAGATAAGTAGATAAGAAATAATAAATATCTAAATATTAATTATAAACTCGGGGGTGCTAATTATAGTTAGTATAAAAAAGTAGTAGGCTAGACTCTTTTTAGTATTATTAAGAACTTAATAATTATATAAAATAATTACTTAATTAGTAATTATTTAAAAATCTATATAATATTAGATAAATAATTAGAACTTATAACTTTAGAAGCAACGCTAGCGCTAAATACTATTTAGAGTAATCTTATAAAAAATTAAAAGGTACTTAATAGTTACTAAAAAATATATAAAACTAGAGAAGCTAGTCTATTAAATTTTAAAAATAATTTTTAAAATTTAAAGTATAATTACTCTATAACTATTTTTTAAATTATTGATAACGCTTTTACTAATATAAATAAAGTAGGAATACTACTAGTTTAACGCTGCTAAAAACGCGATTAGAGTTAGGTAACGTAATTAAGTAAAAGGCTATAGTAGTAGAGACCTAAAATTAAATATATAAATTTACCTTTTTATAGAAGGTAATCTAAGGATAATAATTTAGGTAATTAGCTAAAGAGTAAAATAAACCTTATAGTTACTTATATAGTAATCGCAAATCTATAAAATAATAATTTTTAAATTAATTTTATATATATATATATTTTTTAGCGCTATAAAGGTATACGCTAAGCTATAAATATATATTATTTTTAATACTATAGTAATAGCTGTAATACTTAAAAGAATATTTAAAATATTATTTTTTAATTACTCTACCCGCTATAATCTATATTATATATATAAAAATAATTTTCCTCTGCTACTTATAATATAAAAGTAACTTACTTTATATTCTTTTGGTAATAGATTTAAATAAGTTTTATATATTAAAATTAATACTCTTTTAAAGAAAGGAACTTAAAAAAAGATTACTAAAGTAAAAGTAAATAACTAATTTTTATTATTAAAATAGATCTAGACTTATAAATTTAATTAAAATAGGTATTTTATTAAGTATAAAGTATATATTACAGGGGGGTGATATTGGAAAGGGTTAATCCAAAAAGTTACTATTTTTAAAAATTAATATAAAATTAATTACTAAGCCTAAAAATACGTGAATTATACTGTTTTAAAGAGAAAGTTATAGAGATTTATATAAAGATTTTAGTTACGTTATATATATTACCTGTAATAAATTAAAATTACAGAAATATAGTCAGTTTTTTATCCCCTTTTTTCGGTTCCTATAACTTTTTAGTTAGTGAATATATTTAACTAAAATTTTAACTATACTCTTTTAGGCCTAGCCTAGGTCACGTGACTAGATTTTCGAAGTATATTAGTAATCTAATAATAAAATTATATTAATTATAAAAATATTACTAAAGCTTATATAATTACTAGTCACGTGATATATTACTAATATTATAGTATATAATAATATCTTTTAAGTTTTATAAACTTAAACTCCTATTCTCTTAAAATGGACCTAACACTTTTAAAACTCGAATATAAAGTTAATTTACTTTTAAAAGCAAATAACTCTTCTACTATAATTACTACTACTTTAAAAAAGTCTTCTACTACTATTTATCACGCTATACAACGTATTAAAAAGAAGGAGAAAAATAATTATAATATAAAAAAAGTTTATACAGGGGGTATAAAAAAGTTAACTAAAAGAGATAAAAGAGTTATTAATAGAGACTTAACTAGAAGTCCTAAAAAGGATAATAAAAGTATACTACTAGATAATAATCTAGAGATTTTAAAAAGATAATTATAAAGGGATTTAAAAGAGGAGGGATACTCTATTAATATAAGTAAAAAAAAACTAATAATTAATAAAGAAAGCGCTAAAAAAGGAGTAAAATACGCTAAAGAATAATTAAAAAATATTAAAAATATAAAACTAAAAAAAATAATATTTTTTAATAAGTCAGCAATACAAAGGGGTAGGGCTAGAAAGGAGTTTTATAGAAAAAGGGGTAATAATAGAGTTAGAAGAGAACTGGCTGTTAGCTAATTACGAAGTAAGTTATTTTAATTTTTTAAAATCTTAAAATATATAACTTTTTATATATTTTTAGGCTATAGTTTTAGTTTTTTAATATTAATTATAATTAATTATTTTATAGGCTACAACCTTACCCTATATGTTTAGGGTACAATTTAGGTAGAAGGTAGAAGTAATTTAGTATTTATTAAAATACCTAATTTTTTTACTTCTTATACTAGTAAGGACTATATAAATAAAGTTCTTAAACCTGAGCTTAAACCCTATATAAAAAGGGGTAAGTTTTATAATACTTTTTTACCCCTATTTTTAATAATATAATAATATATATATATATATATATTATTATATTATATTATAATTATAAACTTTATATTAATATTAATTTAGGTTAGCAATTTTAATAAGATAACGTCCCTATTTATAAAACTAGGGACGTTTTAACTTAGTTTAAAAATAACAAAATTAAACTATTTTCTTACCCAGCCTATAGTCCTGATTTAGCCCCTATAGAAAATATATAGGGTTCATTAAAATTAGGGCTAATTAAAAATAAAAAGGCTAATTTAGGTATAGGAAATAGTTTAAATAGTATAGAGGCCTTTAAAAGAGTTATTAATAAGGTATAGAATAATATACTATAAGAAGCTATTAATAACTATATTTTATCTCTACCTAATCGTTATAAGATAGTTATAGAAGCTAAAGGCTACTATACTAAGTACTAGTAATATATTATTTACTAGTTTATTATTAAAAATGTGAAAATTTGACTTTTATATATAATTATATCAATAATATATAAATATATAAAAATATTTTATATACTTATATATTCTAAGTACTATTATAATATATATAAAAATAACCAAATTTTATACCTTAAATAAAAAGTTATTATAGTCTAAAGCAGGGTCCTAAAAATTGTCTATATTTACTAATTTTTTTTTACCCCTGAACCCCTTAGTAAGCAGCCCCTAATAGGGTGAATAGACTACGCTAGACTTTCTCTTTAAAATAGTATTATTTTCGTATTTTCAGGGCTTATAACAAAAAGTTATATTATTTTAAAAAAGGTAACTTTTTTAATTAACCCTTTCTAATGTCACCCCCCTGTATTGTAAGAGACGATCTCTAAAAAATTAATTTTATATAATTAATATATATTACTACGTTTACAGCGAGATTATTTTATATTATAATAGTACTTATAGTAGAATTTAATTTAGAGATTTTATAGTATAATATTATTAGAGTATTTTTTAATACTCTAATATTAATAAAAAATTTTGTAATATATAAATTATTTAATAAATTTAAAAACTAAAGTATATACGTTAGGCTTAATTAAGTATTATATAGCCTACGCGACTTGCCTTACTTTTAGTATAAAAATTTTTAAGCTTACTATATACTATTAGGCTTATAGTATTAAAAAAAGAGTTTTATTTTTTTTTAATTATAAGAAGACGGTTTTTATTTTATTTTATATAGATAATATCTTGTTATTATATTATAAAAATTATAAAGTAATAGTAAAACAGTTCTAGAGCTAGATTACTTTAAAATATAAAATTAAAGTAAAGGGGCGTATTTAATAGTTTTTTAGAGTTAGAGTAATTTATAATTATAAAAATAAAATAATTATACTTATCTATAATATATATATTAATAAAATTATAAAGAAATTTTGTTTTAATAATAGTAATAACTTTTTTAATACGCCTCTCCCTTTAGAAGAGCTTATTAAGTTTACTAAAAAAGCTTTTAAGTAGAATATTAAGTAATATTAGGAACGTATAGGATTAGTTTTATATATAGTAATTATACTTTACCTAAATATTATATTTATAATCTTAAAACTATTATAGTTTTTAATAAATCTAAACCTATAGTATTTTATTACTATTTATAGAGTAATTATTTACCTATATTATACCCGCTAGTAGGCGATTTAATATAGGTAATATAATAGACCTAATTTTATAATTTATAGAAATACTTTATTTATTAATAATCCTAAAATAAGAAAATTATTCTATAGCTATATTATAATAATATTTAGGGGTGTAATATTTTAAAAAGTAGTTAGATAGACTATTATTACTACTTTAATAATAAAAACTAAGCTAATTACTTTAAAGTATATAAGTAAAAAAGTAATAACTTTAAAGCGCTTTTTTTGCGAAATTATACTTAATTTAGAATCTATTTAGAAAATCTACTATAATAATTAATAGATAATTAGGCTTATAGTTAAAATTAATAAAAAAATTATAACTTAATTATATTATATTAATATTTAGAATATATAGCTGCGTTAAAAATATATAAAAAAAATTATTTAAGGTAATCTAACTATAAACTAGAGATATACCTACTAATAGATTAATAAAAATACTTATATAATAATAATTTACACGCTTTAAAAAGCTATTTAATTTATAAAATATATAGTTACTAATTATTAAGTAAGTAAAAAGTAGAGAGAAAAAAGCCTATTAAATTTTATCTATTCTAAATAAAAGAAATCTAAATAAAAAAAATTTAAAATAAAGGAAATTAATTATAAGAAAAATAGATAATTATAACTATAGTATAGCTAAAGTCTTATTAAGTAGTTTATATAGTTACTTATACTTATATTTTTTAATTTTATTAAGCCCGCTTAGAGTTTAAGTAAAATAAAAATAATTTAAAGTCTAAAATAGATAAAAGCGGCTAAGAGTTTAAAGAGGAGGACTCTAGCTATAGAGGTATAACTTACTTTTTATCTCCTAATACTTAAGTAAATAATTATAATTATAATATTACTATTTTAATTTTATATATATATTATACCCTTTAAAAAACGGATTAGACTACTCTTAATTTAGACTTAAAATAGATTTATTTAAGTAGTTAGTAAAATTTTTTTCTAGATTAATATTTTAGTCTATTATTTAAGTAGCGTTATTAGTTATTTACTATTTAAATAAATAATAGCGGAGTGCTGGATAAAAATTAGTAATAGCTAAAATATATTTAAAAGAATACTTATAAGCTATATTATTATAGCCTTAGCTACTAAAAATAAGATCTAAATATTAGTTTTAATTAAAAAAGCCTAATAGACCTTAATTACTTAATAATACTATATTAGTACTTAGTACTAGAGAAGTCTAGTACTCTTTAAGAATTTTATAGATAGTTTTAGAAGCGGATATAATTTTATTATTAAGCTATAAAATATTATATTTATATATTAATCGAACAAATAGTGTGGCTGTAGTGGCTCGGGGCGACCAAAAGGGCTATAAAATATTAATATAATCTATAAACCAAAATTTAAAAAATAATTACTTATCTTAGGGTTTATAGTATTATACTTAATTATAAGCTTAATAAAAATTATATAAATAGTACGGCTGCTAATAGAATTATAATAATTAGTAATATATAATAAAAATATAATTAATAAGATATATAGTAAATTATATATATAAATTATATAATAATAGTAGCGCGTATTTATAAAATTAAAATTTTTAAAATAGGCTTTTATTAAATTACTAGATAAAGCGCTATATATATAGGTTTTATAATTTAAAGTAAACTGCTTACTAGACTTAAAAGATAGCTTTTTTTTACTTTTATTAATTATTTAACTACTACTACTCTACTCTTCTTTATTATAGTTTAAGACTAAAAGATTATTATTATTATTATTATTATTATCTAATTTAAAAGGGTTAATAGGGGAAGCGGCCTTTATAAGTTAACTATTATAACTATTATAATTATTATAACTACTATAACTGCGACTACTATATTACTATTTATTATAAGTAGAAAAATAGATACTAAAACGTCTAAGAGTGCTCTATAATTAATTAGTAATATTTAGATAAATAAAATAGGGTAATAATAGCAGTGTTACCTATTATAGTAAAATTATTATAAACTAAAGAGAAGAAGAAAAGAATAATTTAAGTAGCTATTATATATAACTAGCGTAGTAGAACCGCTTTTACTTATATAATTTACTACTTATTTACTACGCCTATAATATTACCTACTTACTAAATATACAAGATATAATTAAGTAAAAGAAAAAATAATAACTAATTATAGGATAATATAAAAAATAAGTTTTACTTAAGATAAATTAATAAAATAAACTACTATAGATAGTATCTAAATCTATAAAGGGAAAATTTAATAAAATAGATTAAGTACGCCGTAAGCTTTATAGTAGAATATTAAGAGAATAGAATTTATTTTAGGTAATTTCTAAATAGGTTTACTATTAATACGCAGCTTACCTAGGGGGTATATTATAATATTAAAACTTATATACCCTCTCTAATTATAGGTTAATTACGTAACTAGGTTACCTAATTACTTATCTATTATATATATATTTAATCTTAATCGTCTAATTTTATAAATAGTATTAATTTATCTTTTAGCTTTAAAAATAAGTATTGTCTAGTTTACTATAATATTTATATACACTACTTTCTTTCTATATATAAAAATAGACGTCTAGTATTTATGTAAAAAAATATTATAGTATTCTCTTTAGTAGAGTATATAAATAAAGTAAGTCTATTTTTACTTAAAATAAGTATAGTATTTAGATATATAATTAACTATTTACCTATTATAGTAAATAAAAATTAGTCCTCTACTATAACTATTTTATTATTACTTTCTAAATATTCCTCTTTATAGGGTTAATATAGTCCTCTTTAACTATATTTTTTTTAATAAATTATTTTTAGTATTACTAGTAATACTTAGTAGAATACTATATAATCTTTCTCCTTTTATTTTTTAAGATATTTATAGCTATTTATATTAAATCTACTCTAAAATATTTTAATTTATATAATGTTACTAGTTTTTATAATTAAGGTAGAAAGTTTAGTATAGAAACAGTCTTATAAAAATAAAAATAAAATAAAAAATAATGATTTAATAATAGCTAGACTAGTTAAAAAAGTTAATTAAATAAAAGGTTAAGTAGTTAAAAAGGTAACTTAATAAATATAAAGAGCGTATTAGTAGAATAATAAATTTTAAATTAGTTTAAAATATGCTTATCGCACCGTTTATTCTAATAGATAATAATAGTTAAAAATAGGTATAGCTATTAAATAATAGAAAAAATATAGCTTTAGTAAAATATACTAAAAGTGCTATTATATTTTTAATATTTACTATTTCTTAAGAGAAGGAGAATAGTTTTTAGAATTCTTAATTTCTATTTTTTTATAAACGTATTATAGTAAGGTATAAATCCTATTTTAATAGGGATTTTAGTATAATCTATAGCTAGAGTTAATTTTAGTACCAAAGGACAAGTCTTTTTAAAAGCGGCAGGTAAATCTTCTAAATTCGGCAGCGAATTTCCCGTCAACCTGCGTTAAGGTGTAAACTTCCTATTTTGCGGCAGATAGAATTCCGTTGGTGCATGTCATAATTAGCGCTATTTTAATATCCTCCCTTCGACATGTACGAATAAACCGCTTAATTCTGGCAAACAGTATAAAAAGTAAGCTAAAGACAAACAAGTTACGTCATAATGTGATACGGAATGGTATATGAGCTCGTGGTTAAAGGGTAAGCGGTCATGTTAATTGTGCTACCCTTGTATCCGTATGTCCAACTGCGTAGAGGAGGCTTGAGGATCTACAGCGACTACTCTAGCTAGTAATAGGGATTCAATGCGTTGCGATGGTTCCCCCCTTACTAGTCGTGTTCTGGTATCAAGTGTAAGCATATGTCTCGTCGTTGACCATCTTCAGCATCCTTCCTGGGCATCACCGTCATGCCGTGTGCTAACCTTGGAATACTTCAAATCTTGTTAGCTTGAAGACTACTCTCTGCAACGGGCGCACATACCAGGTACTGTGATCTTTTACTGTGATCTTTTACTGTGATCTTTTACTGTGATCTTTTACTGTGATCTTTTACTGTGATCTTTTACTGTGATCTTTTACTGTGATCTTTTACTGTGATCTTTTACTGTGATCTTTTTGATATTCCTACAGTGACACGGTCATACCAGTTTTATTACATATTAAGGATCTATAAGCGTACTAAAGTTGCTTCCTTGCCGATACTATCCCACGAGGACGGTGTTTGCGACGACTCGGTCTAATGCTGTTGTCATTGGTCAAAGCCGTCTTGTTGCTGGGATGGTCAAACGCCCTGAGAGTTACATCAAACAAACGGAGCCGCATGGGGTCAACGCGAGAACTGAGGCGAGAAGTCCGCTTCTCTTTCTCCATTCTTTTCGTACCGCAGTCGGTGAATCTTCTTTGCGTGTTGGAACCCTCCGTTTCGGGGCTGACATGGTGAGCTTCGATACACGCGAACTCTACATGCTTGACGGCTGTGGCGTATTTGTACCCTTCGAATCTCCGGCGAATGTATCGGTACGCGCTGTCGATTACCGCCTTCTGCATCCTCGCGTTATACTCTCGCTGATTCGCACCAGGGATGCTGGCCTTGAGCTGCGGATCTGTTCAAGGACTCCCGGAAGAGTCACTGGCATGGGCATCGGCTCAGTTGCTGCTTGCTTTGGCGAGATCGTCATTACTCGTATGCAGAAAGAGAACACCACGAGCGAGAGATCAACCAGAATGAATGAGAAGGAGGCTACACTATGGATTTGCGGCGGCTTATCGACAGATAAGCTAGCAACGCAACCCCACGTGACAGCTATCCAACTGCTGCGTCATTGGGATCAGGTCAGTTAATCTACCCTATCAACCCACAAACTCTTACCCCTCACCACACACAGCGGCCTTCAGCGACACCTCCCTCCAGCCACTGCCTACTTCAGTATTGCAAATACTATAAATCAGTCTCATACTCAGTATGTGCATAGCTACTCTGCGTTTGCTTTGCTAACTTTCTGCTAGCCGCCACAATGTCTGCAGACGCGACCCCTATGGATTGCGAGCCCACGTCAGCGGAGGGCGTCGTCGACAAGCAGCAAGAGAGGATTCAGGCGCTGATCACAACCACCGAGCGCCTCGAGCGCGACAAGGAGAAGCTCAACAGCGCCCTTGATTATGCCAACGCCTGCAACAAGGGACTAAAGGAACACGCGGCGCAGCTGCAAGCTGCCTTTGACGACGTCACAGGTGCAATTGCACGCGATGCTGAGGACGACGAGAAGGAGGCGCTCAAGGAAGAAGTGGAGCAGCTGAAGACGGAGCTCAAGGCCGCCGAGGAGAATTACGAGACGCTAGAGGAGGACATGAAGGAGATCCAGTCGCTCCAGGCTGAAGCCAACGAGAGCAAGACCGCGCGAGAGAAGGCTCTCGAGTCCGAGCTGGAGGCCTACAAGTCGCTGCTCGCGGAGAAGACGAAGGACGCTGACGCCGCCCAGGCCCAGCTCGAGGTCTACAAGTCATTGCTTGCGGAGGAGACTGAGGAGAAACAGGCTACCGAGGCCAAACTCATGGTGAAGAGCCATGAATATGACGTCCTCGCAACCCAGATGGCGAACGTCGACATCAATGATGGTCTGCGGCATAAGAAAACCAAGCTCGACGATGACGTCCCCGACGGTGTTTGCCCGCGCAAGTGGGAGGGAAAGAGATGCTGGAACCCCAAATGCACGCTCATTCATAAGACGCGCGAGCCGGACAGTGGTATGCATGGTTAAGGTTCGATGGAGCTCTAGGGCCAAGAAGGACTTGCGGCTGGTGGCGTTGGCATGGCTTCCGGTTATACCTTGTATCTGGCAATGGTATAGCCTTGTATATGATCCTGTGCGATAGTTACTGAGTTACCCTCGGAGGGGCTTTGCAATGCATGGCTGCTTTCTACATTCCTCTGAGTTATTATGAGTGGTCGTCACGTAGGTCCTCTCCGCCTCCTACGCCATTTTTTCACCGCGGTGATCCCGTACTTGCCAGCTACTTGTTCGTTCACATCACTTTCATCGCTTCTGTTACTGTTCCTTCTTCGGTGGTTCACCGCTCTATGCCAAGATCCTAAGGTGCCAAGATTCAAGCTACACACGTGATCTCGCTTAACACGCACGGACCGTCCACCGTCGCGCATAAAAGCTCGCCGCCTCGCACCGTTCACTCTCCTTCCACCGCTTTTCCTCACTCTTTGTGACCTTTCGCTTTTACATTTTCTACATCAACAACCTTATTCAGTTACAAGCCGTGTTGCTATCCGCGAACCATGCTTGTCGATGAGCCACTTCGGGTTGGATTGCTTGTCAGCTAGGGGTCCTTCGGGGCGATCCACTCGAACGGTTGGGCTAATTTATGAGGACTACTTGTATGTTGATGACAACTGGGTAGCCCTCTCGGCATACTTGCGCGAGCAAGGCCGTTAGTCCCGACGTAACCTTCACGTTCAGCACCAGAACTTGAGTATCGGTACACAGGTATGCATGGATCCTTTCTTGTCACAAGCAGCTTGATCTACGCACTGGTTGGTGTACGAGCGCTCGAGGCAAGATAGGTGCAGCATCCTACCAGTCAAGTCTGTCTGCTGCCAGCTGGTGGATACCAGCCAGACCGCGAGCTCCCCAAGCGCATCCGATCGAGCAACCCGCTTACCATGAGAGTGCGATAGCGAACCGTTCGAGCGTAGGGATCTTGACATCGATAATCAGTTGAGCTATCTCACCCGATACTGGACACGCAAGTGGCCTACTCGGCTCTGAGACTGCGCGCTTCCGATGCAAGTTGACGCGGCTCTGTGCGTGAAGTGTTGTGCTCCCCCTCCACCTTGCGTATCTGATGCGAATTGCATCGCTGATCGCGCAATGTGCTGTTGGCGCGCCTGCTTTCCTGATCAAGTATCTAGACTCAGCAGTGCTTGTTTCACGATGCAGGTGACGCTATTCCTATGTCGCAGGCTTGTCGAGCATCGGCTTGGCTGGCGGCGACAATGACGGACCTTTTCATTGAGCTCTTCTCCGTGCGAGAAGTCTCGAGGAAGACGCGACGTCCGCATTCGAGCGACACCAGGCCGTTTTAAGTTTTCCGCGTCGATTGCTCTTTGAAGTCGATAGCCTTTTGGAGACTTCATCATTTCTCGCTCCTCGCTTTGCAGATGACTGAGCTGCGACCTTTTTAACTTGGTGCACGCAAGCCAACGCTAGCCTGCACCGTATCTTTTGAAGGTATTGCATACGCATATGATCGCAGCGCTACACATCGATCACTTTCGGAGTGTGAGGCGACGTGAACGTTCATTGTGCTGGCAATCGATTGGCCGATTCATAGATGTCGAAGTGGGAGCCGCGGCAAACCAATCTAGCTGAGATAAAAGAGAAGTTACCATTCAGCTGCCTTGTGGCAGAAAAATAAATGTTAAGCTGAGTGTCGATGGTGCCTTGGGAGCTCCAGTTGACGAAGTACAAGCTGGTTCGACAAGACCGCGTGTCTGTAACACTTGTGAACCTCCCACACCTTTCCCATTCAGTAACCTGAAAGTTGCAAAACCATCGTCGACAATGATCGGAGAACGATAACGGCAACGGCATCTACTCGACACGGTGGGGCAAGTGCGGGGAACTTTGAACCTCGTCCCCAACTACCCCTCCACCCGTGCCCTCCTTACTCACCCGCATCTACACCTCATGCATTCTCACCACCTCGAACCCAGCATGTCTATACCGCCCACGCAAACAGTCGCCTGGATTGAAAACCCTGGTCCGTCCGGCAAGCTCACCATCCGCACCGACAAACCCGTGCAGGAGCCCTCCCACAACGAAGTCCTGGTCAAGTTACAACACTCAGGTATCTGCCATTCCGACTGCCACAATGTCTTCGGGCGGGGCAAGTACACGGAGATTCCTGGGCATGAGGGTGTGGGCGAGGTGGTGAAGCTCGGGCCGGGCGCGAAAGAGGAGTTGATGGGCAAGAGGGTGGGGATTAAGTGGCTGTATAGCTCGTGCAAGGTGTGCTCAGCGTGCAGGAAAGGGAACATTAACAATTGCGCGAAGCAGTCGAACACGGGACGCACGACGCTGGGCACGCTACAACAGTACGTAGTTGCGCACGCGGACTTCGTTACCCTGATTCCGGACGGTCTGAAGAGCGAGGTCGCTGCGCCGTTGCTGTGCGCTGGGCTCAGTCTCGCGGGCGCCGTATCGAAGCTCCAGCCTGAAGTGCAGCCGGGCGATTCCGTGGTCATTGTGGGTGCGGGTGGTGGACTGGGGCACATCGGCGTGCAGATTGCGACGATCAAGGGGTACAAGGTTATTGCCATCGATAGCGGCGCCGAGAAGGAGAAGCTGGCCAGGGAGATGGGAGCGGTAGTGTTCATCGACTTCGCGAAGCAGGATGTGGTCCAGGCAGTTAGGGCCCTGACGGACGGCGAGGGCGCTCAGGGACTGATATGCGTGGCTGGCAGCGAGAGAGCGTACGAACAAGCGACTCAACTGATACGGAGTAACGGTGTTTTCGTATGCGTTGGTTTGCCCCCGGCTGACTACATGTTCCCAATGTCGCCTATTCATATTGCGAATTCGGGGCTCGTCATCAGGGGATCATCGACGGGGACGGCAGCGCAGATGGATGAACTTTTGCAGCTTGCGAAAGAGGGAAGGATCACGCCAAAGATCGAGGTTTTCGATTTCGAAGAGTCGCCAAAAATTATCCAGGAACTGAACAATAACGAGGTGACGGGAAGGAAGGTGGTGCGGGCTCCCACATGACGGGAACTGGCTGCGCAGGTGTCGTTGATGGTGGGACAGCTTCTGTATGTGTAGGATATACCCTAAGAGGACTGCGAGTAATCGTGGTCTCAAATACTGCCCAACACTGTGCTCACGCTAAGACCCACCACTCTGGACGTGCGTGCCGCAGAGGATTAACAATTACGGATTTGAGAATCCCGTGTAAGCAGCTACCGCTACCGCTACCGCTCCCGTCAGATCTTCAAGTCTCCACTTACTGGTGCTACGCCGTCACCCTCAGTGCTGGTCTCACCACCCTTTAACTCCCATCCGCGATTCCGGTACCTCTTGGGCCATATACCACACCTTCCTGGCGCGAGAATACCATTAGGATCAAGCGTGTCCTTGATCTGGTTGTTAAACTTCATCAGCGCATTATCATTCCAGTTGTACGTGCCAGCAACTTGATCCATAAGCGCGAGATGCGTACGGTACTCGCCGTAGCCAAGCGCCGCAGCGTCATCAATCATATCCCTGTCATTGTCAGCATCCCCCATTCCTCGCCATAGGCTCCTATGACACGCACCTCAAGCATTTCTCCGCTCTCTTCTTCATTTCCGCATCCTCGGCATCAAACACAATCTCAACAATGAGATGCATCTCTCGGAGCCCCACGCAAAACGCGGGCATCAGATCGATCCCTGCCTCTGCGTGTCTCTTTCTTGCCAACGCGAACAGGTTCTCTGCATCTTTGCCTCTGATAGGCGAGACGGGGCTGAAGGCGATGTGCGACCCGTTCGGCATCCAATTCACCCACTTTAGCTCTTCCAGATCTGGCGTCCCGCTTGCGATCCTGTCGCGTGACCAGAAGTACTCATCTGCAGGCAGCGTAGAAGGATCGATACGTCTGCAGCCCGGTATGCGGTGGAACTCCTTGTCGATGATATCGAGCTTGTGGCGCCGGATGTGGGCAGGGCCGTACGACATGCCGTAGTAGACCCACGCGCACTCGCCCGTCGCCGTCTGGCGAAGGTGCTTGCGCACGATGTCGTCGGGCATGGGGCCGCTGCCGGAAAAGTACTTTGTGCGAGGGTGTCCCTTTACGGAGAGCGTCTGCAGGCCGTGGCGCAGCTGGGCGACGTTCTCGAGGATGTTGGATATGCGCAGCGGGCGGATGATCTCGATCAGCGGCGCGAGATCCTCCTCCTTCGCGAACGTATACATGAAGGACTCGAAGCCTCCGGGATTGGGCATAAGCGTCATACCCATCTTCGTCACGATGCCGAAGTTCGACTGCGAGAAGATGCCGTCGTTGTACGGTCCGAATCCGTAAGGGAAGCATTGCCATGTATTCTCGCCGCCGACGCCGAGCGCTCCCATGCCTGTTCTCATGACGCTGACATCGCCTTTGGAGTCGAGGCCGGGGAGCACGACTTCCAGCCCGGAGTGGCACGCCCAATGATCGCCGTATGGCGTATAGCCTACGCCTCGATCCAATGTATTTCCGATAACGCTGCCGCCGCCGAGATCAGGTGTATCGATCCACATCTTATCATCTAGCCCACGCTTTACGAGCTCTTCGTGCAGCGCGTAGAACGTGACCCCGGGTTCAACAAGGCACGTAAAGTCATCCGCATTGATATCCAGAATGCGATTCATCCTGCGCCCGAGATCGATGGTGACAGATCCCCGGACGCGTGGAGCGGAACCACCATATCCCAGATTCCTACCAATGCTGATAGGAAAGATGGGAATGAGGTGCTTGTTAGCCCATTTGACGATGAGCTTCACGTCGTCCACGGAGCCGGGGTAGACAACGGCGGAAGCGATGAACTCCTCCGAGGAGAAAATCGGCATCATGTCGTGCGTGTTCGGGTGCTCCATGTACCATCCATCCTTGACCTCTTTGTCGTTGAGCTGAACGTGTTCGGCGCCGAGCAAGGTGCGTAGTTCGTCGATTGCCGAGAGGAAGGCGGACTTGGATATGCCTTGTGGGATGGGGAGACCACGTTGGAGGGGAACGGTGTCGGAGACGGTTTTACCATCGTATATTAGGGATTTCGCCTGTGTTGCTTTGTGGAGGAGGCGTTCCGGGATCCCGCTGTGTGATTGTCTCAGCGTCGGAGTAGCTGGGAGGTCTGAGGGTGCCATGGTTTATCGCACTAATCGCTTTAGACGTAAAGTAAAAGAGCGGAAACGAGAATGAAAGACAGTGTTAGCGATTGAAGTAGTGCCGGAGCTGTCAGTGTTGAACGCCTGTGTATTGTGGGGCTAGCTTGGGATGGTGATCAGCCCTCACCGCGCAGCGAAGGAGGAAGTTCTGGAGATGGAAGCTCGCGGAACCTGCAAGACTGGTAAATAGCCAAATCGTGCTCAGAAGCGATTGACCTTGAATATACTGTAGTCGAATGAGCAGTTATAAGATGTGAACACCGATATGTATAAATGCGGAGACCCATGTCTGTCCCTGCATTTGCGGGGTAGCTCCTCGCCTAGTCAGGGTACCGAAGTCCATACTGTTTTGTGGGGCAGAAAACTGTGGTCAAATCTTGGAAGACCGTGAACGAAGGCGTCGTTGATGTTTGCCCACATCTTGTTCGGCCAGCAAAAGTAGCAAAGCACATGTGTGCAATGACATACCGCGGTGCAGCACAAAGGCGAACGGACCTAGCGACGCGAAGTGGCTGTGATAGGCTCATATTCTAAATTCAATCTGGAAAACATGGCGCAATTCAGCATAACCCTTATGATGCTAGCTTTGGGTTGCAAGACGAACAGCGACGAGAGGAAAGATCAAAACATTCTGAAAGGCGACGCGATGTTAGGCGCGTATTTACGCTAATGCCTTTCTGGTTAGCGCAATTTGCTAGGAAAAACTTCCATCCGAACAAACAAGCCTCATCCGATCCGTCAACGCACGCTCACTAACGTATTATTCATCATCATGTATCGATAGATTTCTTACTGTTTTAGTTTCCCTCTTCCCCTTCCTTCGTTTCCCAGCATGGAGCGGCACCAGCGTATCGTCTCTCAGGTGGCTTCCAAAGTCAAGGAATATTTCACGCGCAAAGAACCATTCAGGATAAATCACGGTTCCACAAACAGCACGCGTCCATCTTTAAAGAAGCGGGTCGTGGACATTAGTGAGCTGCGAAATGTCCTCAAAGTCGATACCGCAACAAGAACCGCGCTTGTGGAGCCAAACGTACCCATGGACCGCTTAGTGGAGGCCACCCTACCCCACGGACTTGTGCCTCCCGTCGTTATGGAGTTTCCGGGAATCACTACCGGAGGTGGATATGCAGGTACAGCAGGCGAAAGTAGCTCTTTCCGCCATGGCTTCTTCGACCGCACAATTAATTCTATCGAAATGGTGCTAGCGGACGGCGAAGTCGTCAAAGCGTCGGAACAAGAAAACCAAGACTTGTTTCGTGGAGCGGCTGGTGCAGTGGGGACGCTGGGCATCACGACGCTCCTGGAACTTCAATTGATCCAAGCAAAGCGCTTTGTGAAAACAATGTATCACCCTACCAGAAGCGTCTCAGATGCCGTCCGTGATATCAGGAAGCAGACTGAAGTGGAAGAAAATGACTACGTTGATGGAATCCTGTTTTCGAAAAATCACGGTGCCATTGTCACAAGCGAGATGACAGACGAGATACCTTCCGATCACAAACCGCAAACTTTCAGCAGCCCCTGGGACCCATGGTTCTACCTTCATGTTGAAGAACGCACCAAGTCCGCTTCATCCCCGGTCGTGGAATATATCCCGTTGGCAGAGTACATGTTTCGGTATGACCGTGGTGGGTTTTGGGTCGGCCGCTCAGCATTCAAGTACATGAGGTTCCCTTTCAACAAGTACACGCGCTGGTTCTTGGACGATTTTCTTCACACACGAATGCTATATCGCGCACTACACGCTAGTGGCGAGTCAAACAGCTACGTGGTGCAGGACATGGCGCTGCCTTATCCGAACGCGGAAGAATTCATTAACTATACCGATGACAAGTTTGGTATCTGGCCATTGTGGCTGTGCCCACTGAAGCAGTCTCCGCAGCCGACCATGCATCCACACACTAAAGACGACCCGAAAGACGACCAGATGCTGAACATTGGACTATGGGGATTTGGACCACGAGACCGCAAGCAGTTCCTCGAGGAGAACCGCGATTTAGAGAAACGCCTGGGCGAGCTAGGTGGTATGAAATGGTTGTACGCGCATACATACTACAGCGAGGCGGAGTTTTGGAAGCAGTTCGATCGCGAGTGGCACGAAGGTCTGCGGAAGAAGTACAAAGCGACTACGCTACCCGACGTGTACGAAAAGGTTCATGTGGATATTGAGAAGCTTGAGACACTCGCAAAGCAGGACTGGGGCATGAAGGTGCGGTCGATTTGGCCGCTGGGTGGATTTTGGGGCATATGGAAGTCGATTCAGAGTGGAGACTACCATATACCGAAGAACTCGACTTGGAGATGGAGGCAGTAGCATGTACGACTACCATGGCCTTGTTCGGCCTTGCTGTACCATATTGTATATAATTATCCGATCTGAGCCCCGTCGGCAAAAGAAAAGATGGCCGAGGTGTCTGCGTTGTCTAGTATGCCCACGCGACATTCTGTACAGTGAGGCAAACATGTATGTGCAGGTCATTATCACCTGAACAGATCAACTGAACTCATTATAAGTAACCCATCAGACTCTTTACAGGGGCAGCTAACTAGCTTCACAGTTGCAATAGCAGCGGTAAACAAAGTAGTCAAGTAACGGTCCACACAGGAAAATCTCCAACAGAGCAGAACCACGATGAACAGGACAAGATGATTCAGGCGAGACTGAATTGTCTGTTGTTCTACTCTGAATCAGGGTATGTCTCCGGAGCTCTCAATCTTAGTATTTCACGCGCGCATAATATGATCTACATGCATATGTCATACATCCTGCGATCTTCGCATTTACTACTAGGACATGGTTTTTGAAGTTCATGAGTTCCTTGTTCTTCCTCGTTTGGATTTTCTAAAAGCCGCCATGCGTTTCGAGGGCAGAGTATGTTTGAAGCTAACAGCTCGGTTCGATGTAATTAACTATTAGCAGGACTTTTTCGACGCATTGAGTATCAAGGCATGCACATACTACTCCTTTTTTGAAACCCCTTTTGGTCGCCTCCGGCCACCACAGCCACACCCTTTTACTCGATTTTATACTATATACATACATATAGCAGGAAACGAAAGACCACGAGACTGTTCTGAAAGAAGCCGAGGTAGTTATTATGGGCCTAATGATGCAATACCATTATAACTTCTTCCGCGGCGAGGAAGGAACGAAGACCGGCGCGTCGCCTCGCAATTTGCTAGTATGACGGTGATGACCCTTGCCACGCTTGTCATCCGCCTCTACTGCCTGCCTCGCTGCCTCTTTCGCCTTCGCCATGTCCTCCATGGAGCCCGTCCAGAATTTACCATCCTTAGCAGTCTCCTCGTCGAGCGCGTTGTAGTCCGCGCACATCTGGGCGGAGCGAGAGACATTAGCAGAGGACTCAATCATAGGTGCCTTCGAAACAGGATCAAAAGCAATCGGCCAGGACGAATAGTTTGAAATGCCGTTGCCCCACTCGATTTTCCGTCCCCAAGTTGCACCGCTATTGCTGCTGGTGACATCGCGCCAGCGTTCCAGTTTTTCCCCGCCGGACGGGTCGTGGAACGGCATTCGTCTCTTAGGGGGCTTTTGAAAGTGGTTTTCGCCAGGTTCGGGTTTCGAGTCTCCGATCTTCAGTGCTGACTTTCAGGTTCTTTTTTCGTGCTTGTGGGTGTGGGTAAGACTTTCGTAGACTGATAAAAAAAATTCTATAAATGGCAAAAATGGGAGCGTGACTTGAATTAGCAGTCTGTGAATCTACATGTGAAAAGCAGGAACATGTGATCTGGAAGGCAGTGACTGAGTAAGGTGCATGGGTCTGCGTGCGGAGCAATTCGATAATTAGATGAGTCTCAGATCCATTGTGAAGATCGAAATCGTAGGAATGCTCTTTCCTTCAGCTGAAGAAGCCAACATAGTGCAAGATGTGGTTCTATGAGCAGGGTTGGGCTCCGTGAGAATGTGCTGGCGAGAGTGATGAGAGGGATTGAACAACCATACAAGCATAGCGGATATATGTTAAGGAACTAAAGGTCGTCAACTACATATAAAACTCTCGTAAATCAGACTGCTAAAACTTTTGAAAGCATTCTTAAATAGATTATAACAATCGTTTAAAGCGGGCACCGTCAAACAAGTTCGTAGAGCAATAACATAAATGCCATATATAAGCGACAATTGAGTCTTAAGCAAAGCGTACATGATGGTATCAAGACACACAAGATTCAAAGTTTGGCGCATAGGAAGGATATTGCTGCCCCCTCAGCTTCAGCGGTAGCGAAAGTTGATTTTTCTTAGCGTACTATAGAACCGCGTAATACTATTAAAATACCTATAAAAATAAAAATTCTAGTTCTCCTTTTACTACTTTTTAAGTTTATCTTTAAAAAATTTTTTAAATTACTTTAAAATAAAAAAAAAAAAGCTAAAGCTCTTTTTAAAGCTCTTTTTTATTATAATTTAGGTGTCTCTGCTCTAGATAGGAGCGTGCTTACGTAATAAGGGATATATAGTCTACGCTATAGGGCTTTAGCTTAGTAGCAATTTGTCTCTTTACTCTTATAGATAATATATACCTAATTTATCTTATATATTATACTATATTACTACTCTACCCTAATTCCTAATATTTTTTTTATACTACTACCTACGCTGTTAATACTAAGTTTATTTACTTATAAAAGTACTACTGCTTTTTATACTATAAGATACTTATAAATACCCGTAATAGAAATAATATAGTATAAAAAATCTATTAATTTATAAGATAAAAAATAGAAGTAGTATAAAATAATCTTTTTTTTATTATTTTTTTTATAAAAGATAAAAAACTTTTTTACTAACTTTATTTACTACCGCTAGAGCTTAGTTACTAGCCTAAAGCTTTAATAGTAGTAAAACTACGTAATTTCTTTTAACGTATTATAGAATAATACTATATAATTAAAATAGCTAAAAATAAAAAATTTTTATTTTTCTTTTATTACTCTATAAGATCTACTATAGTAAATAATAATATATATATTAGATTTATATCTGGTGGGGTAGCATAGTGGGTAAGTACCTAGAAATGTGTAGGTTCGTCGAATTTCGATATTACTCTATATATTAGGGGTTTAATTCCTCTCCTTACCGCAGCGTTCTTTAAACGCGCCTACTTTATATAGTAAATACAGAGTTTTTTAGAAGTATAGGGTACTACTAAGAAATTAATATAAGACTATAAAAAGCTAAAATTTCTATACGGAACACGTAACATCTAAAGACATTTTAGGCTAATATTAGACGAGATAAAAATCTATCCCTAAATAGGCTTAGCGTGGCGAACTAAGCCTAATTAGGTTTATAATAGATTAGTAATTTAATATAATATTAGTTTAAAAATAAAAGAAATATAGGTTATTAAAAAAGAGAAACGTTTATAAGGACTTTAAAAAGGAGTATATAGTTATTTCCTAATTAGGCAGATACGCTAAATATTAGCGTCTATTTTTTTTTTTTTTTTAAAAAAAAAAAAGATTTATATCTATTTAGAAACTATTTTTTTACTTTTATATTTACTTTTATATTTATACTAATACTAACGCCTTCCGTTTTATAATAACTTATAACGTTAAAGACTACTTTTAGTATATTACTATAGAGTAAATTAATTTTTATAAATACTTTTTAAGGAATAAAGACGCTATATATTTATATACTTAATAAAAACTTTTTAAAAAATATATACTATACGTTAAATACGCTATAAAATATATTATTTATAAAAATATAAAACTTTTTTTATTCTTAACAACGCTTTTTTATACTAACTTAACTCTTTACTTACTAAATTAAAAATAATAATCTTACAAAGGTAGTAAAATAATATTTAATATTTAAGGGCCGGCGTACGACGCAGGAGGTTACAATATTATAATTTTAGAAATATAGTGGATAGGGGACTAAGGGGGCAGCACACGATTGCAGAGGTTGATAATATGATCACTGTTGGTGTAGAGTCATGCGAAGGCACTGGAGCTGTCACAGATGAAGCTGCTCTTAGTCCGTGTTGTAATACGTGCAATTCTTTAGTATCAATGCCACTACTTCATGGTACATTAACGTTAAGCCTCGTATTGTACTATTGCAGTTCCTGACAAAGACAAGTATCCTCCCACCAGCGTACTGAAGCCGGATCGCCTTTCAGACTCAAACACGCAATCTGTATTTACAACTCCACCTGTTCCTGTGCCACAGTGTTGCTCAAAGGACCTTTGAGGATCATGATGGACATGATCTCGTAGAGCGCATCAGCTGCAGCCATTGTCGTCAGCTCGGCGTTGGTATCGTATGCCGGTGCTACTTCGACAATATCTGCGGCAACAATGTTGAGGCCTTTAAGACCACGAATGATCTCGCGAAGCTCCCGGGTGGTCCAGCCGCCGGTCTCTGGGGTGCCAGTAGCCGGCGCAACTGTGATACAGGTTAGCACCTTTTGGTTTCAATCTGATGACTTTAATCCCACTTACATGCTGGATCCAGTGTATCAATATCTAGAGACAGATAAACAGGCTTGTCCGTACCCACCCGCTCCCTAATCTTTTTGATGATACCCGCCGTGCCAATCTTGTCCACCTGCGATGCCTCCACGATTTCGAAACCGCAGTATCCGTCATTCTCGTAGTCGCTTGGCCCGCTCAACGTGGTGCGAATTCCAGCATGAATGTTGCTGTCGTTGGCTAGGAGGCCTTCTTGACTGGCGTGATAGAAGTAGGTTCCGTGATTGATCGCAGCGATTTCGGAGGGTGCGCCACCGAAGACCTTTGGTCGCCCTGATCAAGCGTGAGCCGGCGTCTTACTTTCAATCGATCCACTCACAAGTATCCAAGTGACTGTCAAAGTGAATCACCGACACCGGTCCATAGGCACGATTGATGGAGCGAAGCAGAGGCAACGTGATTGTGTGGTCGCCTCCGAGAGTAATCAGGCGCGGCAGGGTCTTTCCTTGCAGAGATGGTCCCTTTTTATGGGCGTCTGTCGCTGGCTGTCGTGTGAGAAGATTATAATGTCCATGTTCGATCTGCTGCAGCGCGTAGGCATGGTCGTATCTGTTCGATATGAGCCATTTGGCTGGGGTTATTCAATGCTGTATAAACCTACGATGTTACTGGGATATCTCCACAGTCAAGCACTTTAGCCCATGAATTGAATGGGTTGGTGTCCAGTGGCACGTTGTATCCTCCATATAGATTAAGTCGTCGAGAGCCCTGACGGATACCCGAAGGTCCGAAGCGCGCACCAGGGCGATACGAAGTCCCGATGTCAAAAGGTGCGCCTGCAAGGTCCATCAGCTTGTGGTGGTAGAATGTATTATGCGTTCCTCTATTGCGCACCAATAAAAGCGAGGTCGAACTTCACGTCTCTCTGCGAAAGACATTGCACGTATGGCAGACGTCCGAAGGTGGAGATACCGGAGAACACTGAGTCAGCCTACAGAGTTCATCAGTCAGTGGGCCATTGGAAGTCAATTGACCATCCGAACCTGAGTACCGCCATCTCCCGGCAGAGTATTGTACCACAAAGATTGGTGAGGGCCTAAGATTGGGGATTGGTCCTCGTGAACGCCATGTGCTGCGACGGCGGCTAAAAAAGTAGCAAAAAAACAGAGCGTAGAAAACATGTTGCAATACTTTGGGAGATTGTTGAAGACGCAACAAGATCGAAGCGGGTGATCTAGTTTTAAGAATCTATTCGGTGGAACACGCGCTGCCTAGATAACGAAGCACCGAGAACACCCCGCAAAAGAGGGACATTTTTGACATGAGGTGCATGTTCCTGAGCGCAACCGATGACGATGATGTTGCCGCTCTCTTCAGATAACTCCCGCTACCCTGAAAACACCCCCAACATGCCCCACCGGCGGCCATTTGATAAGGCCCCAGTCTTCCATTGGCCATAGACTACGCGCAGTTTTGTCGTTTCTCGATTGGCGTATTTCCTCGGATGCATGCAGGTCGTTGCGGGGAGGCGTGTGGAGAGACCAGTTACCGTGCGTGAAGCAAAATTCACTAGTAGTGCACGCTAGGAGCCTTGGCACCCCGAAATGGTAAGGTGCATCCTCAAGCGGTAACAAAATCACAACATGTGCATGATGCTGCAAACACACACCAGTTAACGTAAGGATACCTTTTATAACCTACGTACTCCGCTAAGGCTCCTAATAAAGCACTCCTCTAGTTAGGTACTAGGAAATATATAAAATTTAATATATTTTTACTACTTAGTAGGCTCTTTACCTTTTTATACTATATAAGTCTATAATATTTATACTTATTTTAATTATATTTAGGGGTATTTCTATATTAAATCTAAATACTATTAAAAATATTAATAAGGTATAAAATACACGATAATAATATTAGTATTTATTAACTTTATTAAGGGGAAATAGTATAAATTTTATAAAAATAAACTTTTATATTTTAATATTATAATACTACCTACGGCGCTAAACTATATATTAAATAAAAATTATTTTTACGTCTTTATTATTACTATTATTAAATAAGCCTATTATAATTTTATAAAAGGTAAAGATACTAAAAATATATAGAAAGTAGTAAACTTTATTAAAAAATTTATTAATAGAGATAGAAATAAGTTAAATAAATTAATTAATAATAATATTTAGTAAATAATTTTTAAGGATAAGGGGGTACCTAAAATATACTATTATTAAAGAACTAATTAATTAATTTATCGTCTTTACGTTCCTACTTATGAGAATTACTCTGCAGAAAGCACCGATGAACCTGCGCACATTACGCAGTGTGATGTGTAAAGCCGCAAATGGCCGCCACAGCATTTCCACCATGTCCCTCACACTACCTTATCGTGCATATTCGTAACGGCAGCAAGAGCTCCATCGCCAATCCGTCAAGCTCGCTGCTTGCATTGGCTGTAGATATGTGCGCATCCTACAGGACAACTACTAGGGTGTGCGATGGTAAATGCTCCTCCTTGTCGGGGCAACTGACCGCTGAAAAGTGCCGCACGGCACCCAGATAGAATCTGACACCGTCAATTGAACAAACTGACACGAAAGAGCTCATATCGTCACTTATCATTGAATTGCCAATTCATGGAGAGCAAAGTCAACATTTTTCTGACGCTGAGCATCATTTGCATTCTATTACCATGGACCTACCTCGGAGCGAAACTTCACCTTTACTCCCTAAGCCACATCCCGACCACGCCCGCGTTCCAGAATGGAAGCAATGGCTCAATGAGTCCTGGCTCCAGATCAAGGCTTCAATACCCGTTATTCTCGCCTACATGCTCCAGAATAGCTTGCAAACAATTTCAGTTCTGATTGTTGGTCGATTATCGCCCGAAGCTTTGGCTACAGCTGCTTTCTCGTACATGTTCGCGATGGCTACTGGCTGGCTGGTTGCACTTGGAGGCACCACGGCGCTCGATACACTCGCATCGAGCAGCTACACTGGTTCGAAGAACAAGCAGGATCTTGGAATTCTCTTGCAACGCGGAATATTCGTGCTGTCGATATTTTACGCCATTATCGCAGTCGTATGGGTCTTCTCCGAACCACTGTTTCGAGCATTGGGACAAGAAGAGTACATCTGTATACAGAGTGCGAAGTTCTTGCAGCTGCTCATTCCGGGTGGGCTGGGCTATGTATGGTTTGAAGCCATGAAGAAGTACATGCAGGCGCAAGGTACCTTTCTTATGGTTCGCTATTCGATGCCATTGCATGCTGACAGAATTGTGCAGAGATTTATCAACCCGGTACTTATGTGCTTCTCATTACTTCGCCGTTGAACGCCCTTTTTAATTACCTTTTCATCTACGTTTTCGACTTCGGACTTTACGGCGCACCCATTGCTACCGGAATAGCATATTGGGCATCATTCCTACTCCTCGTCACATACGCTACCTTTATTGACGGTAGCGAATGCTGGGGAGGCATTGCTCCTCGTCGCGCATTGCAACAGCTCTGGCCTTTCACCAGACTCGCATTCCTCGGCTTCATACATATTGGTACGGAGTGGTGGGCCTTTGAGATCGTTGCCCTGGTTGCTGGTCGTTTGGGTACACTATCTCTAGCAGCCCAGTCTGTCATCATGACTGCCGATCAGATAATGAATACCATACCATTTGGGCTAGGTGTCGCTGCCAGTAGCCGGGTAGGCAACTTGCTGGGAGCACGGAAGGCTATTGGTGCCCGGCGAGCCTCCTTATGCGCTGCGTCGTTATCAGTAATGGTGGGCACACTCATCCTCGCTGTTCTAATGGGCGCCAAAAACGTGTTCGGTCGAATATTCAATGACGATGATGACGTCGTCGCGCTGGTCAGCAAAGTCATGCCTTTTGTCGCCTTGTTCCAGATAGCTGATGGTCTGAACGGTTCCTGTGGAGGGGCATTGCGAGGCATGGGCAAGCAGTGGGTTGGCGCTTTGGTGAACATTGTGGCATACTATTGCGCCGGGCTGCCTGCCGGCATCTACCTCGCTTTCCATGGCTGGGGATTGTCTGGCTTGTGGATTGGAAACTGTGCTGGGCTATACATCGTCGGTACATTGGAATTGGTCATCATCATGCTAAGCCGGTGGGACAAGGAGGTGGTGAACGCACTGGGACGACTCGATCACGAAGATGAGATTTAAAATGTGTGGGTAAATGATGTTAACCGTACAGGGCAACATATGGGACATAGAATCGGGATCGTTTCCTGAGGAAGCGTCTCAATGGAAAGAATAGTTTAGTGGGGAGCTCCCTAGGTTACGTTGAAGAATATGTCTAAAGACCGTAGACATTCGCCAATCCTTTCATCCTAAATTGCAGGGCCCCATATCGATCAGCAACTTGCTGTGATGTTCTTCGTTAAATGACTGTTGTTTCTAAGGTTGCTCTGTGCCATTACGAACCCCAATGCTGGCTTTGCATTCCGATTGTCGGATAGATCCAGGACTGAGTATACGAGATTCGTGTTTAGCGAAACACGAAGTTGTCGCTTAAGCACCAATCATCACTGTTGCGGCAGACTGAGCTGATAGCACTCCCTATTACGTTTTGCGATGACAAAGTATCAAACCATCTCAGCCACGGTAAGGAGCTGCGGCTGTTTTTATGCCGCATCTTATCTCCGCAACGTTATCGAACCAATGGCGACTTTTTGCGGGGAAGATACGAGGCTGGAGGCCACGCTAATCCTAAAATAGATGCAATATAGCATGGTGCAGATGAAGTACAGGTGTCGGCAAAACGCTCAACGCGTTCGCTGACGGTGTTCTTAGAGGCTTTTTGCGACTTTCATGGTTGTTCTCAAGTTTCTAAGCAGAAGTGTGGAAATGTGGTACTGTGCAGATGAAGATGCTCGAAGGTCAGAATGGTCCTCGGTCTTATTGTTCGAGATATCGACGTAAGGACACCTTTTGCAACCCACGTACTCTGCTAAGGCTCCTAACACAGTACTCCTCTAATAAAGTACTAAAAAATATATAATATTTTAATAGATTTTAAAAATATATTAGACCTTTTAACTTTTTATACTATATAAACTTATAATATTTATATCTATTTTAACTATACTTAGGGGTATCTTTATACTAAATCTACATACTATTTAAAATATTAATAAAATATAAAATATACTATAATAATATTAATACTTATTAATTTTATTAAGAAGAAATAGTATAAATTTTATAAAATTAATTTTTATATTTTAATATTATAATACCGTTTATAACGCTAAACTATACTAAAAATAAAAATTATTTTTATACTTTTATTATTACTTTTATTAAAAAAGCTTATAATAATTTTATAAAAATTAAGGATACCTAAAACGTATAAAAAATAGTACATTTTATTAAAAAAACTTATTAATAAAGATAGTAATAAGTTAAATAAAATAGTAAATACTAAAACCTAAAATAATATATTAAAGAATAAAGATAATTTTAAAATATATTATAGTTAAAGAACTAATTAATTAATTTACTATCCTTACGTCCCTGCTCATGAGCATTATGTACAAATGGTACTTCTCCGGGGAGAAAGTCGGCAAGCAGCTGAAGATGCTGCATAGGTCCGATTTAGGTGTGTCTTTAACTCTGCGCAACCATCCCGACACCTCAGTTGGATAAGTATTGACAATCGACTTACAAAATGACGTTTGCGAGCCTGTTGCATAGAGGCTTCCTGTTTTAATCCGGCATTGATGCTGGCAGGGCTAAAGGCGTATGCATGGCTTATTTCAGCGGTTATGCTACGTGATCACTAATAACGCGGAGCAAAGTCATTGGATAAGTAATTGGTCACCAGTAGACAAACCATGGTTCGTCATAAATCACAGTATCTCTGCAGCTCGCACTTTTCATGATTGAAACATACATTTGTTCCTGTGTGTCGCATCCTGCTTGCAGACCAAATGTAAGGTTAATCGTAGGAGGAAAGCGGGCATCACACCGTCTTGTGTTTTAGCACCTAGCAATGTGTAACTCTTTGTTTTTGCGACGCAATATATATTACAGTCGATTTTAATACTAGTCTAATTATATAATAAAGAAGTTAATAAAATTAATACTAAATTCTTATATAGCCTACGCGCTTAGATAAAATCTAGTTTTATAAATAATATTTTAGTTATTCTAAACTACTATAGCTATACTATTTATTTAATTAATATATAAATATAAATATATAAATAATATAAAATTAATAAACGCCTTAATTATATAGTATATATATAGTAACTCCTTATATTTAAATATTTTTATATTTTTTATATTTTTAAAGTATTTTAATAGTATTTATCTTTTACTTTTAGAAGTCTTATAAAAAATATCTTATTAATATTAGTACTATCTCTAAATAGTATTAAAAAATATATCTTCTCTAAAGTAAATAATAATATAGTAAATAACTATATTAAAAAACTAAATTTAATACTCTTTTAACTCTTTATTAATATTTTTATTAATATATATAGTAATTAATATATAAATATAAAAGCGCGACGCCGCCGTTACTTAAAAAATAAATAAATATATATATATACTACTTCTTTTTTAAAACTTTTTTTAGTTATTTTATATTACTATAACTACGCTATTTATTTAATTAATATATAAATATATACTTAGTAATATATATTTAGACTACGTTATAAATATATTTATTAAAATTATTTTTAAATATTTTAGGCTTACTATATATATTAATTTTATAATTAATATTACTATAGTTATATATATAGTATACCTAAAAATAAAAAACCTTTTAAATAGTATTTATTTAAAATTTTATAGTTATAATTTATTAGTACTAGCTATAGTTATAATTTTATTACTATTTACTTTAGAATATATACTATATTATTTATAAATATTCTTTTATAATACGTTTAGCGTCGTTAATAAAAAAAAAGTTATAAAATTTATTTTATAAATAGTATAAGTAGCTAGTATATAACTTAGTGCTAAATTTTAATAATAATAATTAATATAAGAACCGTAGGCGATTGTGCGCTTGACAACAAAAGCCCCACTTTAGGCCGCCGCTAATGCACGGACGTGGGCATCACACTCTATACGCGGTATTTCGCGCTCACTCTAGGTATGACTGCCAGATGCGTCTATAGAAAGTTGGACATCGCATGCTTCACATACAGGCAACGATGGAACGAATGTTGCCCGACACCTGGAACTAGATTCTGATAATAGGTACGCTTCCGATATGGCTTGCTGAGCCCCGTATATAATTATTGTAGCGTCTCTCTATCTCCAGCTTTATGTATTCGTTCTGTGCACCCTTTTTCTGTAATCAGCGTGTTGTTATTTATGCTTGTCTGTCGCATGATCTGTTCAGGTTGTTGACGATGATAACGGAGAATCTCCGTGGGAGATTTGGCGCTAAGGTTTTGCCCTTACCCCGCATGGTGGCCAGGCCTTGCCTAGCATAGTGGGGGACACGGCCAAGTCTTTAAGACATACATTATGGGTAGAGTGATATATGTCGGAAAGGTCGTCAAGGTCGGAAACGAGACAACGCAGCCACTCGCGACGTGTTCGCTCTATGTTCCCCAGACTAACAGTGAATTTGAGAAGCCCCACAGCTACCGAAAATCAACACAATGGACGAAATAGAGAGCCAAAAAGAAGTAGGTGTGCTTACATCAACCAATATTCCAACAGATGCAGCGCAAGGCGAAGTCTCCCCGTTGGGAGATGGTAGTCTGAATCCGCAGCCTGTAGACGATGCATTGGATCCTCTCAATTGGTCGAGCTTTCAAAAGCACACGATACTGGCTATCGTTATGGCACTGTAGGTTCCCAATAAAAATTATTACAGAATACACACTGACAATTTCAGATACTTCATGTTCACGTACATCACCACCACAACCATACCTTCATTTCCCGCACTACAAGAGCAATATGATCTCACGGCTGAAGAAGTCAACTGGACCGTCGCCGTACCCGCTCTAGGCCTCGCTCTCGGTCCCTTGTGCTGGTCCTCGTTCGCAGACATCATCGGTCGCCGTGTCATATTCATCAGTGGGACCGGCCTGGCCATGGCCGCTAGCATCGGAGCAGCATTGGCACCTACATACAACGGATACATGGCAGCGCGCTTTTTTCAGGGGTTTGGCGTGAGCCCTGGAGCGACTGTGGGATTGGCGATTCTCAACGATATCTTCTTCGAACATCAACGTGGGCAAAAGATTGGGCTGTGGGCCCTTGCTATCGACCTCGGTCTCCTTGTTGGTCCCCTAATTGGAGGCTTCATCGGCATCGTAAGCCACATCTGGATCCAGTGGCTTTGCGTCATCCTGTTCGGCGTCATCTTGATTTCCGAGATTGTCTTCCTGCCTGAAACGCTTTACCCACGAAACTATATGCTGGCTCAACAGTCGGCCGGAAAGAGAATAGTTACCGCTAATGATGAGAAGGCAACCGAAGTGGCGGATAACGCGAGCGCAATAGCTGTCGCGCGGACGAAGAAACTCGCTTTTGTGAACATCAAGCCTGTGCCAGCCTTGAAGTATCCCAAGCCCTGGGCTTCGTTGCTGAGGTTCCTGTTGATGTTTAAATTTGTTGTTGTACCAGTTGTAACTATTGCATTTTGTTACGGATGGTATTGGTGGATTATGACCGTCACGACGATGTTCCCGGTCGCATATGCTCAATATTCGCCACAGATCCAAGGACTCCTCTTTCTCGGGCTAATTATCGGAACACTGATCTCGGAGATATTTTTCTCTGGTGCGCTGAGTGACAGAATTGTGCTCAAAGTTGCTAGAGCCAACAACGGGATCCGGACTGCCGAGAGTAGGCTCTGGCTAGCGTATCCGGCGGCGCTGCTTGCCGGCGGTAAGATTGTTGTCCCTTCTCATAAGCTCTTCTAATGACTACTGCCAGTGGGAGTCATTCTATGGGGCATTACTGTTGACCGACGGTATCATTGGGTGGTGGGGCAAGTCGCAACAGCATTGTGTAAGTACTTCTCCATTTCCTGTTTGGATTGGTATTCTAGGGATTATACTAATCGAAGCTACAGTTGGTGCTGGTGTCCAAATGGGTAACACCGTAACCACCTCCTATATCGTAGACTGTTATCCATTGCAGGCGATGTCCATCGTCACCTTCTACTCGGTGCATCTTAACATGAGCGCATTCATAAGTCCTTTCTTCATCGTTCCATGGGTGGAGAAGAGTGGTTTTACGTGGTCGTTCGCCGTACAGGGCATCATCGTGCTCTTTTTGTCCCTTCCAGTCTTTGCTTTTGTCCAGGTGTTTGGAGCGCGTATAAGAAAGTTCAGTGGGATGCCAAGCTGGGTCGATCCGAACCATGACACATGACGATGGATCCAAGTAGTAAATATAGATCCATCCCAACGTCAGCCTTAAGATCATCTCAGCCAGCGATTGAGTGATGCTCTTCGGCTCCTTACTCCTTTCGGCTGCTCGTCCACGATTCTGCTTTTTCTCAGTCTTCTCGATCCGTGGGCTCTCCCCCTTCTATCTTTGCCATACTTGTCACAGCTTATGTTATCGACGGAGTCTCCTGTCAGGCCCCTTCGCTGCTCTGTCGCTGTGGTACGCGCCCGCATGCAAACCTAGGTACTTGTCCACGGTATTCCATCTAAGAGAATGGTAAGTGTATGTCTACCATTGAACTTACTTCTTGTTCAGCATGTACATAAGCTCTTTACCCTCCGGCCGCAAACGGGCAAAAGCCGTGATAGTGTGGCGCGACTTCCCTTTCTAGCCGCGTTGGCGCATCACGTGACAGCCAATCCCGGGCCTACACCCTGTCTAGGCGATGATGATACACGTGCGCGAGGCAACCGTGCCAGTGGAAGTTGATAGATTTAACGAGATGGTGTTGTTGAGGTTGTAGCCTGGGGGTGCGAACCATGGTTGAGGGCGAAGGCGGGCGCAAGGAGAAGATTCTTCGCCCGTCCGCCACGCTCACACTCATCCACGCACATCCTCTGCCTCCATTTCACGGGCCTACACGTAGAGGCAAGGCATATTACAGTGCCCAGAATCACCAAGTAGCTACAAGCCCATTGAGACACCGGCATCTAACGTCCGATTCGAAGACGAGCACTTCAGACGCGGCTAGTGAGACTCGAGCTGACCCGGCAACACTTGACGCTCTAGACGGTAAACAAAACCCAGATGTGGTTGAACGTGCTGGGATTGCGTCACCTCATGTATAAAATTATTGACGTTACCTGACAGACTTGCAGCTCACCTATTCGCTCGTCAACACGCCCATGATGTCCAATCCGCAACAGCGCAAGACCTCGATCCCCATTCACTTCCGCTTTGCACACTCTAAACGATCCATGCCTTCACCCGAAGACGCGCCCTGTGTTATCTCCACGCCTCCCCGGCCCAAAAAGCGGCCTGCATCCATTGTTGTTCGGCACGACACGCCTGTGCATCGAAAACTTCCAACCGCAGTGCAGCCGGAGTGGACGCCCGTCGAGATATCCAACTTTCCACCCCAGATGACACGCACGGACTTCCTGGATATTCTCAACGGCCGCATAATCTCGCCCGAATTCGACTTTCCGGATACCCCACGGTTCACACATCCATTCCGGACGACAGTCTTGGCAGCTGGTGTGGAGGAAGCACGGCGAATGGTGAAGGACTTGAACAAAATGAATGTGGCTGGACGTGAGCTCTCTGTTAAGGTCATCGCCAAAGTCGAGTGGGATGATCGCGAGGTTGGCGTCCAGGATGTAGCTGACGAATTGAAGAACAACATCATCAGTATGTATGAATCCGTCGACGTACAAACAGCATTAACTCGAGCAGACACCGCCCGTGTATACTTTCCCAGCCTTGTCGATGATATCATCGAAGTACGCGAACTCGTCCATGATGGCAACCATTTTGCTTTTCTCCAGAAGCGCGCCCCACTCACGATCCGCAGTGACCCTGCAGCGCATGTCATAGGTACGCAGAATCAGGCGGACTGGGAGTTCGTGTTCGGTGCCGCAGTGGATCCTAGACTAGGAGAAGGAGAAGACGTCCTGCGCCTTGATGCTCTCAAAAGCCTACAGGAGGATCTGGAGAAGCAGGGCGTGCTCGGCGGAATCTGGGGCAGATGTGACGGGAGTCGATTGCTGGTGGGGAATGCCTTATGAACTGCGCCGTTGCTGATCTGGGATTTCCTCTAATTGCTGGGTACGGATCTTCGATACGACTTCATCGCAGCCAGAGCACGAGCGATAAAGGGTGAGTCGAGACGCTGTGCAATTGCTTGCAATCATGACCATGGCACGGTCTTTCCCCATGCTCAAACTCGGGGCCCTTTTTCTCTAGCACATGCTCTAAAACAAAGCGATGTGCATTTTCGAGAAGGTCTTTCTAAGAATTAACGGTGCAACACGTCGCTCCCACTGCCACGAATTTGGAGACGCGTCTCGATTTCAGAGCGCGCAGCTTCAAACACACGCCGCACGTCGTCTCGACGCTTGAGTCGCTCGAGTCGCTCGATTTCGTCCCCATCGTCAACCTTACCAACATAGGAGTACTCGAAAGAATTGGAGAAAATCTTGGGAGGTAACTTGTTGACCTTGACATGGTTGGTAAGAACCGAAATCTGAATCAAATTTGGACTACCGCTCTACTCTTGGTATGATTTCCGGCGCTTGTCTTCTGGCCTCGCGTATTGTGAATCTGGACTGACCCATCTTTTGGATGGACGGGCCATCATAAGCATAGCTTCCTGGGACATCACGGTGGCCCGGCCTATCTGAATGGCTTGGACGTCTATCAGAATCACGGAGTTGGACCCTTGTAAGAGTGCCGATATCCCGTTCTGTCCTCACCGCTCGGGCGTCTGTATGAACGGGGGTGACGTGAATATCGTGAATCGCGACGTCCAGAATCAGAGCCCAGAGAAGTGTTTCGTGATGGGCCAGATGGCGGGTAGGGATCGTGGCTATAGCCCGATGTTGAGTCTCTAGGAGGCAGCAGTAGAAGCCAAACGTTGCGAACGTCCTGTCCATAACCGAATGTTCTCGGAGGTGGTGGCGGTGGCGAAGGAGAAAAGTTACGATTGTCGCCGGATACGCGCCAGGCAGTAAGCTGTTTTTGGTACTCATGTTCACGGTCTTCTCGATCTGACAAGCCCCGCCAACAATCTCTTGGGTCTTCAGGGCAATTTCGGCCTCGATGTCCATTGGAATTGCAGCGAACACAGCGGTAACGATACTCCCAAATAGCACTGGCAATCTCGTCTCGGTCGGCTGGAGAAAGAAGCATACTGGGCTGTGCTCTCCTGCCGATGTATGTATCGATGTCAGACTTCAGAGCCGGAGGATGCTGTATATATACCGCAGCAACAGCCGCATCAATTCGTTGCCTGCAAAGAAAACTAACGACTATCCTGACAATACCTTAACCACGTCTATCATTTTCGATCGCAAGACAACGAGCTCGTGGCAATCTAAACAAGGCTTCTCCATTACTTGTAAAGCAACCGCTATAATTCATGTAGATGCCACTTTGAAACCTGAGCAATGCTTGTGCACCCACCAAACACTGCGCCAACGTCCAGATTTAGAGGCCTTAACAACAGCACTTGTTCTAAAGAAGCAAAATCAACTGAGTTACTAGGGAAATGGATCAATGTAATGCTCGATTAGACTTACAACTTGTCAGTGACAAATTTAGGGACAGTAAACCTGAGCCAGACGAATATTGTAAATCGGGGTGAAAACAATTTGACTGCTGATCTCTACAACCAAGAATAGCAATGGAAGCGTAAACACCACGACTTGCTCGACCGATCTAGACCGAAATCACCCACAAACCGATGAAAGAAGAGGACGCGCCAGAGGGGGCATGATGCTGGGAACGCACGAGATGTACCCATGTTCTTCATCGCTGCAAATACATATCCGCATTACGCATGCATCAACCCTACCTAAGACAATGAGAGGAGCAGCAAACAGCCTAGCACGATGTACTAGGTTCTACTCTCATCTCCCGTTATCCGCAAAGTAGATTGAGCACTAGCAGAAATTGCTAAACCTACGAGCAAGTCCATAAGACGGCGTGGCATCAGTCAACCCCCTAACTATCAACATCCACATCCTTTTGCCAGGTGTACCGAGACCCTTCTTCCCCAACCCTCCTGCAGGGACCACACAACCCGATCTCTAATCCCGTCGCATCGGCCCGCGCGCACCCTCTACAAACCCTCCAAACCCGGGGCTCCACACCCGCTGCCCACGCCACCGCCACCGCCACACCCAACACTTCCACGGGAGGATTTCCTTTATCGTCGTTCACGACCTCAACAGATCATGCGACAACCAACTCCACGGCTCCGCTTCACATGTACGAGCAATATGTAAAACTGTTCCCAACAACGGGCCCGCTACGTCACCCTACGTCTGCGTCCCTGCGCCCAAAGCAAACGAGCACACCATGTGCCCGACTGAACGGTGAAGTGGAGGCCCGCCACGAGGCATGACTCGCCGGGCTTCAGCGGCGACTGCGCGGATGTGCCCCACGGAAGCGTACACGGAAAAGGGAAGAGAGGGCCCCGAGGCCGAGTGCTGGCCTTAGCCGGGAAGTCGCGGCTCAATGCGGCCCGCGGCGCGTTTCGACGCCGGGGCTTTGATGCCGAACGGCTATCGTCTTTGTTGAGTTGAGGGTACATGTGGGTACTGCCTCGGGGCGACCTTCTGCTTGTGCTCGAGACCATGGCCCGAGGACATCGGTAAAGAACAAGACGACAAAGAGATCGTCGTCTCTGCAGGATACAATGGCAAGGGCAGGCTTGCAGGAATGCGAGCAATCTGAATCCGAGCCGGGTCGCCATTGGTACGGTTGGAAAGAGCCGGTAGCGGCAGAAAGTGATGACCTGGCCGATTAGTCCTTATTTTCCCAATTATTTGGCCAATCAGCGAAATCGGCGCCAGACGAAACGCGGATAGTCTCCAATGATTCGTCGCTTCGGCGAATACTGTTCTGGAAGATCTTTCTACCCCTGGCTGATCGGTGTGTACGATCCGATAAGATAAGAAAGTGGCTTGCACTTAATGATGACAAGGAACACCTCTTGGACGCTTCTTGTCTGGCGTGACTCTCGGACACATCAACAAGTAGCATGTAAGTGACTAGTGGAATAGTAAGCAGTTAGTCTTCTGTACCTGCAGTTTTAGCATTCGCGGATGTGGGATACCAAGGTGCTCGTTTACTCGTCGTGTGGGCTAAGCGCAATATGGTGGGATTGACCGACGTAGGACCGAAGCAGACCTCTGATCGTGGCGCTACATGGCGCTACATGTATTCGCCTCAATGGACTCGGAAAACGCTCCGAGATTGGCCCATTACCGGAACACCGACCGTACCGCAAAAGTAGCTTATGTGCAGCGCTGGAGGCCTGTTGTTCTGGCTTTTTATAGTATAGCGGGTGTCCCGGAAATAGACCTTCTATATGTGACTACTCCCGGAGATCAAGTACGTGAGGTACGCCAGGACCCCATCCAAAAGCGACAACGCAGTGAGTGGACGCACTATTCCCGGAGACGTCGACAAGAATATGTAGGCGCCCGAGTGCATTCCAAGGCAGTTGGGCAGGCGTGGGCCGTCGTCGAGTGTAGCTTTCCCGCTAACCGTCTAAAGCTTAGAGCGGATTCGATGTCTTGGCGTCGCTCGAGCCTGGATCAAGCGGGTCATTGCCATGTACAGGTTGGACCAATATAACGTTCATGCGGCTGGATACCATTGGAACGGTACCCAGTCTATAAGCAATCCTGTGCAAAGCAGGCTTGCCTCGACACCTGGTAATCAGGTTCGAACTGAAATTTGGGGATACGTCGCTAGGCTACACAGATCGTCGGACGGCAGCGCTGACTGCATGCCCAGGAATTTGTAAAAGGCGCCAAGATACCGCATTGCGCGCGCTCTTCCATGGAACGTCCACCCGCCGCTGTCGAACTTTCTAATCTCCTGTCAATCTTGCGCGACGACGATCAATTGCCACGAACGACTCGCATAAAATGACAGCATTCGCATGAACTATAGATTTAGCACAAGGTGGCATGATAGGTTGGCACACTGCGGCAATATGCTCGACCAGATGGAGCTTGGAGGGGTGGGGCTAGGCTTTGGTGGGTCAAGGGCGGAATGCCTGTTTTGGACTAGCCTTCGCGTCGCAGACTGTCGCGAGAATGTTGAATCTCAATGTATGCGCGGGAGCAAATGCTGGACAAACTGTCGGGCCTGCAGCAATGATCATCTTCTGCCTGTTTGACAATGAGGCGCAGAAGCGCTTTACCCCTTGGTGGTTCGCGCCGAGTAGGCTATGGATGCTACGACCCAAAGCTGCTTTGCAGGACATACTACTTCATAGTGTCCCATACTCAGAGGTCGTAACTAAGCCATGCGTACTTGCATCGCCACAAATAGTGCGCATCATTCTCGCCTCGTTTGACGATGGAGGGCTGCAGTGACGTCTTTGGTGGCGAGAGTCCACTGCCGTTCTGCACAAGTGCAAGGGCACCATTAAGCTCAGGGCAGATCCATAGACCAGATTGATGCTTCTAGACGCCGGCTACGTCAGTCAAGGCATTCTCCGAGAATGAAAACAGATGCAAGCATTGAGCGTGTTGTACCATAGTAGCAGCGGTGCCACGCTTCAGCCTCACACGTTGCACATTCGTCACTCCTAAAGCAAATGTTGGGCAAAATTGGACTGATGGAAAGATCGCACGGGATGCTGAAGCTTCGTCCATTGCCACACGTTGGCAGTGATTTGAAAGATCGCTGGCTGTTCGGGACGATATCTGGAAAATGCCCGTTACATGACAAACACGCACATGTTCTTCTATTTTCGTAGTCACCGCGGCCGGCGCAATTGACGTCGCGGGAGAGATCAACCAGAAATAAAAGTGTTCCCGAACGATGGTGACGATTGCGCGAATTACGGGTATGGCTGTGCAAGGTATGGCAGCCACGATACCACGAAGCTGCACCGCGGACCTGCTGGTCGAAGCGAGAAGGGTCTGGCTGCTGCCAAGATCTGCTGATTGTAATGGAGCTCAATGTAGCCATACGTAATGGTGCCCTGGGGTTCGTCTGGAGCGCTGCATGGCTGAATGACGGCACCGACACGGTTCCCGGTTTGCATCAATGGATCACGGAAGGTCAGGTGTCGTAGGAAGCCCACAATAACATCTGGAGCTATGGTCGCAGCACCGGTACGGACGTTTCGTCGCGGATATCAGCGGTTCGGGCCCACACACAATGGGCGCGGAAAGAAGCCCTCGTTGCATGATCAGCTGGCAAAGGTTAACTCTCATCTCCGCAGACGGTGTAGCTCTGTTGCGGGTTCAGTCTGGCTGGAGCGACGCATCTGGGGTTGTTCATGGTGTTGCTGGCTTGCTTCCAGCCAAGGAGCAGGGGACAAAGGGTGCGATCAGCAATGGACAGTGAGTGGCTCTGGCGCTGGGCAGCTGCAAGCGGGCGAAGCAGGCCGATGGGGCACGGGCCAGCTTCCCCAGACTGCGAACCCGAAGAGGCTAGGGTGCGTGCTGGTCATGCGTCGCCATGGACAGCTGTCCATGGACGCTCACGGCTTCCCCAGATCCCCCCCAGACGTGGAGATTTGCAGAAAGCGGACAACGTTGTGACCGCAGGATGCCCACCGCGACAGCAGGCGTTGTACCGAGCTAGCCATACTGTGCTTCTCGCCGTGCCAGCGTTGAGTGAAGCTACCATGTCGTGGCTGTCTCCGACATTCGAGGCCCGCCTGGAGGACAAGGGAGTTGATGCAGCACCTGGCCTTTCACCGCGTCGCCATTAATTCCGCAGCAGCCAAGCCGCATGAAACTCGATCTTGGAAGCCAGAGCAGCATCTGAACCGTGCCCATTACCCGCTGATGCTGGGGATTGTGTTTGCTCCGTAGCGGGTTCAGCGACGAGGCAGGGCATATTAATTGCTGCTCACCCACTGAGGCCAGGCCAATCTACTTCAGCGCGGCCAGATGAAGGGCCTCCTGTACGGAATGCTCGACAGTGCGACGGCGCCGACGTGTGTCGCATGGTGGGCGTACCGACTAGTCCGGCCCTGTCGCGTTCTGTTCGTGATGGCATTACTTGCGCCGAGGCGTGTAAGCCTGTGGCTGCAGCGGCGTACAGCGCTCGTAGAGCTTTCTGGCTTCGGGCTGGCTCTAGCCACGGCCTGCCGACTACTCGGGGAGATTCACTACCGCCCCCGTGGGCCGTTGATAGTCGCGATCAGCGAAGTTCTCGACAGCGCGATGCTGCATCGCTGCCTTTCATGGCTCGCACGCCGCTGCTGCAGTTGGGGATCATATCGCGCGGACAGGGCGCCAGACCCTTTTGCTGGCCAGGATGGCCATCCCTGCAACGGCGCGCATGCTAGAAACGTATCGCCCGTACTGAGAACTGGACCTGGTCCCGACCCGAACGCTGCGCCAAACGGCGTGCTGCTGCAGGCCGACCAGGCCACCAGCGGCGTTAGAGCTCGCGAACTAGGGTCCCGCTGCGTGCTCTGTCATGCACCAGCGCGAAAGCGAGCGGGCTGGACGGCTTACGAGTACCGGCCCTTGGGGATCTGCTTGCAACGGGCGAGCGAGCGCCTCTTCCTCCAGGCGTTGCCGCGCAAACACTCTCGACCGTCACAGCTCGTGCTCTGCGGGCCTTGTACATACCTTTTGCCCGCCCTCGTTTCCCAGTATCCCACCCCACCACGTCGGCGTTGGCGAGGACTGGTGTGTGCACCGTTCGCTGCCCCCAGCTTGTCACAACCTCGCCGCCAACCAATCACACCGGCTGCTTTCGAGAGCTTGCCCACCCGCCGTGAGCTGCACAGTCTGGCCTGGCGGCTTCGTACGGACCCATTCCAAGTTGCAGACGGCCAACGGCAGCATCGTTGGTTACCGACCCAGACGCAGGCGAGCCTGGCACGCAGCAACGGCGCTGTCCAACGTCCTGTGCGCCGCGGCCAGCAGCCTCTCTCCGCGGCTTCAGAGTGCTTGCATCGCACCGGGACGCTGCCCTAGGCACGGAATCGTCCGTCCATACGCTCGTCGACTGCAAATTAGACCGGCTGTTTTAGCACCAGTTCGCAGGTTTCGTTCCCAATCCGTTCCGTCGCTAGCACCGACGGCTTCCCGGGCTGGCATCCCGTACCCGTCCTCTTGCTCTTGATCTTGACCCTCAACGCCAGCCATTCGCCACCCAACAGTTGCCAATTCTTCCTCTCTTCCCACTGTCTCGACGTCACGACCGTTGATGCTGGGCCATTGGTGCTGAAGACCGTGGTCGACCCGCCCATGCTCGGACTGCATCGCCGTCCATCACCGACACCCACGTAAATCTAGGACGTGTGTGAAAGGTATGGGTTTTCTTCTCTGGCCCGGGTTTCAGGAGCTCCCGCTGACGTACGTGTGTTGTGGCAGCGTCCTTGTCTGAGACAGTCCTTTGTTTACGCGGCAGCTCACCTGCTGCCATCGCAGCTTCCCTAGCTCAGCAAGCGCCTGACTCACGCCGCACCACAACTGGCCCCGCACACACGAGGCGCTTTGCGGGAGTGTCTCTGCCAAGCCACCGATACGACCCCCTCTCGACGCTCGCAGACGATTGCCTGTGACACCCGGCCCGCCGTCGTTGAGCATGCCCACCGAGGCCGACACACCCAACATGGGCCCCGCGGCAGGCTCGAACAAGGGCTCGAGCGGGGCCGGCAGTAGCAATTGTACGCTGCCCTTGCCAATTGCTCCCAATGTGTGACTGACAACAGCGTCCGAATGTAGCTTCCGCCCAGCCCGTCAAACCGGATGCCTCGCAGAACACGCACAGCACGCCGTTTCCCCCGCCCAAGACCGACAAGCCACGGCCGCACGTATGCGGGACATGCCAGCGCTCGTTTGCACGCCTCGAGCACCTGAAGCGCCACGAGCGATCCCACACCAAGGAGAAGCCCTTCGAGTGCCCGCAATGCACGCGGTGCTTCGCGCGGCGGGACCTGTTGCTACGGCATCAGCAGAAGTTGCACCAGCAGGGCGCGACTTCCTCGCGGCCGCGTGCCGGACGGAGAGAAAGCACGACCGGCCTGCCTCCCAACAGCGCCGGCAGGGTGCGGAAGAACTCGGTCGCAAGCAGTGTCGGCGGTCCCTCAGGCGTCAACCCTTCCATGAGACCGCGCGCGAACACCATCAGCCATGTCGATCCCGCCGCGCTCAACAGCCTCCTCGCATCCCACGGTGCCTCGCTTGGTCGGGGCGGCCATCCTGGCCATTCGCATCATGCGAGCCTGTCTGGATTAGGAGGGCCTAGCGCGTACGATTTCCGGGGCATGTCGAGCGTGGCTGGCGGTCACGGGCAGCATCACGGGCTCCCGAAGCTCGACACGCACCTCGGCTTCGGCATGGGTGGTGGCCTGCGAACGGCCCCTATACTAGGGTTTGGCCCGGAGGAGCTCGAGTTCGAAAAGCTCTTTGGTCCTTCGGGCTCGACAATCAATCCAAACCAGTTGCATCATTTCAATGCGGGCATGGGGAACACGCAGCCATTCAATGGCTTCGGGAACCCATTCGCTGCAAATGCTATGGACGAAGACGACCTTGCTTGGAGTGCTGGTTTAGACAGCTCGGTGATTTTTCCAGGGCCCAATGACGCTGTCGGTGATAGATCTTCCCCGTCAGCAATAAGCACCACCAGCCAAAGCGGTTTCAGCGAAATTATGGTGGACGGTTCCGGCCAGCCGACAACTACGGCAATGTGGCACCAACCACTAGGCACCCAGACAAGCGTCAATCCCACGGGCTACTCACTAGACGCCATGGCGCCGGTATTTCCGGAGCTTATGATGAACAGTAACACAGTGTCTCCAAAGGAACTGGCAGATCAAGGTGCGCCGGCTGATTTCTACATGTCAACGCCCCAAGCATTCCCAGCCATGAGCCCCACTGCAGGCATTCCGGGTATGCCGAATCAGTATTTCCAACCTCCGATCACATTCAATTCTGATTCCGGCAGCATATCGTCCTCGTCATTAAACGGCAGCGTTAGGCACAGTTCCGTTACCTCTGTATCCAGCGATACATTGACGGATGCCACGAGGCAAGCACTGGTCTTCAACTTGTCACAAGCACTGGGATTGGGCAGCTCCCAGCGCAAGTTCTCTCAACCACATATCAGCTCGCCGCTCTCAGCGAGTTCAGGCAAAGCGCAGCAGGCCGCCTCACTTCCGAGCACCATGGACCTCCAACGCTACGTCAACGCTTACATTCATTACTTCCACCCTCATCTACCATTCCTACACATCCCTACGCTTTCTTTTGACACACCAGCATACACTCATCACCTCCGTGCCGCTGGCAACTTTAACCACGACAACATAGTGGGTGGCGGGGGCTGCCTGATCCTGGCCATGGCAGCTATAGGCGCTCTCTACGAGTTCGAACACACTGTTGCAAAAGAGCTTTTCGAATCTGCCAAGAAGCTGATACTCTATTATTTGGATGAACGTCGTCGCGCCGGTCTCTCGGCTGCTGTCAACGGACCGGGCGCGAACAATGAATCGGTTAACAAGCCACCGTTGTGGCTGGTACAAGCCATGACGCTCAATCTCATTTTTGGTCACAATTGCGGTGATCAACAAGCTGCCGAAGTCGCAAGTACGCACTGTGCGGCTCTCGTTAGTTTGGCGAAAGCAGCTGGCCTTGATCGACCGGCTGGTGACGCAGTCACTGCAATAAATCCGCCAAAAGACTCTGGTAACACAGATGTCGAGATGGGTGACGGGTCCCAGATGAGCCAGGCCGATGAGAGTCTGGACGAACACGCGCAGTGGATCCGATGGAAACAGGTTGAAGAACGCAAGCGAACGTATCTCGCTGTATTCTGCATGTCCAGTCTCCTTGTCTCAGCCTACGCACATCCACCTCGCATCTTAAATTCCGAGATCAAACTTGACATGCCATGCGAGGAAGATCTCTGGTCGGTCGACAGTCCGCAAGCCTGGGTCGCCATGGGTGGACCGATGATCGCTCAATCCAAAGGACTCTCCTTCAACGCTGCAATGACTTACTTATTGGAGGCTAGCACTCGACAGCAATCAGAGCGAGCCCAGGGCTCGTATCAGCAAGCATTCGGCGGTGACCATTCCGTGGGTGAGTTCAGGGAAAGTGAGATTCGCCCAAGCACCTTTGGGTGTTTTGTCTTGATCAACGCGCTTCATGTGTACATTTGGGAAACCAGACAACGACACACTGGTCGCCTGTGGAAGACCCACGAGACTGAGGCAATGCACGCACAGGTCGAACCGGCGTTGAAAGCTTGGCAATCAGCTTGGAGGGCGAATCCAAATCACAGTATCGAACGACCGAGCCCATTTGGTCCATTGTCAGCCGATTGCATCCCTCTGTTGGATCTGGCATACGTAAGACTCTTCGTTAATCTGAATCGGGCGAAAGAACTACTCTGGCAGCGAGACTTTGATGGCATGTCTGTAGAACTGGCGAGAGGCATCGATGTCGTCGCACTCGCAGATGGTACTCCTGAGCGGTCGGAGCCGATGGACGTCAAAGAGAGCGATCCAAACAAGTCTTCGCCGCCGAAAGTCGAAGCGGCAGGCCAATCGAGCCCTGGACAGACGGGGAATGGTATGCAGCCTAATCAGTCCTCAAAGCGAGAGCGGCACCTTCGAAAGGCAGCGTTCTATGCTGCTGACTCCCTTTCGATGGCCGATAAGCTGGGTGCAACGTATGCGGAGTTTACCGCAAGAGAACTACCTAATTCTTCGGCAATGTGCACCATGGACTGTTCGCAGATTCTTGCTGAGTGGATTGCGTCAGTCCAAGATCGCGTAGGCCGGTTTTTGGGAGTGCTCGGCAAGGATGAAGTCGATTACTCCACTGTCCCTGCGATCATGTTATTGGAGGAGGAGGATGTCAAGCTGATCCAGAAGATCGCAGACATTCTCCACACCGCAGACATAAAGCTTGCTTACGACATCACCTCGAACACGCTACCCATGCTCGGTGGACTATCAAGCCTCGGTCATTGTGGGTATGGTACGAAGCTACTCATGGTCACGGCATACATGCTGGAGAAATCCGCTGTTTGGCCAGGTAAGGATCCTCTCTATACATGATTGCGTGCATACTAACATGTTTTCCAGTGACCCATGTAATGGCTCGTGCTCTCGAAACGCATGCGAATCATCTCAACCAACGCGCCGAAGCTTCCGTGATATCTCAGTAAATATCATTTTTCACTGAACAGTGTACAAAAGTTTGATGGTCAGACATATTCTTAGTACGACGGTTGATACCCTTTTGACGACCCCTAACGTTCACGATATTCGGCCGGAGGCAATGACTGTGACGAAGCGTACGACGATACCTTATGTTATCGGGTTTTCACGCGAGCCTCTGTTTTCGGACGAATACCACCCGTTCTTGGGATACGTGTGTATTTGTACGAAACTTTAGCATCTGATTGCCCTGAGGCATACGACGGATTTACGCGCTCCTCCTGCCGTTGCGGGTATCCCAGACTTGGTACTTGTTCTGGTGGAATATCCACCGGTTTTCTTATTTCTTTTTCGATAAAGGCTTCCGCCTCGTTAAGTGTACCGGATACGGTACCGCCAATAGTTCTTGCGGGCCTTTTCTTGATCACGGGGCGAATGGTCGTGGTCCTCAGCTTTTGAACCACTCCATCGACATTCCTTTATACTAGACTCCTTCCGGGCTTTTCTTCTTCAGGTCCACTGCATCTATGCAACTGGCACAGCTCTATTGTATGAACAACGGACGCTATTGGTTACGTATCTAGCCTTGATGTCTACAGATATCGACGACCTTACGAGCGCTTCATTCCATGATCATCTAGGGGTCAAAGATGACAAAGGTTGCTATGTTTTTGAACAGGAAGAGCAGGCGGAAAAAAGTTCTCGGTCAATGTAGTGGTTCGCCAATGACATGCGATGTTTACGTGGAACATTCCATCTTCGGCGTCACGTTCGTCACTAATCTCACCGTGTACAATGGAAGTCTAAGGTCACGTTCCGATCACGTTCTGAACCCGTATCACCGCAACAACCACAAGCGTGTATACGACATTGCAAGTGCACACGGCGTCTTCCAAAGCCGCGCACCTTTCGCACAGCCCACAATCCGCTAAGGACCTGCCCCCGCGGAATGCGCTCGATGAACGATCGTGCGTGCGGCTGGCACTCCGCTCACCTTTTGCTAACGATGTGGCCAATCGCGCTCTAGGAAGATCCGCAGTCGTGCGTCGCGGTACATGCATAGGATCATATCTCTGCAGCGCCTGTAGCTTGCACTAAAGATTTCGCCCTAGGGTACCGAAAGGGTATGGCGAGATCGGGAGGGGATGTAGTCTGGCTCTCGAATCGATGGATCCCCAATCGAAGCTTGCGGGTGCTGAAATCGGCGAGGAGTAGCTGTCTGGGAGCTGGGGGTTTGTGAGGTATTTGGAAGAACGTGAGAGGATATCGATTTCGGCGTCAGCACCTTTGGAACGACGCCGATATGTTTACAGTCTGTGCTACCTTCAGCCCACGGATTGATTGCTTTCCCCTTGGTAACCGCGCTAACGTACACCAGTCGTATAGTAATGACATCTTCAATGTTGTTAGTTGACGCTAGCACGTGATGGAAAAGCAGCTATTCCGCGGGCTGAAGGGTACCTCCACCGCTCTCGTCAACCACGGTTCGCACCCCTAGACTACAACCATAACACCATCTCGTCAAATCCATCAACTTCCACTGGCACGGCCCCGAGGTTGCCTCGCGCCCGTGTTATCACCGCATGGAGAGGATACCTACACCGCAAGGCAACCGTTGGGATTCGTATACGTACGTCGTCGGAGATATCGCATTCGTACGGTACACCCACTCGCGGAACTCGCATCGAGGAATAGCCTTCCAGCTCGATGGTAGCCACTCCCCTCCCGCCGGATGCGGCTCCGCGCTGCGGACGTTAGTCTCGATTGCAGCGCCGGTTCCGCGGAACGCGCAAGGGCCGGCGTTCTGCATGCGTCGAGACGGCGTCTGGGCGGTTCGTGATGGCGTGGATTAGGGCTGTGGACGCCGAAGCGTGGAGTCCGAGGGAGACGGACTGCGGGATAGGGGCCCGTGGCCAACGACGTCGCGTTATCGGCTTGCGGTACATCTAGGATATTGATTTTCGTAAACCTCAGGGCCAGGGTTGCGGCTAGTCCGTCATGGTAACGCGGTCCGCGTCTCTCGTCATCTTGTGTATCCCTACTTCTTGTGTGTCTCCGGATTGTGCTCGTGTGGGACTCTGTTTACCCAGTTCTTTACTTGCTTTTACAAGGCAGAAGTTAATAAGTTTTTTGGTGCGTCGATGCTCTGTGTTTGTGTTCAGGTTGGATTAATTGGCCTGATTTAGGGGCCATGACACGTATAGCGGGTATGGAAGTAGGAATGGCCAACCAGCATGCTCATCATTTGATTGAGCAGCTGTTCGAATGGATATTCTCCTTTTAGTCGGCTTTTGATCATTACATACACAGTTTAGCACCTAACAGAGTTTCCTTACTGCGTTTACATCCCTGGATCGAAGTCTAAGCGTTCTTATCATTGTTGATGGAAGTAGGAATAAGCCTCGGAGCAGCTAGGTGCCTGGTGGCGTCCTCTTTCTCTTCGAACTCCTATTTCTTTTTCTAGGATTCCTCGTAATGTGGGATCCCTTTGAAACAGGCACTTGAGTAATACTGGCTAGGTTTGTGAATTCTACCAGCGTAGGTAGTACGCGGGTGGAATGTGCGAAATACAGTCGTTGGAGCAATTATATGTGGCATGACTAATACGTCTGAGTTCTGGATCAGTGATGGTACGTAGGCGCTATTCACGTGTTGACGATGAAGTTTTGTACGTGCGTTGGATTCGATCCCAGGTTATCTTTTGAGAGTAGTTGTCAAGTTCTGTTAGTGGTGTCTTGGAGCGCATAGCGACATTGGAGATGGAAGTAGTATAGGGGTGATGTGAGGGGTGAGTATAATAACCAAAATACACAGTTGACAGTGGTAGGTCTTTCTATTGGTTTTACGGGGATGCGTGTTTCGTCTCTTCGCCGCAACTGGGGCCGTAATTTTCAAAGTGAACTTTGAACATGCCGGGCTGTTGCAATGGGCGCCTTGGATGCCATCCAGCTCCTTTATCGTCTGTGCAAACTGGCTATTGCTGACGCCATATCGGTTGTAGATTGGTGGCACAGCATATTGGACGTGGTATCTCTCTTCGACCATGGAAGCACAGTTTGACGACGAGGTATGGGTTGTTAGTTCGCGTTTCGAGCCGGAACTTGTATAATGTTTTCTCTTTTTTTTTGTATCCGCCCTGGAGTCTGGTCTCATTGACCCTAGAAATCGTGTGGCATCCGGTACGGGACAGCGACGATTTGCTGCGGTGCGTGGGTACCGAAGAAGAGATCCTGGGCCTGGATGAGTGACGTCGGGCCCTAGAATCCAAGTGTTTGGCAACTTTTCCTTGAGCGAGACCACCGTATGGTCTCTGTCCGTTGGGCTAAGGATTTGTTAGTGTAGTCACATTTTCCGGGTTAGTTTATAGTGAACTCCAAGTAAGCTAAGGCAGCTGTTGCCTGGCGCATGAAGAACATAGCAGGCCTTGCGATGACATGGTTGGTTGTTACCCGGCAACGAACCAATCAACGCGTTGCGTCACGCCTTAGTCACGTTCGCCGCGGAACGTACCTCGAGTGCCCAAGCTCGAGCATCTCGGACCTCACCTCTCGCGCTCAGGCGCTGGTAACACGCGCTTTTCCTCCTTGTCTCGCGCAGTTTGGGTCGTCGGGACCTGTGACCAGCGGAGTCATAGTTGGTCCTTCGCATTTTCTGCCAATTGTCGGCCGCGTGCGCCGTTTTCCTTCTCGCGTGCTGCAACAACGCGTCTTCGCGACCCATGGATGAAGTGCTCGCCAGCCACGCCGATCGCGATACGCCAACACTGACCACCTCCCTTGACACCTCCACTTCTTCGGCACCTCTTCTCTTTCCCACGCACCTGTTCTGGCCATCCAACAACCACGTCGGCAGCCATGTCGACGCCTTCTCCGGGTGTTGGAGGTGCTGCGGCTCAGCATGCTGCCACCGACGTCGACCCGGAAGGCACGACTGACATCCCACGACGGCTTATGCGAGGCAAGCACCATAAAGAGGCTTTGCCGGGGGAGCGCTCTCACTAACTGCCTATCAGTCAAGGTCCTCTACACGTTTGACGACCAGAACAAGTCAAACTGCCTCGCCCGTCTACCCACCGCACACAGCATTCCGACCGTGTCCCTTGATGAGACAACGCAAGTGGGCGTCATTGAGCTTCAGACGTGCATTCAGGCAATTGTGTCAGCAAGGTTGGTCACGCGCACTGAAAATTTACAGCAGATCAGCGGCTCACATCACGTCTTCAGTCCGGAACTCGTCGCCAAGCTCGGCCATGACTACACCGTGTACGCCTATGACTTCTCCGAGTACGAAACGCCTCTCGTTGGACAAGGCATGCTCTCATGGATTCTCGCATCCGCCTCAACAACGCCCAATGCTCCCGCCGGTGAATCGCAAACCATGGTAACGGGCCGCGTGTGCAAAAATATCCTCGGGCTCTTTTCGAATGGTATCAAGGAGACATTGGAGGTCAAGCTCAAGCTTGTGCCTGTGCCTACCTGCTTGCAAAGCGAGTATGTCGAGAATATGGAGCGGTATCATAGCCTAAGCAAGATTATGCCTGAAAGGATGGACTACAAAGAGTGGGCAGAGTTTCTCAAGGCTAACCCGGCTATTGGTCAACTAGCGCAACCCCCACCAAGGAACGCCCCACCAGCCACCGACAGCATGGCAACGAACACGATCGAGTCCTTCAACGAGATGATGATGAACAATTCTTCCTTCAGCCAGCACCGCATGTCTTTCGGTACCTATGACACACGACCCTCCAGCCCGGCCATGAGTACGGCCTCCCTGTATCCATATCAGATGAACCCAGAGGTCCGGCCCGCTTCTCAAGCATCTTTTCACAGCGAATCCGCCGCATATTCACCATACTATCCGCCCGCTATCGAACCCAACGAGCAGCCAGAAGAGGGCCCCCCCAAGAAAAGGGCTAGGGTGACAAGAGCCAAAAGACCTAAGAAGACGACATTGGGTCCTAATGCCGAATCGCTACGCGTGACTGCTAGCACTGCAGCATCTGTACGGCTACACCGACCGACACCGGTGAACGTTGGAGCTGCGGTATCAGCCGAGCAAGTGCCACGTGCGCCTACTCCACGACCGCACCATGCTGGACTGCTTACGAATTGTCCGCGTGTTCCCGCTTCCAGCCGGTTACGGCATGCCTCGACCGACGAAGGTCGCCCTACTATGTCCCCATATGATAGTGGTATCTTTTCGGACAATGCGGTAGAATCTGCAGATGACGATAAAGGTGACAGCGCCTCGGCGACACCTCCAAACCTGCCTTCTTCACCGCCTCTACTACCCGACCATGTCGCATCTCCAGCGCCTTCTAGCCCCGAACTTCCTATGCTACCTCCTCCCAGCGATTCTGGCTTTGCTAGTGATTTTCCGATTACCCACAACGAAGAGGGGATGAAACGAGGAACCAAACGGGAGCGACCAGGATATGGGAGGGGGGAACCCGAACTGAAACCGATAGATCCTGGTCTATTGAAGCATTTTTTGAAACAATATGGGACCAGCGGATCACAGAAGAGCATTTCGCAGAGCATAGAAGCGGTGGTGGCCAACCCCGAGATCAGGTCTGTTGGTAGCACTTTGTGCAACAGACCAACACAGGATACTCGGCATGGCCCAGTTCCACAACCGGATGCAGGCGCGACGAAGCCTTCAATCTCTCAAGCAATGGAGCCTCGTGCAGGTACTCCTAATATTCCTGTACCGGCTCCGAAGACAGCTCGAGAGTTCGTGAGGTCACAGACATGGGCTGGTGAGCCCATGTCGGATGCTGCCGGTCCTGATGACGGGAACGTGAAGCAGCCTCGCAGCGGGTCAGGCGCGAGACGAGGTCGACAAACGAAAGTACTCATTAAGGAAAGGCTGGAAAATGCCATTATACAAGGCCAGTTGCCAACCTTTTGCAACAATTGTGGGCAGATTGAGACTCCAGCTTGGAGAAAAGCCTATACCCGAGTCGAGATGGGTACTCCTGAAAATATCGAAGTGTCTTCTAAGGGCAATGGCATCGTAGCATACGAGGTTTTGAACCCGGCTGACAACGATGGGGCGCCTCATTACCGCATTTTCAAGACTGATCTTGCACCGGAGGAGAAGGAGATGCAGGATGATCTCTTCACTACTCTGACTCTCTGCAACTCTTGCGGATTGTGGTTGTCCAAGAAGAATTCGATGCGGCCTCAAGAAGTGTGGGGAAGACGAGCCCCGCCGCAATTTCTCAAGCCCCGGACACTAAGCTCAGCAGACAAACTAAAGAATAATAAGGAGCCCAAACAAGCGAAGACCGACAATGACCTCCTCACCTCGGACGCGGTTATTCCCGAGTCCGACTCCGGCCAGCTGGAACTACAAGCGGGAGGGGAGGCCATTTCCTCGTTAGATGGTACCACTAACGGCCATATGCCACCCCCTCTACGGATGCGATCCGATAGTGTACGATTCTCCGAAAGCTCTAGGTTCGACGAACCTACGGCGCGAGCTGCTCTTGAGCGAGCTTTCCAATCCAGCCCAGTTGGACTTCGCGGCAGTAGTAAAATTACCGCAATAAACCTCGACGGTGATTTGACACCTAAACCTACACGCCGGTTACTCTTCCCGTCTCCGCGTAGACCTGGTGAGGTAAAATTACTTGCTGATAGCAACGCGTCCCAGCCACTGTCTCCACGGTCGGTCCCCCCGAAGCCAGCGAAGAATTCGATGCAAAGCATGGGTGTTGTTGTGGAAGAAGGTGACAAAGAGAATTGCCCGCCGCCACTAGCCAACGAGGACGATGGTTTAGCACACCTTTTCGAATCTCCTAACGTTACACCGACTAAGGGATCTTCTAAAGAGGATGCCTTGAAAACACCGACACCTGGTTCACGCCAACGTGGCCCTCTCACACCTGTGCGCTCCACCGAAGCCAACTCGGCGACTCTTTCCAGATCTTCTCGAACACCCAGAGGCAATGGAAGATCTGCAACATTAGCGCCGGAAACTCCCTTCACCCGGCAGCTGAACGATTTGCTTTCTGATAGCATACTCCATGGGTCTCCATCACAGCATTTCGACCTCTCGGCTTTTCCAACTTTCAATACACCAGGTCGCAGCAGCATCCTGCAGTTTGGCGATCTCCTCCAACACGACTCGCTCTCTAGCGACCTACCGATTCCCAGCAGTTCTCCTCCCAAGAATTTTGACTTCTCTGTCTTCGAAGACCCAAATACCAGCACCGTCGGCTTGTGGAGTGGCGCAAGCATATTCGACATCAACGATGCGATCATGTCTGATGCGCCTGGTGATGAGAAACAGCCTGGTACCCAGGGTGATGGTGCTACACCGAAGATACTCACGGTCAACGGAATCAGTCTCGACTTCTCTGCCATGATCGAGGAGGTGGTTGGAGACACGGACCCCAAAGAGCGAGATGCGACCCCAGCTGCGACCGCACCTTCGGAGCCTCAACAGGACCTTGTGACTGAGCCCCTCCAGAAAACGGGCAAGGAAAGTGAAAAGAAGCAAGAAGAGGCATCCGCGGCGCCTGCGCCGGCTAAGCCATTAGCATCCCGACCCGACCTCGTTCCTCAACCGATCGTACAGAAGGACGATCATACAGGCTCCAAAGAGCGGGAGGCTGCGCCAGCTGCACCTGCGTCGGGGATACCGGCATCCGGTGTACCGTTGGCATCCCGACCTGACCTGGTCCCATCCACTGAAAAGCCCCCTACACCCGTACGTGGTGAATACGACCCGCCGAAGCCGCGATGCCTGCGGTGCAAACAAAAGAAGAAGGGCTGTGATCGTCAGCGTCCTTGCGGACGCTGCGTGAAGGCTGATATCGGTCTTGAGGGCTGCATCATCGAAGAGGAAGCCGCCACATCGCCTGCGTTCAGCGCCGGTGCCGAAACACCGCGCTTCGTTTCCCCCCATGTACATGTACGGGAACAGGCACAACAACCGGCGCGCGCACCTAGCATGCCTGTGGACCCTGCACTGCAAGCACCGGCTCCCCCAAAGCCCAGCGAAGTGCGCGCCTCTTCGCCGCCTGGGACCAGCGAAGCGAGCAAGCACGTCGGCGAGGCCGCTGCTCCGTCGGATAACCGACGAGCAGAAGCACGATCACCGTCGGCCTCGAACGATGCCGCTGCCCCGGTCCCTGCATCGGAAGGCAAGCAGGACGCGGGCGCCTCCAAAAGTGCTGAATCCACCGCTACGGAGTCGGCGCGTACTCCGAAGGCGACGGCTGCCGCGACGACACCTCCGCCCCAAGAGGCGAAGACGTCTTGATTCATTCCCGATATGTTTCTGTAGTGCACGTATACCCTTATTAGCGTTCCGACTTGCCTACGCGTAGGCGCGGCTCTGGTTTCATGAGCGGGCGTTTAAAATCGGATTCAGGGAGCGGGTTCAATTATGGGCTGGCATAGCATAGCACGGTATGGGAGGGTATGCATGGGATGGGCATGAATGAAGAGATGAAGCATGAGTGTATTGTATTATGTAGTTAGTGTAGTGAGGTTCGGCGATCGGCAGGATGAAGGGAAGCCTGCCTCGGGTCTGGTACTATAATAGATGAGTGGGACGTGTCCAACTACGCACCAAGCGTGTGGATTGTGAGAGAGCCAGACTTTTTGCTTGGCGCCCGGCGTGGTTCTGTCGCTGCGTCACGATTCAGGGTCACGACGTAAGCGGTGGTGAAGAATCTTAGTGATTTGACTATTGTTGATTGAGCATAGGAAGGGGGGATAGAGCTTGTCCAGCTCGTATCGAGGGTATCATGTTTCCGCAGTTTCCAAACGCCCGACTCCGTAGATGCGATGTAGGGAATGTAGATGGCAGTAGCGAGATAGGAGGTCCGGTTAAGAAGTAATAAGCATGCCCAGATGTCGATCAAGTGGTACGAACGCAGTGAGGGAACAGTGTTGGGTGCTAACCCGTGTGGGCAATGATCAAAAGCTGAGGATGGGTGTTCCGGTAGCAATGCGACTTTGGGAGAGCCACGTCCGAGGGATGAGCGACTGAACGTAGTCATAGCGGGGTTCGAGGGCTCTTGTTGTTGGCGGGTCGAAGGAAGAAAGAAATCCGCTTGCGAAAGTCACGAGAGTGGACCGTGTACGCCTCACAGCATCTTGCTTGTTCTGGGCCTGAAATAGCCCAAGCATGAGAAACAATGGTGAAATACGAAGGGATAGAAATGGTTCCATAAAGTTAGTCGGGATGAGACGCTTCTCAGCTTTCGCCAAAGCCGAAAAAGGCATCATCAAACTGCGTGGCTTCGGGGTTCTCGTAGTCCATGTCCAACAGGTCGTCTAGAATGTCGGTGGTCATGGTGTCGAGGTTTAGTTCATCGGCGGTGGTGGTCTGTTGCGGCGCGGTATCCTCCGGCTTCGTTGTAGTGGGTTGCTCCGCCGGCGGATTGGTAGTCAGGTCAGGCATGTCCGTCATGTTGAAGTCCAGGTTGACGCTGGCGGAAGCATTGTTCTGGCCTGATGTGTCGTCTGTGCCACCCTTTGCGAACTCCTCGAGGCCCCGCAAGAGATCCGGCTGGCCTTGCTGGTCGTCGAGGGTAAAGTTGAGGTCTGCATTGGTGTCCAGGTTGAGGTCGCCGTGGCCGTTCTGGGCGTCACCGGAGGTGTCCATGGCGCTGTCGCCGAACATGGCGTCGAAGTCGAACTCGCTGTCCTGGGCGGTGTTGAGCGTCTCCGTGTTCTCCATGGGTACGTCAGCGGGAGCAGGAGTGGGCTTTGGCGTGGGCGCCTTCTCCGCTACGGGCTCGGCCTCGACCGGCGCTGCGGGCTCGGCTTTGGCAGGCGGAGGTGTTGCTGCTGGTTCGGCAGGCGCAGGCGGTGCTGCGACTTCCTCTTTCCTCGGCGCATCCCCCTTTGGCTCCGCAGCCAGGCGCGCCTTCTCGGCCTCCTTCTCGGCCTCCTTCTCCTTGGCCGCGGCTTCCTTTTGCTTCCGCTCGGCCCGCATCTGCGCAAGATCGCGGCGCAGGACGGCCTGGGCCATGCGGATCTCGCTCTCCAGCTCGTCCAGGGAGTCGTGGAAGCGCTCGCTGCCGGCGGTCACGGCACGCTTGAGACGGACCTGGGTCGACTCGACGGGCGCCTGCCTGGCCGTCTTCATGTAGCCGGCGCTGGTGATGAGCTGCGAACGGGTCAGGACGGGCTTCGCGATGCGGCGTGCGGGGCCGTGGACGTACCACGAGGTTCACCATGGCCTGCAGGTTTTCGAGTGGATGCGGCGCGGCTGCCGGCTTGGGCGGCTCCTGGCTGCTCGCCATGTGGTGTTTGTTGCAGGTCGCAGGCGGCGGAGAGACAGGCGCACGGCAAAGCCAACGCGGCGGGCGAGGGGCGACCTGGGCAGGCTAAAAAGCGCGCATCCGCCTGGCCAAGCGTTCCCGCCGGTATCAGCCATCCCGATCGAGCCTGCAATACCGCATGGCCCGTCAACATAAGGCATCGTTCGTTCCGCGAGTCGTCGCGCGCTCTGCAGGGCAGCCGCTTCACGTCATGCTTCACAGCGGCGCCTGCGTAGTGCACGTCTCCGCCCGGCCATGTGAAGTGGACTGGACTGGCCACAAGGACGAACTGCTGTCCTCGATCTGCATGCCGCGTATTTTACGGCCCAGGGCTGCAACGGGCCGTAGGGGTGTTAGCGCTGGCTGTCGCCCTAAAGAACCGCAGGCTTCGACCTCGCCCTCCTCTCCTCTCCTCACCCCCACAGTGGACCAAGCCTGAGCAAGTCCCATCGTCCTTTGGCGTCGGTGTCGCTTCCTTGTCTTCCTGCGCCTCTTTTCCTATCTCTTTTCCTTTCGCATTCCAGTGTCTTGTCGGTCGCGCCTCCCTCGTGCGCTTACTTTCATTGCCGCCTGAGCAGGAAACGCCCTCCCACCCACGGCGCACCACACCCACTTGCATTGTCGCCCGTCTCCTAGGCTCGGTGCAGTGTGTCGCCTTCTTGCCCGCGTGCGCCTGACCCGTTCCCCGTCTCGCTTTGCACCGGCCTTCTTGCGCATCTTCTTCTGCCGTCCGTAGAATAATTACCATGGCCGACGCTGCAACCTCGCAGGCCCAGATGCCCCCGCCCTCCGCTTCTGCTGGCGCCCCTGGCTACGACGGGGGCGCTCCGGGCCAGCCCCAGCAGCACATGCCGCCGCCGCCGCTTGCGCCCGTAATCATCCCGCAGAACACGAACCCGATCCCGACGGCCATCAGTTCGCCCATGAGCGCCAATGTCATGTCGCCCACCAGCGGGGGTCCTGGATACGTGCCGCGTCGCGCAGCGCCCGAGCCGAACAAAAGGGCGTTGTATGTGGGAGGCTTGGACCCTCGCGTCACCGAGGACGTGTTGCGGCAGATCTTCGAAACGACGGGCCACGTCCAGAGTGTTAAGATAATTCCGGACAAAAACGTTAGTGTAAACGGCTCCCCTTCATCAGCCGTCGCCCCGGCCACGTGCCAGTAGCGCCGATTTGACCCCATAGCTGATCGACGCTAATATGGGACTGCAGTTCAATTCCAAGGGTTTCAACTACGGCTTTGTGGAATTCGACGACCCAGGGGCCGCCGAACGCGCCATGCAGACGCTCAACGGCCGCCGCGTGCACAACAACGTACGCGCCTCTTCACCCCGCGGCTGCCCCGCGCTTGTACTGACATGGACCAGGAAATCCGCGTCAACTGGGCGTACCAGTCAAACAACACGGCCAAGGAGGACACCTCGAACCACTTCCACATCTTCGTCGGCGATCTATCCAACGAGGTCAACGATGAAGTTCTTCTCCAAGCTTTCTCGACCTTCGGTCCCGTCTCCGAGGCTCGCGTCATGTGGGACATGAAGACGGGCAGGTCGCGCGGCTACGGTTTCGTCGCTTTCCGCGACCGCGCCGATGCCGAAAGAGCCCTCAGCTCCATGGACGGCGAGTGGCTCGGTTCGCGTGCGATTCGCTGCAACTGGGCGAACCAGAAGGGCCAGCCTTCCATCTCCCAGCAGCAGGCTATGGCGTCCATGGGCATGACGCCGACCACTCCTTTCGGGCACCACCACTTCCCCACCCACGGCGTGCAGAGCTACGACATGGTTGTGCAGCAGACTCCACAGTGGCAGACAACTTGCTATGTCGGCAATCTCACGCCTTACACCACTCAATCCGACCTTGTGCCTCTGTTCCAGAACTTCGGCTATGTGACGGAGACCCGTTTCCAGTCCGACCGAGGCTTTGCTTTCATCAAGATGGATACCCACGAGAACGCCGCCATGGCCATCTGCCAGCTCAACGGCTACAACGTCAACGGCCGACCTCTCAAGTGCAGCGTAGGTGCTTTCCTTCGTCATTTCTTATTGCACTTCGCTCACATACCTTCTCTAGTGGGGCAAGGATCGTCCGCCTACTGGCCAGTTTGATGGCTACTCACCTCAGGCGGGTCCCAACTCTGCCTATCCGCAGACTCCAAGCCAGTATTTCCCGCAGTATGGCGCGGGACCAGGGGGTCCTATGTCACCCCAAGGTGAGCGGCACCGGAGGAAATTAAGATATCGCATGGCACAATCTAATGCTCGGGCAGGTCCAAGCCCCGGCGGACAGCCCTTCGCCCAAAACCAAGCTGGTTTCGGCGGCCCTGGCATGGCGCAGCCCTACCAGCAGATGCCCGGCAGCGCCGGCGGATACAGCGCCGGCCGCGGTGGGCAGCCTCAGCAGCAATGGGGCCAGCAGCCGCAAGGTGCTTTCAACCAGAACGGCTTCGGCGGCTACCAGGGCTAAGCAGTCGCGCTGTTTGCCCGTGGGTGCCCATACATTCCTCTCTCGTGTGCGCTGTTCCATCTTCGCGACATGCCTGGTTGTCTAAATTGGTGCTCCCTACCCGGTTGGATAGCACCCTTATTTCTACACATTTGGACGTTTATCCTATCCTTCCATCATGTCTCCACGGGCTCATGTCATGCAATCATTCTGTTCTCGGTTCCATCAAAAACAGCTCTATCTAGTTGGCGGGAGGATCTTGGGCGTCATGCCGTCTGTCTTTGCAAAGGCTTATGTCTGGTCCGGTCCGGTTATGTTGTTGACTGGGCGTACGAGTCGTCACCCATCTCTACGTGTTTTTGTTATACCGCAAAAGGGGCGGGCTTACAAGGCTGTGTTGTGTTGTGGGTTCATTTCTATTTCTTAATGAATCTCCTTGTTGCGCTTGCATCTGTCTGCTGTCTCGGACGCCTGGTAACAGCGCCTTCCTTCCTCCTACCCTTCCGTGTGTTGTGTTTGACCATGTAGGTTCTTACGATGACGAGCTAAGAGAGATTGTGTTTCCTCTGTTTTCTTGGCATGCCGTGCTGCTGCTTTGCTTCGGCGTCTTCTGCGGCATTGCGATACCCAAAGACTGCGTCTCCTCTCTACCATTGTTTCCTTGTCCGGGGCGGCGATGCTTCGGCACGAGCGTTCACTCACAATTCCTAAAAAGTTGTTGTACGTAAGAATGGGTGTTTTTCTGGTGGCGTGTCTTACTTGATGGTGTTGGTACGAAGTGATCTCAAGAAATGCGAAGCGCTTATCTTGGAGACCGGACTGGGTGAATTGGCTTTGAAGGGGTGCGGAAGCGGGTTGATGAAACGGGTTGTTGGGCTACGTGTGGGATCCGAATCTAGTTTTGCAGACTTCGCAGTTTGAATAAGTTTTGAGTATGGGAGTACGGGTGTATAGTCGCACAGCGGTTTCCAGATTATAGCTCTTGGTAGTGGCTAATAGGTTACATGGCTTAGGGTAACTTGATATGCTATGTAGGATTGGCTTATGCCTTGTGTTATATAGTCCGCGCTTTTCCTTTTCTCAAGAAACACCACTTGAACAGGATACGGGGAAGTGCTATCCAAAGTTCAGGGTCTTGCACGTGATCCGTCCCACCAAAGCTCGGACGCGCGCCACTCTTCGCGTGCGGACGCGTTGTTACACCCCCAACCGTTGCTAACGCGCATGCTGCTCCTTGACATGTACGCTGACTCTGCTTCTTTCCGTTGTTGTTGCCGCTCTGGCTAGCTGTATGCTCGTCGCTCTCGGCCGTCTGGGCGCGTCTTTGCGATTCACCAACGTAAACCCGTCGCTACCTTCGCACCTTCCCTACCGACCCAAACTTCGACCCATTCCACGCCAACACAGCCCACACCTCGCTCCATCCACCCAATCCGCTCGGTTCGGATACCTCGCTTCTCGACCACCCTCTACCGCCGAAATCATGTTCAAGGCAGCGGTTAAGAACCACAGCGCGGCGACACCAACGCAAACGGGACCTGCGCACGCCGCGCAACAAAAGCAGCAGAACATTGCGGGAGCATTCAAGAGTGCACAGGGTGTACAGCGGCCAAACGGAACGCGTCCGTTATCGACACTCTCAGGGAATGTGCCGAAGCACAACCCAGAGCGGCGCAATTCGGGGCAGGCGCATGGCGTAAAACGGACGTCGAGCGGACTGGCGAAAGCATTGGGTTCTCAGGAGGACGCCTTCGACTACCCCTCCTTGAGCATATCAGATTTCGAGAACGACTCTCCCTCTTCCTTTCAAGATACCAAGACTGGACAGTCGGTACCACTTTCGGCTGTACTCTTCGACGAGAACGATTTTGACAGTGACATTGATTTGGATGTCGAGGATCCGTCTACGAAGGCTACCATACCATATCCTTCCCATCCACGCACCAGCACAGTAGACTCGGCATATCATTCCGCGATGACGCAAAGTCCTGCACCAAAGCAAAGTCTTTCGCCAAGACAAGAGTTTAGGAGCAGCCAACCGATACCATGGTCGTCATCTCCGCCCGAACACTTCAAGACACCGCCCAAACCGCAACAAGTACCCGTGCCCACGAAGCGCCGCACATTACCATGGTTGCAGAACGTGGGCCAGGCCAAGACGGAAGCTGTGGAGGAGGAGGAGGCGGCGGAAGACGAGCTAGAAACAGGCAGACCGAAGAAGCGAAGATCGATAGAAGCTGCCGTCACTGTGACACCAGCACCGAAATCAAGCAAACCGGACTATCCGTGGAATACGACCCAGAGCGCTATCAAACAGCAACAGAAGACCTTGCGAGAAGCGAATAAGAAGGCTGTAGCTGCTAAGGTCAACGAGGGCACTGACGAGGATGTGAAGGCGGCGATCAAGAGGAAGAAGAAGTCGACGATCCATCGCATCTTTCTGAGTGAGGAGCAACAGAACGTGTTGAGTCTTGTCGTGGACAACAAGAAGAGCGTTTTCTTTACAGGTTCCGCTGGTAAGTGCCAACGCGCAGTGCATTCTCTGTTTCCGCTAATTTCCGCAAAGGTACGGGTAAATCCGTTCTTCTACGCGAGATCATCGCAGCTCTGCGGAGAAAGTTCGTGCGCGAGCCTGATCGCGTAGCCGTCACCGCGTCAACAGGATTAGCGGCCTGTAACATCGGGGGTGTTACACTGCATAGCTTCGCGGGAATTGGCCTAGGGAAAGAAGCCGTGGAAGATCTCGTGAAGAAGATCCGCCGAAACGCGAAGGCGAAGCAGCGGTGGCTGCGCACCAAGGTCCTTGTTATTGATGAGGTATCCATGGTAGACGGAGATCTATTTGACAAACTAGAACAGATTGCAAGGACCATCCGCAACAATGGTCGTCCTTTTGGCGGCATTCAACTCGTCATTACCGGCGACTTTTTCCAGCTGCCACCTGTACCAGAGTATGGACGCATGGCGCGCTTCGCGTTCGACGCCGGTACCTGGACCACTTCCATCGAACACACCATCGGCCTGACGCATGTCTTCCGTCAAAAGGACCCTGTTTTCGCAAACATGCTCAACGAGATGCGCGAGGGTCGCCTCACAGGCACGTCTATCGCCCAATTCAGGAAACTGGATCGCCCGCTCCCTGCTTCCGAAGATAATATCGAAGCCACGGAACTGTTCCCTACACGGCAGGAAGTGGACCGCGCGAACCAGGCCCGCATGAACCAGCTCCAAGGCCAAATCTACGAATTCGAGTCGCGCGACGGCGGCACCGTCATTGACAAGGAAAAGCGAGACAAGCTGCTCCAGAACTGCATGGTTCCCGCGACCATCTACCTAAAGAAAGGCGCGCAGGTGATGCTGGTCAAGAACATGGACGACACGCTGGTCAACGGGTCCCTGGGCAAGGTCACGGGCTTCATGACGGAGCAGATGTTTGCCTACTACAAAGACAACGAAGAAGCGTTCCTCGAGGGCGCGGGCGCCGACAACGGCGCCGAGCTCGCGGCGCTGACGAAGCTCAAGGAGAAGACGCTCGGCGTCAACACGCAGCAGCTGTACCCCGTCGTGCGCTTCGCCATCGCCGACGGCACGACGCGCGACCTCCTGTGCAAGCGCGAGTCGTGGAAGATCGAGCTGCCCAACGGCGAGGTGCAGGCGTCGCGCGACCAGATCCCGCTCATCCTCGCGTGGGCGCTGTCGATCCACAAGGCGCAGGGGCAGACGCTCGAGCGCGTGCGCGTCGATCTGGGCCGCGTGTTTGAGAAGGGGCAGGCGTATGTGGCGCTGAGTCGGGCGACGAGCATGGCGGGCTTGCAGGTGCTGCGCTTCGATGCGAAGAAGGTCATGGCGCATGAGAAGGTGAGAGCGTTCTATAGTAGTTTGAGCTCGGCGGAGCAGGTGGAGACGAAGAAGAAGGGGATCGAGAAGCATGTTACGGTTACGAAGAGGGTGGTTGAGGGAGAGTAGGATGGTCAAGAGGACGGGCACGGATGGGGGCGTGTGTATTATGCGGCGGGGACCTTTGCCGTGTGAGTCTACATCCATCCATATTCTTGGCGTTCTGGCTACTAGGGACGGCGTTGGAAAAGGGCATACCGGTTTGACGGGGCGTTTTGGACAGCGGAGGACGGGTAGATGGTTTCACATGGTTTCACGGGTGTGCGTATGCGTATCTATCCCGTCCCGTCCCGTCCCGTGGCGGGATCTATTCTAACAACGTCCCTGGGAAGTGTATGTGGCGTCCACGTCGTGTGGTGCTCGTTTCCACCGCAAGCCGTACGCCGAACGGCCGGGCCCCTGGGGAGCGCGAAGAACGGTAGCATCGATGCTGCTGATGCCAGCGTCGAATGCACCGCGCGTCGGTCGTTGCGCGTGGGAAAGCGTCTACGCGTGCCCAAACAATTCCCTAGCGTACGCTCGACGCTACTCGTCGTCCCCGACAGGTAGGCTAGACCGCATACGTGCTCGGCTCAACCGCAACCTCGTCTCGCTCGCTTCCAAATAACAACCCGTCCGTCCCAAATAGTCTCGGAATACGTTGACGCTTGTGAATCTATCTGCGTGAGGCTTCGTTGGGGACACGATAAGGAAGTTTTGTTAAGGTAGGCCTCTAGCGTTTTAGTGTGGAGTAATAGAAGGAGGAGTTGTAAGCTGGTAGGGTGTTGGCCGTGGTGGGTGGGCGTTCTGTATGGAAGCAGAGTTGTGGTGATATCCTCTCTAGACGGTAATAATACACGTGCGCGAGGTAAACGTGCTAGTAGAAGTTATTAGATTTAAGAAGATAGTATTAAGGTTATTACTTAAGGGTAAAAACTATAATTAATAGTAAAAAAAAGATATATAAAAACTATTTTATATATATAAATTTTTTATCTATTTACTATGTACCTATTTATATTTTCTATTTATATTTTTATAATTATTATACTACTGTGCTAGTTAAAGTTATATAAATATATAAATACCTAAATAAGATAACGATACTTTAATAATAATAACTGTTTTAGGTATAGTTATACTACTGCTTTATCTAAAAAGGTAATATATTAATAAATAGTTTTATAAGCTCTATACTAATACTTTATTTAATTTAAAGGTCCTTAAAACGGGTAAAAAAGTAGTAAATAAAAAAAAAACTTTTATAACTAATTTAAACTAAAAATTAAGTTTATTATACTAGTGTAGCTACTATACTACTATTTAAAATTAGAGTTTAATATAGGTAAACAAATAACAACCTCTTTTTTATAATAAAAAACTAATTTTAATAAAGGTATACACATACTCCTCCTTTTTTAAAACCCCTTTTAGTCGCCCTAAGCTACTACAGCTACACTATTTATTTAATTAATATATAAATATAACTAATCTTAATAAAACTTTTAGTAAAATATATTAAAAATAAACTATTTAGAATTAAAGAGCTCTTTAAAAAAAATTTATAAAACCTATTCTATTATAAAATACTAATAAAAAAGGAGAAAGTATATTTTAATTTTTAGGGGGCGTATAATATTTTAAAAAATAACTTACTATAATCTATAATTAGTACGTTAGATATAAAAGCTAAAATTACTATATAGATTATTATAGGAAAATTATTCGAGTTGTAGTGAGATAAGTAAGTAAGGGTGTTGACGTAAGCTAGGGTTTTATTAGATAGAGCAAGAGCAGGGGATTTTTTCTTATAGTTACCTTTTCATAGGAAATAGCTAGTATACTATATATAAGTATGTATATATATGTGTGCGTATACTAATCGAATAAAGACGTGTAGCTGTGGTGGCTGTAGAGGCGATCAAAAGGGGTTTCAAAAAAGGAGGAGTATGTGCATGCCTTCATCATAAGTATGTATATTAATCATGTAAAGGGTGTAGCTACTGGACCCTATAATCCGGATTCTTCGCCTCGAGATGTGCTTTGTCGTTCTCTAGATATAGCTCTTCCTTAGTGCCCGCCGGTCTGCGTTCGCTTAACCCGGGCACGTTTTCTATGACCTCCAAATCCGTATGACTTGCGTCCCTGGAACGGGTTGCCTAAACTTCCCGGTATGGTTGAAATCTCTTCCCTTGCTCCAAGGCTTTTCGCGGAATTAGTAGATGGAAGCCCCCCCAGTTCGATGCCATCTGCTTCTTCCTCATCTCGATCTCGTCTTGGTAATCTGACAGAGCTTTTTGCACGTTGACTCCAGGTTTGGCGCTGGCCCAACGAATCCCGGAGAGCATCCAAGCGTTCACCAACTTTTCCATAGGCTACGAGCAGAGCTATACCACCAATCATCGCAGTAAGTGGCAACGCTACTGACCAGAAGATCGTTTGGTCTCTATTGATATTCCTTATATCGGTGGTGTTCATGCCAAATAGACTTGCCACGAAAGAGAGGGGCAAAAATACTATGGTGACAAGGGTGAAGAGGAGGATGGCCTTGGATTGACCTTCTTCCGCTATCTCGAGATTGTAGCGGAGCACTTGCGCTGTCTTTGTGATTCGCTCTTGTATTTTCCTGATCTCATTTGAGATTTCGCGGCCGACGGATTCCGCGCCGAGGAGTGCGGGTTTTTCGAGACCTTTGAACGCGTTGATACGGACGCGGTTGGTGATTCGGTAGCTGTCGCTATCCAGTACGCGGGATAACGCAGTAGCAGCTTTATGTTGCTGTGCAAAGATCGCTGCCACAACTTCCAATTCTTCTTCCATGAGGAACAACTCTCGAAAGATACGTTTTGACGGGTTCTGCGTGGCATTGTAACGCTGCACCTGTTAGCTTTTGGTATAGACAACTGTACTACTAGGCCAATGTATGGGTATAGTGTGTTACACTAGGATAGGCAACAAAATTGCTGAACGCGCGTAGAGGTATGTCTGGCTGTAGGTTAGAAAGGGCCAACTCACCAAGGACAAAAGGTGGTCTCTGTAGAGATCCAGCAATGACTTATTCTGGTGTAAGGGTCTTGCAAATAACCAGTAGATGCAGAACAAAGTCGTCGTCTCTGGTGTACTTGGGATGTATTGCACCACCGATGCTCCATCGCTGGACCCGGTATGAGCCATTAGGAGTAGCTCGTTTTGGGCCTTGGATAGTTCGTTGTCTGCAGCGATACCGTAGTACTCCGCCAGCGCTAGGTTATCAAGCACTTCAATTGAGGATGTCGATGTCGGAGCTGCGAGCTCCTTGTTCTGCTCGCGCAAATATTGAGTGGTGTACATCGCCGTATAGAAGAATTGAAAGATTCTCTGAGCTGCTTTGACTAGCGCATAGGGTAACAGAAACTTCTCATCTTTCTCATTCTTCTCATTCACGACGCTGTTCCGTATTCTTATAGACTTATTCAGCAGTTTAGCCGAGCGACGGTGCAAAGCTTGGATTAACTTGACCATCTCGGCATTTCGTCTTTCTAATTCCGCCCCAGCCGTGGAGAGGAGCCAATGCCCAAGTTTCGACTTTTGCGCTTCCGTGAGTGATCCTTTCTCTTGACAGTGAAAGGAGTGCAGGTGTTCGTAGGCGTCGTCGAGATCCGGGTAGAGCGAGCCACGTGAACACATTGCGCACTTATCAAGAGGAATGGCGAGGTCGGCCAAGTGGTGCATCTTCATGTAACCTTGATGGGGTAGATTGGCAACAATGTATATAAGTGAAAAGTTGTTGCCGGTCTCCCGATGCCAGTGTATTTCATTATCTGAAAGAACGTCTATAATTGTCTGTGATATCATTAGATTACAAAGTCTGTAGGATTTTGTCAAACTTTAACGATCTTACCTTCTTGACGGCATCCAACGAGCCCCAGCATTTCCGTAAGAGAGGGTCGGGATAGCTGCTGGGAACAAATTGGTCAACGAGCCGCTGTGCTAGGTCGATGAAGGAATCCCTTTCAGAGCATAGGGTAGCCATCTGCCATTGTATAACACGCCTAGTAGGCATCCCAGTGCATGCTCTCTCTTTTCCCTTGCTCGAATGTGGTACAGTGTTCGTCGCGGATGCTTTCCACTCGTCTACCGTGTCCTGCCGCAGGCTTTTCAAAAAATTGAGCTCCTCTTGAATGTCAAAGTGCTTCGTGTCAGTTCTTTGATTCGACGCTGGAGAAACCTGATCCCCGGGATTAAGCGATGCGATCGCAAGCTGCGGGATATCCACGAATGCTCTTCCTAGTTTGTACCTTGTGAGGAAAGGATGGTGTGTGCTGATTGGCAGTTCTGTATCGTCGCGCCTGATCTTGCCAAGCTGTTTTGCAATCACTGAGAGTGTGACCTGCGTCAACTCGGTTTCACGATCATGGTTAGAAAAGGGTTGAGTACCCGGAGTGTCAGACTGGATAATAAGGTCAGGAGGCTGTTTTGCGTCGAGAAAAGTTTCCACGGAGCGCTGCGCCAGCGTCGCCATCGCACCTACCATAGCACCATAGCAACAGAGCCGAATAACGGCTCGCAGCAGCATGATTTCATAGTTGTGACTGGAACACGCAATTTCACAAAAAAGGAACGTCTGACGCTTACCGGTTTGTCGTTCTCCTTAGCCAGCGTGGTGGGCCACGCGAGAAACGGGGGGATATGCAAATTGGGCTTCATGTCCTTCTTTGATGGCGGTGGAGAGGAAACTCTGCCTTTGTTCCCAGCTGTGGCAGCCTTCTCAACACGCTGTAGGATTGGTTCCGGGCCTAAGCTTTCTTGTACAATCTCTCGCTCCCAGATCGGATCTTGAGCCAGTTGTGGCAAGTGATCACGTGATCCGAAGAACATGTCGCGAATCCCCACGACTCGCTTGGGGGATGACCTGTGACGGGGAGGTGGATCATCGACTAGACGACGACCACGAGGGCCGACGAATGCATGCCCTTTCTTTTTGCTTCCCTCTCTATCTCCAACTAACAAATTTTTGGTGTCCCTAGCGCGTAGTCTTCGTGTGTGCTCGAATAGTATCTCTGTCTCCCTCGGTTCCATCTCGCGTAGCACGACGATATAGTTGGGATCCGTCCTGTCGATTTCATAGGGGAGATCATAGTACAACAGCGTGTCGATTGCGATGTCGTCCTTATGCATTTTGAAATAAGTAGGAACTTTCTGTGGCGGTAGGGTTGGAAGTGCCTGGTGCAACTTTCTGGCGGCTTGCGGATTTACCATAGCTTCAACCTGGTTTTCTTGAAAACCAAACTGTTCGAGTCGTTTCCGCATTTCAGTCTCAAGTTCGGCCTCGTTTCGCTTCATTGCTGCGGATATCTCTTCTCGAACCACTTGTCTCAAATCCGACTTAGCCTCTTTCGCTTCATCGGTGCCTTGCAATGACTTTATTGACTTAGTTTCCACCGTTCTCTCTGTGAGAACCTGTTCGAGTTTGTGAGAATCTCCAAGTCCCTCTGCAAGCTCTTCCGAGTCAGCACTCGAGGCGGGAGAAACTTCAACAAAAATCACAGCGGCATGAGCATCTTCGCTGTCAGACTCCACTGTCGGCTGGAAGGTCTGAGCTCTCATCATCGAGTGAACTGATTGTGGAGTAGCGTGTCCAGGCGGAGCTCGAAATCCCTCCATGTAAACATTTCCATAGTTGTGGCCAGCATCAAAATCAGTAGGACCTGAGATATGGGCTCTCTGTTCCCTGTCGCTTTCATTGGACTCCAAGCGCCGTTTATCACTCTCACGCGCCACAGGCGTCGTGCTTTGCGTGTGACGAGCTCGCGTGCTTGTACCAAGGTTCAAGGATAACCTTCTCCTGGGTCGGGTCGTATCCGCTTTATCATCTGCACAGTTTTCGATTGCGTCCTGATTCTGTATCCAAGAAGAACGACGCGGCAGGTCCTCAGCTGAGTATGACATGTGCTTTTTGTCCCGTCGCGTTCCGGACGGGGACGCCGAACGTACGCTTTCAGTTAGATCATCCACTGCAGCGTTTGAGCTAGCTCTATCTTGTGATCCTCTACGCGAGGAAGTCATTGACCGCGAAGAAACGGAGCGAGCGTATGAATCCTGTGCATTGAGCTGTATTCTCGACGGGCGTTTAAAAACTTTCGGTCTTTCTACAGCGCCGCGGCCATCATCAGTGCATTTCAGCGATGATAGCTTGTTCACAACGAATCCCTGTTTTCGAAGACGTTGAACGGTTTCGGTGGCTTGTTTATCCAAGTGCGCTGTGCGCTGCGTGTCGTCTCTGTATCCAGAAATGCCTCAGTGATGTGGGCCAACATCGTAAGAAGAACTTACCGATTCCCGGCGACAATTAGAGCCGTTTTTCCGCCCTCATCGCCGCTCTCATCTGAACTCAAGGAAGTGTACTCAATCATACGACTTTCATTCAAGGCGTCGATTGCTTTTGTTTCATCTGAATCTGAATTGGTTTGCTCAATGCGGCTTATTCGTACGTATATGAAGACGGAACTTGCACTGTTGAGGATCGCCGGCCAGTGATCTCCGAGGAGTTCCTCTTCGCTGCTCCCTAGATGCAGCATGCAATCTTTAAGGCTCAGGTCATTATCGGCAAGACAGTGACGCTCTATCCTTTGTTGAAGGCCCGCGAACGATTTACATTGTTCGATGGGTAAGTACGTCACGCGCCTCTCGTAGTCAGTGACATGCACCAACCTGGGACCTTGGGAAAGAAGGTCTTCTTCTTTCACAAACTCGATATGCTCTCCAAACAAGGCCGACAGAGATGAAGGTCCGCAGGTGATGATGATGTTTGATCGCAGTACGATGCTCCATATTTGAGGAACCCGTAAAAATCGATTGCTGCTCACGCCTCTAAGCTTACGGAATATTTGTTCCGCATCTCTGTCTAATGCGACTTCTTGACTGTACGAGCTTTGGAACAATCCTCGGGGTAGATGTAGCGATCCGTCCTTGGGAGGATCCGGTGGCTTCCATCCACCGACATCAAAGTAAGGGAATGAAATGAAGATGGCAGACAGATCCGGGTCTTCAGGCTTGTGTCGATCGGTTCCGTCGCATCGCAGCACGGTCCCAGGCTCTATATAGCTGCCATATACTGAGCTTTGTTCGTGTCTATCTTGAACTGTGCGCAAAAGGTACCAGACCACTGGCACGAGCTCATAGTGGTGCTTCAGAGTTACGTTGATGACAAGCCGCTACGGACTTCAATCAGCAGACGGCTACCTGGTAGCTCGGTTCCATACCTGAAAGTCTTCGAAGGAGATGCCATCGGTTGTCACATGACTGTGTCTGATTAGCCGGACATCATGCTGGATTGAATGAATAGCAAAGCCCACATCCAACGCTCGCGACTGCTTGCATCCTTCACCTCCGAATCTTGCGCTTGCGCTTGCGCAGACGTAATGATGCGAAGATTGTCGATATCCTCTACGCCCGAGCCTTTGTAGAGGGTACTGGCCACGATCTCTTGATCAACTTGTCGGTAGTTGTATTGGGCTCTCAAGTTCGAGGTCGCCGCCCGCGTTGTATGGATCGTCTGATCGAAACTGGTATTGTTGAGATCAATTGTTAAGATCAAGTCATCGTCGGATCCGTCACCGGAATCAGAAGAGGCGTAGCCACTGTAGTAATCAGACATTTGAGAGCTTGAGCGGAACTTTTACAGCGTGAAGAGCAGCTTTAGGCTGAAGCTGAGGATGTCTGTGGGACATTATTTGGCCCCCAACAATTTGCTTATTAATTACCACGTCCGTGCGCGCGACAATTTATATTAATGGTTTCACTAATATTAGCTTAGCTATACTTTAATATTATTTATAAATACTATTACCCTTTAGATTTAATATTTAAAATATAATAAGCACGTTTAAATTTTAGTTAAACTAGTAAATAGGTTAAATCTATATAGGCCACGTTAGATCTTACCTAGTGTGGCGAACGGGTCTCCACATCGGAATCTTAAATCTAAAATATCTCTTTAACTAAAAGAGTTATAAAGAAATTTTCTATTAATAAAATATAGATCTAACTTAGCTCTATATTTTACTAATAAAAAGTTTTTTTTATAACTCTAATAAATAAAAAGTTATTAAGTAACCTATCTTATTAAAAAATAGGTCTTTATATTTTACTCTAATCTAAGATATCTCCTTAACTAAAAGAGTTATAAAGAAACTTTCTATTAATAAAATATAGAGCTAAGTTAAATCTATATTTTACTTATAGAAAGTTTCTTTATAATTCTTTTAGTTAAAGAGATATTTTAGTTTTTAAGATCCTAATGTGGAGACCCGTTCGCCAGCCTAATCTTACCTAAGTAAAAATACTAAAATGTTTAAAGAAAAATTTAAATAACTCTAAAACTATAATAGATATAATATATTTATATATTAATTAAATAAATAGTGTGGCTGTGGTGGCTCGGGGCGACTAAAAGGAGTTTTAAAAAAGGAGGAGTATATATATGCCTTTATATAATAGATATAATTATAAAACTTTTATATATAATAAATATAAGATAATATTCTATATATATAGATGAAATATAATATTTTTATTTATTACATTTAAAATAGTTTAAGATTTTCTTAAAAAAAAACCGAATCTATTAGATTTCTACCTTATATAAAATCTAGTAAATAAAAATACTTTTTATAATTTATATATATAAAGATATATATACACTCTTTCTTTTTTAAAACTCCTTTTAGTCGTTCCGAGCCACTATAGCCACACTATTTATTCGATTAATATATAAATATATAAAGGTATATATATACTTCTTATTTTTTAAAATCTTTATTAATTATTTTTATAACTATTATAGCTATATCTCGACTATATTACCTAATAGTAAGACTCTTAACTATAATATATTCTAAATTAAGAAATTCTAGATTTGTCCCTTAGTATAGTTAATAACTTATTTTTTTTAAAGAAAAGAAAGGAGTAGAGACGACCGCCCTATAGTATACCGAACTTTAGTACGCTAAGCTATACACTAAGCTATACACTAAGCTATATACTGAGCTATATATTAAGCTATATATTAAGCTATATATTAAGCTATATATTAAGCTATATAATAAGCCATATATTAAGCTATATATTAAGCTATATATTAAGCTATATATTAAGCTATATATTAAACTATATATTAAGCTATATACTAAGACTATAAGTTTATAACCTCTACTAACCTAATATAATAATATTTTTTATAATTTTTATATACACTTATTGTTTTTAACCCTATTTAGAGAAATAACTTTTTAGTATATACTTCTTTTAGACTAGTGTCTCGACGCTACACTTTACCTCTTTTTATATAATAGCTATACCTTTTATTTTATTTTAATATAAATATATATATTTATTATAGTTAGGAGGTTATTTAAGAATTTTTTTTTAAAAGTTTTAGTATTTTTATTTAGGTAAAACCTAGTCTTAATATAATTTCTTAAAATAATCTATAAATCACCTAGACGTAATCTCTATTTATAAGAATATAAAAGTATATATATAGAAATATATTTATAATTACTTAATAATAGATTTTTTTTTAAATAAAGTTACGCTTTTAGCGTAGTACCTATATTTTTTAAAAAAATAACTACTAGCTATTATAGGGGTTCCTATAAAATAACTCTATAATAACCTAAGTATAATAATAGAAGACGTAATACGTAGTTATATATTAATAGGTATACTAAAAATACTATACTTAGTTATAATAAGTTAAAATAGTAATATATAAGTAAAAATTACCTTCTAATCTAGTACCGGACGCCTATTTATAAAGGAAAAAAATATAACGTTAATAGCTAGTCGCTATTAATAGTATACTATAAAGTATTAATATATACTAGCGCTCCTGTTACTATATATATAAAATAATAAAAAAGTATAATAAGTAGCCTGCTACGCCGGGTAACTATATTAGATTTTTTTATAAATATTACACACACTATATACTATATATTATATTATAATAGCTAAATAACCTTATAAAAGTAATAAGTATAATATTTAGTATTTTACTAAATATATGTACGTACCGAAAAACTTAAAGACCCTTTTACTAATAATTTTTAAAAAGCTTTAAAATATTACAGTAAGCCTCGGGCTGTTTAAGTAATTAGGCAGTATAAAATAAATAGTAAAGATAATACTTTTAAACTATAACTTTATAATTAAAATAGGTAAGTATATACTATATCTATACCTATATAAGTACGGTAATAGTAATTATTCTTAACCTATATAGTAAATAAAGGTTATATTACTAATACTAACCTAAAATATATTTTTAAATAAAAGTAATAGCTCCTAGCTGTACTAAACGACTAGAGTAATCCTAACTATATAGAGTTTAAAAATAAGGTATTATAATATATAATAATAATAACTCCGGTACGATAGCTATAGAACTAGTATAGCAAATAGGTCTCTATATTAGGATTTTAAAAACTAAAATATCTCTTTAACTAAAAGAGTTATAAAAAAAGTTTCTATTAGTAAAATATAAAACTAAGTTAGGTCTCTATTATACTAATAGAAAGTTTCTTTATAAGTCTAATAAATAAAAAGTTATTAACTAACCTATCTTACTAAGAAATAGGTCTCCACATTTTACTCCGATTTAAGATATCTCCTTAACTAAAAGAGTTATAAAGAAATTTTCTATTAGTAAAATATAAAGCTAAGTTGGCTTTATATTTTACTAATAGAAAGTTTCTTTATAACTGTTTTAGTTAAAGAGATATTTTAGTTTTTAAGATCCCGATGTGGAGACCCGTTCGCCAGCCTATATAGAACGCAAATAAACTAGTAAAAAAAGTATTAATAATAATATAAAAGCTATATATAAGACAGTAATTAACAATAATAGGTAAATATAATAGGTAAATATAACAGACGAACGTAGCGATAATATACTAAAAGAAGGAAGGGAAGCGTTATAAAATACCTATAAGTATAAATAAAATAATATATAATAGTTCGGGTACAAAATATAATAGTTTAAGTATAAAGGAAATAGGTAGTTAGTATTAAAAAGAAATAAAAAGTCTCTTTCTTATTATAAAATATCTTTTAATAAGTACTGCTATTATAACCTATCGGACTCGGCCGTTACGGTTAAGTCTAGAGTAATAGATTTATAAAATTAATAATATTTTAAATTTATTTAAATATAATAAAATAGTATTACTAAAATTAAGTATAAAGGTATATATATACTCCTCCTATTTTAAAATCTCTTTTAGTTATCTCGAGTTATTATAGCTATACTTTTTGTTTAATTAGTATATAAATATATATAAAATTAAAAATAAATAAAGACTAATTATTAACTTAAATAAGGAGACAGTATATATAACTTTATAGATAGTATATTTAATTATTTATAATACTAATATTATAAGTTATAAATTTAAATCTATTTCTCTTCTAATTTAATTTACTATTAAATTTACTAGTTTATATTGAATTTTAGACTTAACCTTATTAGATTAGTTTATTACTTAGTTTGACTTAGTATATTTTCTAAATAGACTTAAATAATTACTTAATTAAATAAGCGTAATAATCTAATCTAATTAATATTAAACTATTTTTTAATAAAAAATTACTATTTCTAATTAGATAATTACTTAATTTTAGTGTAGATTATTTAACTAGGTTATATTTAATTAGTTAGTTATTTAAAGAGTCGACTATTAGATTACTTAGAGAATAATAGACTTCTCTTAAATAATAATATAGTTTTAATATAAATAACTTAATTTTTTTAAATAAAAAATATAATTAAATAAAACTATATAATATAGGGAGATAAAAAAAAAGCGTAATTACAAAAGATATATGTTTGAAAAATTTATATAATATTAAATACTAAGCCTAAAAATACGTGAATAATACCATTTTAAAGAGAAGATTATAGAGAAGATTATAAGTATTTTACCTACCCCTGGATCGAGGTCTAGGCGTACTTTTAATTTTTAATAAGTATTTTACCTACTAGTTATTAATTACGTATAATATATTAAAATTACCTAAATATAATAATTTTTTAAACCCCTTTTTTAGATTCCTATAACTTTTTAGTTAGTAAATATATTTAGCTAAAATTTTAACTATATCCGTTTAGGCCTAGTCTAGGTCATGTAACTAATTTTTCGGGATATTAGTAATCTAATAATAAAATTATATTAATAATAAAAGTTTCGCCTATACTTATATAAATACTATATTTATATATTAATTAAATAAAAGGGTGTGGCTGTGGTAGCTGTGTAGACGACTAAAAGTAGTTTTAAAAAGGAGGAGTATGTATATACCTTTATTATATAATTACGTAATATATTACTAATATTATAGTATATTATAAAATCTTTTAGATTTTATAAACCTCGACTCCTATTTTCTCGAAATAGCACTAAATCTTTTAAAACTTAAAACTAAAATTAATCTCCTATTAAAAGTAAATAATTTATTCTCTTTAATTACTACTACTTTAAATAAATCACTAAATACTATTTATAGTACTATAAGGCGTATTAAAAATAAAAATAATAAAAATAGTAATATAAAAAACGTTAAACAAGGTAGAGTAAAAAAGTTAACTTAAAAAGAGAAAAGAGTTAATAATAGGGACTTAACTAGAAGTCCTAAAAAAGAAAATAAAAGACTATTAATAGAAAATAGTCTAAATATTATAAAAAAAATCCTAATTAAACTTTTTTAAATAAAAAAAGTACTCTATTAATATAAGTACTAAAAAACCTTTTATAAATAAAGAAAACGCTTAAAAAAGATTAAATTACACTAAAGAAAATATAAAAAATATAAAAAATATAAATTTAAAAAAAATAATATTCTCTAATAAGTTAGTAATATTAAGGGGTAAAGTTAGAAGGGAATATTATAGAAAAAGGGGTAATAATAGTATTAGAAAAGAATTAGTTACTGGCTAATTACGAATTAAGTTATTTTAACTTTTTAAAATATTAAAATATATAACTCTTTATATATTTTTAAGTTATAGTATTAGTTTTTTTAATATTAATTATATTAATTATTTTATAAGCCGAAAACCTTATTCTATAAATTTAGAGTATAATTTATGTAGAAGGTAAAAGTAATTTAGTATTTATTAAAATATCTAATTCTTTTACGTCTTTTACTAGTAAGAATTATATAAATAAAGTCCTTTTACCTAAGGTTAAACTAAGTATAAAAAGGGGTAAGTTTTATAATACTTTTTTACTACTTTTATTATATATTTATATATTAATTAAACAAATAGTGTGGCTGTAGTGGCTCAGGGCGACTAAAAGGAGTTTTAAAAAAGGAGGAGTATGTGTATGTCTTCATACTTAATATGTCGAAAAAGTTAGGGAAGACTAGGTTGAATAATACCTTTTTTTTATTAATATAATATATATATATATATATATATATTATATTATATTATAATTATAATCTTTATATTAATATTACTTTAGAGTACTAATTTTAATAAAATAACGCCCCTATTTATAAAACTATAGACATTTTAACTTAGTTTAAAAATAATAAAATTAAACTATTTTCTTACCTAGCCTATAGTCCTAATTTAGGCCCTATAAAAAATAGATAAGATTATTGAAAATTAGGGCTAATTAAAAATAAAAAGGCCAATTTAGGTATAGGAATTAGTTTAGAAAGTATAAAGTCTTTTAAAAAAGCTATTATAGAAGAGTAGAATAATATACTATAAAAAGTTATTAATAACTATACTTTATCCCTCCCTAACTATTATAAGGCGGTTATAGAAGCTAACGGCTACTATACGAAGTATTAGTAATTTATTATTTACTAGTTTATTATTAAAAATTTAAAAATGTGACTTTTATATATAATTATATAATTAATATATAAATATATAAATATATATTATATACTTATATATTATAGACGCTATTATAATATATATAAAAATAAGCAAATTTATATCTTACATAAAAAGTAATAATAGTCTAAAGTAGGACTTAAAAAATTTTCTATATTTACTAATTTTTTACTACCCCTAAACCCCTTAGTAAGCAGCCTCTAATAAGGTAAATAGTATTTACTAATTTTTCTCTTTAAAATACTATTATTTTCGTATTTTCTAGCTTACTAATTAATAAGTTATATAACTTTAAAAAAGGTATCTTTTTTAATTACGCTTTTTTTACTGCTCTGTAATATAAAGAATGCTAAAATATTATATAAAACTAGTATTTTACTATTATTATACTTCTATTAGACTAAGAAATTAATTTTTATTTATTATAATAGTAATAGTAATATTACTATTATTAATATAAATTAATTAAAGGTTTACATTAATACTGTCCTACTTTAAATACAGGGGGGGGGGGACATTAGATAATAGTAATTAAAAAAGTTACCTTTTTTAAACATTAATAGAAATTTAATTACTAAGCCTAAAAATACGTAAATTATACTATTATAAAAAAAGTTAAGGAGATTATTATAAAAATTTTTATAACTGCTTAGTTAATATATATAATAAATTAAAATTACCTAAATATAGTAATTTGTTTAGCCCCTTGTTTAGATCTATATAACTTATTAGTTTGTAAATATATTTAACTAAAATTTTAATTATACAATTCTAGGAGTAGCGTAATTATATATTCTAATTTTTAATAAGAATTTATTATATAATAATAAACTTATATAATTAGTAAAAATTTAGCTTGTATTTATAGTTTTAGTAATTACGGAATATATTATTAATATTATAGTATATAATAATAGCTTATAACTTTTATAAACTTAAACTCTTACTCTTCTAAAATAGCTCTAACTTTCTTAAAACTTACATATAAAGTTAATTTATTTTTAAAAGTAAATAATTCTCCTTCTGTAAATACTACTACTATAAAAAAAATTAAAATAAAGTATTTATAATACTATACAACGTATTAAAAATAAAGAAAAAAATAATTATAATATAAAAAAGTTAACTAAAAGGAATAAAAGAGTTATTAATAAAGACTTAACTAGAAGTCCTAAAAAAGAAAATATAAAAATACTATTAAAAAATAATCTAAATATTATAATAAAAAAATTATAAAGAGTTTTAAAAGAAGAGGGTTATATTATTAATATAAGTAAAATAAACTAATAGTAAATAAAGAAATTACTAAAAAAAAATTAAAATACGGTAAAGAAAATATAAAAAATATTAAAAATATAAATTTAAAAAAAATATTTTCTAATAAGTTAGTAATATAAAGGGGATAAAAAATAAATAATATTATAAAAATAGGGGTAATAATAAAATTAGAAAAAAACTAGCTGTTAGTAAATTACAACGTAAGTTATTTTAACTTTTTAAAATCTTAAAATATATAACTTTTTATATATTTTTAAGCTATTGTTTTTGGTTTTTAATATTAATTATATTAATTATTATAAAAGTTAAGATTTTACTCTATAAGTTTAGGGCGTAATTTAGATAAAAGATAGAAGTAATTTAGTATTTTTTAAAATATCTAATTCTTTTACTTCTTTTACTAGTAAGGATTATATAAATAAAGTCTTTATACCTAAAGTTAAACCGACGATAAAAAGGGATAAGTAACTTAATAGATTTTTTAGTTCTCTATTTAATATATAGGGGGGTGACATTGAAAAAGGGTTAATCTAAAAAGGTACCTTTTTTAAAATAATATAACTTTTTAGTTATAAGGCCTAAAAATACGAAAAAAATACGATATTAAAGAGAAAGACTAGCTTATTCTATTCAGCTACTCAGGGGTTGCTTACTAAGGCGTTTAGGGGTAAATAACAGTCAGTAAACTTAGAAAATCTTTAGAGTTATATTTTAGACTATAATAACTTTTTATTTAAGGTGTAAAATTTGTTTATTTTTATATATATTATAATAGTATCTATAAAATATAAGTATATATAATATTTTTATATATTTATATATTATTTATATAATTATATATAAAAGTTACTTTTTCAAATTTTTAATAATAAACTAGTAAATAATAAATTACTAATACTTAGTATAGTAGCCTTTAGCTTCTATAACCGCCTTATAACGGTTAGGAAGTAATAAAATAGAGTTATTAATAACTTTTTAAGGTATTTTATCCTACTCTTTATTAATAACTCTTTTAAAGGCCTCTATACTTTGTATACTAGATCCTACCCCTAAAATAGCCTTTTTATTTTTATTTAGTCCTTATTTTAAATAACCCTATATATTTTCTATAGGGGCTAAATCAGGACTATAGGCTAGGTAAGGAAATAGTTTAATTTTATTATTTTTAAACCAGTTTAAAACGTCCGTTATTTTATAAATAGGGACGTTATCTTAATAAAATTGCTAACCTAAATTAATATTAATATAAAGATTATTATTATAATATAATATATATATATATATATATATTATTATATTAACAAAAAAAGGGTTAACAAAAAGGGGTAAAAAAACTTTATAAAACTTACCCCTTTTTATAGAGGGTTTAACTTCAGGTATAAGGACTTTATTTATATAGTCCTTACTAGTATAAGAAGTAAAAGAATTAGGTGTTTTAATAAATACTAAATTACTTCTACCTCCTACCTAAATTGCACCCCAAACTTATAGTTTAAGGTCTTGTCCTATAAAATAATTAATATAATTAATATTAAAAATCTAAAACTATAACTTAAAAATAGATAAAAAGCTATATATTTTAATATTTTAAAAAGTTAAAATAACTTACTTTGTAATTAGCTAACAGCCAGTTCTCTTCTAACTCTATTATTACCCTTTTTTCTATAATATTGTCTATTTTGTTGTCCCCTTTGTATTACTAACTTATTAGAAAATATTATTTTTTCTAGTTTTATATTTTTAATATTTTTTAATTGTTCTTTAGCGTATTTTACTCTTTTTTTAGCGTTTTCTTTGTTTATTATTAATTTTTTTTTACTTATATTAATAGAGTAACCCTTCTCTTTTAAAGTCCTTTATAACTATCTTTTTATAATATTTAGACTATTTTCTATTAATAGTCTTTTATTTTCTTTTGTAGGACTTCTAGTTAGGTCTCTATTAATAACTCTTTTATCTCTTTTAGTTAACTTTTTTATACCCCCTTTATAAACTTTTTTTATATTATAATTCTTTTCTTTATTATTTTTTTTATTCTTAATACGTTGTATAGCGTGATATATAGTAGTAGGAGACTTTTTTAAAGTAGTAGCAATTAAAGCAGGAGAGTTATTTGCTTTTAAAAGTAAATTAACGTTATATTCGAGTTTTAAGAATTTTGGCTCCATTTTGAGGAAATAGGAGTTTAAGTTTATAAAAGTTAAAAGATATTATAATATACTATAATATTAATAATATATTACGTAATTAGTAATTATATAAGCCTTAGCACTATTTTTATAATTAATATAATTTTATTATTAGATTACTAATACACTTCGAAAATCTAGTTACGTGACCTACGCTAGTCCTAAAATAGTATAATTAAAATTTTAGTTAAATATATTTACTAACTAAAAAGTTGTAACAACTTAAAAAAGAGGCTAAAAAAATCCTTATGTTTAGGTAATTTTAATTTATTACAGGTAATAAATATAACGTAACTAAAATTCTAATATAAATCTCTATTATTTTCTCTTTAAAACGGTATAATTCACGTATTTTTAGGCTTAGTAATTAATTCTATATTAATTTTTAAAAATAGTTACTTTTTAGATTAACCCTTTTTCAATGTCACCCCCCTGTAATAATATATATATATTATTATTATATTATATTATAATTATTACCTTTATTCTAATATTTATTTATATTAGTAATTTTAACTAAATAGCGTCTCTATTTATAAAATAATAGCTATTTTAAACTAGTTTTAAAATAATAAAATTATACTTTTTTCTTACCCAGCGTATAGTCCTACTTTAGCCCCTATAGAAAATGTATAAGGTTATTTAAAATCTAGATTGAATAAAAATAAAGAGGCTAATTTAAGTATAGAATTAAGTTTTAAGAGTATAGAAACCTTTAAAAGGACTATTATAAAAGAGTAGAATAATATACTATAAAAAGTTATTAATAATTATATTTTATCCCTCTCTAACGGTTATAAGACGGTTATAGAAGCTGAAGGCTATTATACTAAATACTAGTAATATATTATTTACTAGTTTATTATTAAAAAGTTAAAAGAGTAACTTTAATATATAATTATATAAATAATATATATATATATATAATATATACTTATATATTAATTAAATAAAAGAGTGTGGCTGTAATGGCTGTGTAGGCAACTAAAAAGGGTTTTAAAAAATAAGAAGTATGTGTATGCCTTGATACTTAATTTATTAAAAAAGTAAATATATAAAAATATTTAATATACTAATATATTATATATACGATTATAATCAAAAAGTAAAAGTACGCCTAGACCTCGATCCAGGGGTATAAACGCAGTAAGGGAACTTTGTTAAGTACTAAACCGTGTACGCAATGTTACGTTTATAATATATATAAAAATAAGCGAATTTTATATTTTAAATAAAAAGTTATTTACTTCTAAAGTAAGATCCTTAAAATTTTTTAAGTATACTAATTTCTTTTTATACCTAAACCCCTTAGTAAGTAGCGCCTAAGTAAGTACCTAGAATAAGCTAGTTTTCCTTTTTAACATGCTATTCTTTTCGTATTTTTAGACCTACTAGTTAAAGAGTAATATTATTTTAAAAATGTTATATTTTTTTTGTTACTCCTCTGTAAATAGTAGTAAGAGTTTAAGCTAACTAATAAGTTCTTTTTAAAGCTCTATACTCTTAAGTGTTTTAATAACTAAAAAAAATAAAGATATATACGTAGTTACGCTAGTATATATAAACTATTAAATACTATCTTTTTAGTTAATAGTAAAAAGCTACTAGTAGCTAAACTAAATGTTTATAGTAAGTTTCGTATATTATATATTACTATTTAAGATATAAAAAAAAATAGAAATTTATATATACTTATAATTACTATTAGCTATTAACTAAGTATTCTTAAAAGTAAATCTAGAAAGGAGAAAGTTATAAAATAAGAGAGTTAATAGTTAATAATTAATAATTATCTTAAGTACTACATAGGCTTTAGTAGTTTAACTTTATACTAAAGGTAGATAGTTTATACTTATACCTAAAAGATATATAAAAGTTTATATAGTAGAGTTACTTTATATTAACTTAATTATAAATTTTTTTTAATTTTAATAAATGTATATTATATAAGTAAATTATAATATTATTACTAGTATATAAGCTTATTATTTTTATATACTAGTATTTATAAATTTTTTTAAATATACTACTTAAAAGTAACTACTAATAGTTAAAAACTATAACTAAGGAAAATATATTATAATAATAAAAAGTTCTATTAAATTTTTTTTTACTTTTATTTAGGTCTATAAGAATAAATTACTATTACTTAAAAAATCTCTCTATATTAAAGTAAAACTATAGTTTTATCTTTTATATAAAATTTTTAGTTCTTCTATTTAGTGTAAATAAATTATATACTTACTAGCTTCTTTTAGCTATATTTATTTTTTAAACTAATATTTCTACTCTTAATAAATAAGTTTACTTTTAGTAGTTTAGTATTTAGTATTATAAAATACTCTTAGTTATTATTTTTTTATTAATTTAGATAGTTAAGTAAAACTACTTAAGTAAGTTACTATAGCTAACTATACAGATTACTATCTTAGTACTTTTTAATTTAAATAAATTTAGTATATATTCTTATTATAGGCTATTACTACTAATTAAGATTAATAATAATTAAACTATACGGGCTCGACTATAATAAATAAGATTTAATAGGTTATAATAGTAGTGCTTATTAATAGATTTATAATAATATAAAAACTTTTTATTTTTTTTATACTAATAATCTATTTTCTTTATACCTAAACTATTATATAATATTTTATCTATACTTATAGGTATATTATAATACTTTCTTTTTTACTCTATATATTATTACTATATTTATTATATTTACCTATTATATTTACTAGTCGTGTTTACTATCTTATATATAATTCTTTTCTTTTCTTATCCTTAAGGCTAGACCTATTTAGTTATTATTACTAATACCCTCTTTATTAGCTGTTTTACGTTTTATAGCTATACTACTATTAAGATAATAGTATACTACGCTATTTTATCTTTAAACTTAGTATAGTTAAAGTTATTTTAATTATTTAGTATAGCTAGGAGCTGTTACTTTTATTTTTAAATATAGTTTAGATTACTATTAGTAATATAGCCTACTACGTAGATTAGTAATAATTATTATTACTATAGCTGTAGCCGTAGCTATATAAGTATAGTATATACTTATCTATTTCTTTTATAAAGACTATTCTCTCTATAAAGGCATAGTCTAAGATAATTATTTTTACTATATATTTTATACTGCCTAGCTACTTATTTAGTTACTTATCTAGATTAAGACTTACTACGATATTCTAGAGCGTTTTAAAAGTATTTAGTAAAAGATATACTATTAACCGTATATAGATAAATTTAGTTATATAGAAAATATTATATATATTACTATTATAGAGTTATTCGACTATAATAATATAATAAGTATAAAGGCATACATATACTCCTCCTTTTTTAAAACCCCTTTTAGTTGCCCTAAGCCACCACAGCTACACTATTTATTTAATTAGTATATTAATATACTATAATAATATAATATAGTATATATAGTAATATTTATAAAAAAAAATATAAGTAGCTACTTAGCGTAGTAGACTACTAGTTATACTTTTTCTTTTATTCTATATATATATAGGCGTATATAGTATCGGGATTACTAGTATATATTAATACTCTATAGTATACCGATAATAGTTAACTATCTCTATCTTATCTTTCTTTTATTTTACAAATAGACGTCTAGTACTAAATTAAAAGATAACACTTACTTATATATTACTATTTTAACTTATAATAACTATTCTTAGTATAATGTATTAGTATATAACCGCTCGCTACGTCTTTTATTATTATATTTAAATTATTATAGAGCCGTTTTACGGGAACTGTTATAGTAGCTAGTAGTTTTTTTTTTTTTTTTTTAAAAAAAAAAAAAAAAATTAAAAATTATATAAAAAAATAAATTTTTTAAAAAAAAAAAAAAAATATTATAAAACTAAAAAAAAATATATTATATATATTAAAATAAATAATTAAATATTTTATTTAAAAAAATTAATAAAAATTTTTTTTTTATTACATTTCTTATTGTTGGTTTGTTTTTATATTTTTTAATATTTATTTATTTTTATTA